>CM057351.1:192696896-193014504 GCA_030015575.1 Agapanthus africanus
CATGTCGAGCAAGAAAGTCCTCCCTATATATGTCCAAGCATCCACTACAATATACATAGTATGTACAGTAATGGCCTCTAGAGCATACATATAACTAACAACAAGTGCACGTAAACGATCGAACCCTGCCGTAAAACTATACGGCCTCTACATCGTTTCGCCCGAAGCAGGGAAACCCTCTGTGTGGGACTCTAAAAACTCGTCAATATGCTGGTAGTAGGTTTAACCACAAGCACGTCAGCAGCACTAGCTGTACGTAATTGCTACCCAGGTTTCTTGACCCGAAGGTACGGAACGTGACCGGCACTTAAATTACGAAACGTCTAAAGGCGTAGCGTAATCTAAGTAAGACAAAGCCCAGAAAACTAAACCATTTAACAATTAGAGTGAAGAAAAACTTGTTTTAAAGCAAGTGGTTTTAAAAAAATAAGTGGCATTAAACATTTAAAAGCAACACCATATTTTTCCGAAAATATCAACAGAGTCTCCTTTGTAAATAATGGCCCCCAAACAGGTACAACACATAAAAATACATATAAATGAAGAATAAAGCATCTCCAAGCGGGAGCTAGCTCTTCGCCCATGGCAGAATCACAACCACAAGCAATATGTATATTAAAAGTGCGAAATAAGCATTTGAATGCAAGAAATAAGAAAATACCACGTCGGCTCAAGTGAGCATCGACACTAAACACCACAAATACAAGTCTCACGAGTATCACTGTCTAGTCCAATATACAAGGGTAGATGGAGTATATTAGATACAAATAATATACATGATGGGATAAAATATCCTCGCACCCACTTACGAGCAATGCCGCAAGTCCAAGCAAAAGGAACAAAATGAGGAAGTGCGCCCGCCGCTACTGTGCTGACGGGTCGGACCTACAAGATACTGTGGCACAACGGGGTGGGTTGCCAACTCGTGAGTAGTAAGTAATATCTAATAAGGCTATCGTAAGCATGCATGCCAATGCGTTACAACCCACGTATCTCAAAATGATACTATGTACTAGAATGAATGCATAATTAAACACGAAACCTGCACAAGTCTGGTATGAGAAAATCTTTATTCTTATCTTAGAAAAACCTCTGTGTAATAAATTGAAGTATCATCAATGAAATCAACAGAAAATCCGTGTCAAGCATTGACACAAAATATATATCTCAATATCTCAATATCTCAATGTCTCAATATCTCAATATCTCAATGTCTCAATATCTCAATATCTCGGGCTCGGTCAGTCCGGATCGGCCCATATCATCAAATCTCACGACTACGTCGGTATCCTCCGGATATCCGCCGCGTCAAAAATAACCGGTCGGTAGTGCTCCCCTGCCGGGCTCAACGCCATCATCTACGACCCTTTTGCCCCGGGATACCGTACCGGGTCCACCATGCACCCGCAGATGGTCCCTCCCCCTACCTCGAATCGGGTGTATCATACCACTCAAGAACTGAGAAAACCTATGGCAGATACCACACACATCATATCACGAGAAAACCGCAACTTACATTTTTAAAATGGTAATACGTTCTTAAAATCCTTGCGGTTTCTCCAAAATCCATAAATCTCATAAATACTGAAATCCTCGAGAAGAATCACAATATTTAAACATGTCGGTGATGATGGATGTCTATAATACAATAATATATACCATGCGAAGTACGGCCTGAAGCTATGCATGAATCATGATGCAATGAGGTATGTATATATAACTAACAATCCTACGTATCCATCCTGATGAAATGACTATATAGGTACAGGTTTACAGATCATATATGATGCAATGCATAGATACCGATTCTAAGCAAGTTCTATAGTGTTCGTGACATAGCAATTTCCAAAGGCGTGTGTGTTCGCATGAATAGTGCACATGGCATGAACCAATGGTAATGGTGCAAGTGTCCTATGAGATAATATAATATATATTTATAATGATGCAATGCAATGAGATGAATGACTAGGAGACTACGCATATAATTACAAGCACTACTAGTAATCCTAACTATCGGGCGCCTTGCGCCATCCAGACGATTCCCCCGTAGATGTGTACATCTACTCACCGGGACGCCTCGGCTAATCTGATCCGATCTCAGCCTTGCCATTTCTGCGCCACATCCGACGCCTCTGCACCCGATCCTAGAAACGTACACAAGTAAATAAGAGAATAAATATATCAATGGTCGCGGACACAACGATACAAGAAAACCAACGCGCACTAACTAGACGCGCACACACTTGGGCACAAAACACGCTCGCGACAACGCCACAAACCACAACTAGGGTCGCTATACGTGGAAACTACCAAGCTTAGTACACAAACGTACCAATCGCGCATTCACAACACATTAAATATTATATGAAATAGGTTGTAAATCATCAAAACCTCAAACTCAATTAAACGCTATTTATTCCGAAAACCTAGTAAGCAACAATTACCATTTTAGTTCAAATGTAGATGTTTTAACAAATCTAGTGGCCATAATGCTTACATAATATCTTAATTAGGTCACACAAATATCAACTAGATTTTAATCTCACCTATTTACATAAATCCTAAAAATTTATTTTGCAAGAAAGTTTAATTAGGACAATTTAGAAAATAACAATTTACAAATTAACAACTAGACTAGATTTTGCATGTTTAAACATGTTAAACTACTCATCACAACCATAATCAAATGATAAAAACCCTAACTTGATCTCAAACCCTTTTTCTTGAAATTTCAAGTTTGCAATTAGAATCATAATTAAACATCAAAATTAAATAAATTGAAGTAATTAATCATCAAGTAACCATTGTGTTAAAATTATACATCAAAATCATGAGATCAAACATGCAAACTTGACCTCCCCAAATGGCTCTTTTGCTCCAAGATCCATGCTAGTTTGGCTAAAGAAAATTAGTTAATGGTTAAATGAAGGATTTGTGAGACTTTGTATTGATTTTTGATGGATTTTTGAAGAGTTTTGATGAGAAAAGGAGGTAGAGAAATGGAGGATTGGGGCTGCCTTAGGCTCGGCCAGCCAAGGGAGGAGAGAGAGGGGTGAGGTGTTGAATGTGTGGGTGAAGTCAAGAACCCATACCTCAAGTATTAAAACCCATACTTCATTGTTTACTATTTCCCCTTTTTCTTTTCTCTTAATTGAAGTGGGAAAATGAGTGGGGAATTGGGGAGGGGGCTGCTGTGGTTTCGGCCAGCAGGGGAAGAATGGTCGGTGTGGGTGTGTGTATAATTTCCCAAGTCAAGAAAATCCCCATTCCTCAAGTCACAAGCCCATACCTCATTTCTATTTAATTTATTTTCACAATTTAAGCCTTTTTCTTTTATATTTTCTAAAACTATCTTGAAAACTTCTTTTCATTTCAAAAACAACATGTTACATTTTGGTTTAATGTGTCATGATGCACAAAACTTGTATTAACCCATTCTAATTTATAATTATCACTAATTAAATGTATTAGTGAAAGCTTAAAATAATATTAAAAATAATCAATTAAGGAAAATATTTAAGTAAACTAACAATTTATAAGTGACCAACTAAATACCAAATACTAGCAGTTACATAGCTAGAATAGGTATATTTAAGTCTATGTTGAAAAATAATTATATCTTGGGTTTTTCGGAAAACACCAGTTATTTTACTGATTATCGGAAATTTCACCTAAACGATTTTTTTAAAACGTTACACCACGTTTTGAGCGAAAGGGAGGCCGACGAGCAAACTCATCCTGAAACCCCAACTGAGCCTGACAGTGACAATATCCATACAGTCCGATCAGTTCGTCTTAGAGTATCGCATTTCGTGTCTAGGGCGTGGATAAAGGCAGACCCCTAATAACGCGACATTTAGTGTCGGTATGAAACCCATCACCACCTGAGAAACCGCTGATCCTAGATCAATAATTCTCGACTACCTTTGTAACAACCCTAATTTTCTTATACACTTTTTCCATACAAGTTTTTAAATTGTTTTTTTTCAAAATCCATAAAGGGGTATTTATTGCCTGAGCACAAGAATTAAGTAATTAATTAGCAATTTAATTACAAGAAGGAGCTTGTAGCTCATTGGTAATACCTTGCATTGTTGAACCAAGCCACCAGAATTCAAATCCCATGCCCTATATTATTTTAATATTTATTTTAAAATTTTATGGAAGCCCAACAGTCCACACAAGATAACTCTAGATTTTCCAACTACACTTTAAAAAATAAATATACCAGAGGCTACACTAGACGACCCCCCACCTCCCCATACCCTGACTCGGCCCGACTCGGCCGAGTCGGCCGGCGGACCGGCCGACTCGGGCCGGCGCCGCCGGTCGGACTCGTCCGGACGACCGAGCTCCCTTCTTCAATATTGTGTCTCTTCATCTTCTAAACCCGCTTGTACACTTCAAATTCCTAGATCGGTTTCAGAGACCTTTGAAATCCCCATTTACTCCATTTTAATGATTTTTTTAAATACATTTTTACATTAAAACCTTTCATATACCCTATTTACTCCAATTTTTAATGATTTTATACATTTATACATTTTTTTATATTTAAAAACCCTTCACCTACCCTACCCCTAGCCTACCGTATAAATACACCCCCTCCCCTCTACTCTCTCATCCCAAAAATCCTAAGCTCACTCTCTCAAAATTTTCCGAGAGTTGTGTACTTTGAAAACAAGCTCGCGGCGAAGCTTCGACGAAATTCCGGCGGAAATGCCGGCGACGTTTTTAGGAACTACCGGCAACGACGCAACGCATCGGCAATCCCTTTAGTTCCCCCTCACTCTAGTGTAATCGAAAACCCGTAAGTCCCTTTCTATCTCTCTCTTCCCTATTCAAGAAAATACGAAATTACAAACCCGACGGAATCGGAACAAATCCAATTTCCGATTCGGTTTTCTATAAATTTCACTTCTCACTAATACAATCATAATTAAACATCCTTATGTTGACTACCTAACACTAATCAAACAATTTCAACAAGTTTCATCACATGAAATGATGGCTTTCTCAATTTATCGTATTTTTTCACATAAATACCACAATGTTTCACTCTTTCATTTAACACCATCAAACTTGCTATACATTTATAGTGAATTACGAGGTAACGACCTACCTCCTCACACACTTACATACAATCTAATACGATACCATTGAAACCTTAGAATACGAGAAAACAAGAATTTACATTTAAATACCATATACTTAATAAAATTATTTCTAAAAGTTTTAGCTTTGATACACTTTTAAATAAATACCTCTTAATAGGAAAACACGATAAGTTGTGGACATCGATCATTTATCTAAACCTGACTTTATGGTGTCTAGGCTAGGCAAGTGAGAAATGTAACTTTAAAAGGCCCGTCTCACGGTGATTCGTGAGCGGATCCATCCTTTCCTCATTTGTACTTACCTGACCACAATTGGCGGTGAAGAGGCGATTTGAGGCATCTAACGACTTGTCGTTTAGATCATTTAGAACTAGTCTAGTTGACTTAGCAAACCCTAGAATCTAAAATACGAAAAATGGAAATTTTTACAAATAAATACCTTTTACTTTATAAAGCCGTTTTCTAAAGGATTTAGTATTTTACAATCTTTGCAAAGCGCCGCTACAACCCATTTTTGGGGAACCCGTTCGGGATGGTGCGGATTATCGCACATCCTCGGGCTTAGTAGTGCGAGATTCAGACCTCCGCAAGGAGCATTCGGTCTCGAAAAGGTTTCAAATAGGACATCTTAAGAAAAATGAGATTTTTGGAATATAAAATATTTATTAAAATTATTTTTGTATAAATATATGTATTTTTATCATTTAAATATCTATTTTATTATAATATAAATATTCCACCTTATTCTAAAAATCACAAGAATAAATTTTACATTAAAATACCAAGAACTTCAAATAAATCAATATTACAAATAAATACCTTATTTATAAAACTAGGATATTTTCACTAGAAAAGGCTCAATATAAAATCCACATTCATTACAACTCTAAAGACGAATAAAGAATACTTGATGTGTATTTTGAAAAGTATATAAAAGTATTTTTACATAAAAACCCCTCATGTTTATAAATTATCCTAAGGACCCTAGCAATTATAGGACTTCGACTTACATTTCTAACTGTCTGACTCGGGTTTGAGTCTGATTAATCTGACTTGAATATGATTCAAGTAAATCTACAATCTACAATATTCCACTTCAATATGAACACATGAATCCATGAATCCAGTTATCAATTTATATGACTTGACTGAACCGAACCATGGATATACATATTCCTTTTACATGATTCTCAGTTATTTCATTTACATGACCCTATGGTTACAACCGCTTACCGATATCATGGTTTCGGTCAGTCAATCAATCTTACAATCAATACAATTTACAAGATAACAATACAAACAAGACATCGCGGGGTTTAAGGGGTAGACTGGCATGAAATATATTAAAGGTGGCACGAGGTGGTCACTTAAGACGTAATTACATCCATGCCGTTGTTCCGTGGTATTATCGACGGAGCCTTGTACTACAGGTTACCAAGGTCCCCGGTGTATGTGGGATTCCCCTCGTATACACTGGCATCTTCTGTACCAGGCTACAAACAACAGCGTTAATACAACATTACAATATTATAATACAACATTAAAAGCTACTCTCTCTCTCTCTCTTACTCTCTGTCTATTTCTCCTTTATCTTTGGGACATACCAAGCGACCTGTTCGCTGACGATATTCAATTTCTTTCTTCTTTGAATGTCGTCAGGTGGTTTGGACCCGGCGGAGATCGAGCCATCTGCAGAAGACTTGGATCAGTTTGCTGAAGAACTAGAGCTCTAGTTTCATTGTACATTTTCCATTCAATACTTTTCATTTCCTGTTATGCCATTGTTTAGGCATCGTTTTATTTCAGTTGTAGTTCCTTTTCATGCATTGTACAAAAGAATGTTAATAAATAAAAGTTGATGTTTTTATTATATCTTGTCTCTTGTGTATTTTCTTTTATATTGCTTAGTTACGCTTAGCGTATTTTCTTCTGAGTAAATACGTAGCGGACCGGTCGCGTCCCCTTCGACGTATACAGGAAAGCGGGGCGTGACAACCTTGGCCAAGGATTTCTGGTGATGGCCACCCGTGCACAACGCGACATCAATGTAAGTCCACGTTGCCCACACCGGTGCTTGCGGGGAGGCGGAAACGGTATAAAAATCTGATTTTTAACGAACTAGGCAACATGGACTATCAAAAAGAGGAACTTTGCTAAACAAAAACTAACTACAAGCTAACTAGTTTTAGCTACATGGAAGAAAAGTTATACCTTGGGCTTTATGTCCTTCTCTCTTTGCTCCTTGGAGTGGAAGAAAGTGATCACCTTGTCGCCTTCTCTAGTCGAAGAAGGATCCACCCGAGAGCCTCAATCTTTGGCTTCAACTTCAAGCTAGAAGTAACTAAGATGCTAGAAGTGCTAATCCTAGAACCTTAGAAGAGAGTAGAGATTATTTTAGAGAGGTTTATCTCAAGCTCATGTGTTTCTCAACTCATGAGAGGGGAGAGCTTGAGAGAGAGGAGGAGGAGGAGAGAGAATCAATATGATAGAATGAATAAGAATAATGAACCATTCTCTCTAATATGGGTGAATTATGAAATTAGATAATTAGCTAGATAATTGTCATGGTTAATCAAGACTTGACCATTATCATTTCACATTAAATGCAAATTGCAAGGATCAAAGAGCATCTTTCATATGGAATGATGATGGTCAACATGTCAACCCAAGTCAACAAGTCAAGTATGGTCAAATGGTCAACAACCCTAACCATGCACAATTATATTTAACTAATATCAATTATTCATAATACACACATAATTATTAGGGTTATGAAAATGACAATGGTCATCAACCCTAATCAAAGTCCTCTCCCTCTGTCTCAGTCAACTGTGCATACGCACCCGTATTCGTGATCCGAGGAACACGAATACAAAAAGATAAAACCAATCCCAAATCATATACTAGGATCTGGCTTAAACCAAAGCCCGCTAGTATAAGCTGTCCGGACAGCAAACGTGCACAAGTGCGCGGATGTGAACGAACCCTGTCGCAAAACCATGCGACCTCTACTCATTTTGCCTAAAGGCGAATAACTCTCTGTGTGGGACTCTAAATACTCGACACTACGCTGGCAGTGGGTTTAACCACAGACCGCAAGCGGCACTAGCTGTACGTAATGGTCCCCAGGTAGATGCCGATAAGAAGACTGACGAGGTGAACCCATCTGAACTCCTACTGAGCCTGAATGTGACAGTCTCCGTACAGTCCGGTCTGTTCGTCTGATACATCGCATGGCGGGCCTAGGGGGGCGGTAAACGTCAGTCCCCTAATAGCGGTACAAGTCATGTCGGAGTGTAGCCCAGAACACCCTGAGATAACACTGGAAACCTACCAGTATATCTCGCTTGCCCTGGCCAGGGACTACTTATGTAATGGCTCTCCTGGACACAGCGCGATGTCAACCCCCAATACCGGGAGAGACGAATCCTGTCTAACCGTCACTGCCTCCAAGTGCTTCGGGACTGCACCCAACTACTACCTGTTTGCACGACTCCTTTGAGCCGTGGTAGGGTAGTAATCAAAGTACAGTGGGAACACACTCGAGGCGAAGTGACAGTGTCAAGTCAGCGGACTAAGCTGTACTCATGTCACCTGGGAACTGATAACTGACGATAGGTATAATACCAACCAACAGTTCCCGACGAGTCCTGTCCAGTGTACTCGTAACCTAACGAGCACCCGCATACTATCTCAAGTACGACGTACTGACGGCTGTGGGACAGACCGTCTCCTACGCTGGGATGAGAAGCGCATACGCTAGTCTACTCCGGAGTATCGATGCCCTGTCTCGATAGTCCTACGACTAGGGACCTGTATAAGGATGTGCTTATGGATTACCCATCCCCCACGAGTGTGAGCACCATCACAACGCTGGTAATCAAGAAAAGATCCTAAGGGCTCCACTAATGCGTATAGGTGATATAATAAAAGAAACACATGTACACATTAAAGCAGAGGCAAACCAAGTAGCATACTACCATTTCGAGCAAGATTGTATATACAACTGTGAATATCCCAAGCTTCCATCAAGTAATATACATACTAGTATGATACAGTAATGGCCTCTAGGGCATATACACTAACAATCTCCCACTTGCATTAAGGCCATGTACTGGCGTATCGAAGACCTATCATCTCGATCAGCCGCTCGAACCGAGTCTGGGGTAAGGCCTTCGTGAATGGATCTACAGTGTTATCTTCTGAAGCAACCCTCCGAACCTCGATCTCCTGGCGATCCACGATCTCCCTGATCAGGTGATACCGCCTCAAGATGTGTCTGGATTTCTGATGGGACCTGGGTTCCTTCGCTAAAGCTATAGCCCCGTTGTTGTCGCAATACAGAGGTATTGGATCAACAATGGATGGAACCACCTGAAGTTCTTTCAAGAACTTCCTCATCCAGACAGCTTCTTTTGCGGCATCAGATGCAGCGATGTATTCCGCTTCCATAGTCGAGTCAGCAACGGTTTCCTGTTTGGAACTCTTCCAACACACCGCCCCTCCATTGAGGGTAAAGACAAAACCCGACATGGACTTGGAATCATCCTTGTCACTCTGGAAGCTGGAGTCAGCAAAGGCCTCAATCTGGAGGTCTTTTCCGACATACACCAAGAACATCTCCTTAGTCCTTCTCAGGTACTTGAGAATGTTCTTTACCGCTATCCAGTGTTTCTCCCCAGGGTTTGACTGATACCTGCTTACCACACTCAGTGCATAAGCCACATCTGGTCTGGTACACAACATCGCATACATTATAGAGCCCACCGCAGAAGTGTAGGGTATAATAGACATGCGATCCCTCTCCAAATTAGTCTTGGGAGACATCTCTTTGGAGAGGGTGATCCCGTGACAAGCCGGCAGATTACCGCGCTTGGAATCTTCCATACTGAATCTTTTCAGTATGGTGTCGATGTACCTGGACTGTGAGAGTCCTAAAATCCTCTTGGATCTATCACGGTAGATCCGGATCCCCAGAATGTATGAGGCATCACCCAGGTCTTTCATGGAGAACCTGTGTGACAAGAACCCTTTGACAGATTGTAGCATAGGAATGTCATTTCCTATTAAGAGAATGTCATCCACGTATAAAACGAGGAATACTACAGTTCTCGCTACAAATCTACAATAGATGCATGGTTCATCTGGATTTTTGATAAAGCCAAATTCCTTGACCGTCTCATCAAAACAGATGTTCCAACTCCGCGATGCCTGCTTTAGTCCATAAATGGACTTGAGCAACTTGCACACCTCTCCGCTGCTCCCACTCTGAATGAAACCCTCTGGCTGGTTCATATAGACACACGCCTCTAAATTTCCATTTAGAAAAGCGGTCTTTACGTCCAACTGCCAAATCTCATAATCGTGGAAGGCAGCAATGGCAAGAAGGATCCGAATGGATTTCAGCATAGCTACTGGAGAAAAGGTTTCATCATAGTCTAAACCAGGTCACTGACGAAAACCCTTTGCAACCAGTCTAGCTTTATAGGTCTCAACCTGTCCATCTACACCAATATTCCTTTTGAAGATCCACTTGCATCCTACGGGTTTTACCCCATCTGGAGCAATGTCCAACGTCCATACTTTGTTGGTGTACATGGACTCCATTTCGGTCCGCATTGCATCCAGCCATTTTACCGAGTCAATGCTCTGAATGGCTTGCTGGAAGCTAATAGGCTCATCATAATCTATGATGCAATCCTCTCTATCTCCCTCTATGAGAAAACCGTAGTATCTCTCGGGCGGATGAGACTGCCTACTACTCCTGCGGAGTGGCGTGGGAATGTCCTGATCTTTTGAACCCTCTGGTTCTACTAAGCTTTCAGTAATAGCTCGTGGCTCTGGAATTTCTTCCAGTTCTATTGCGCTCCCACTAATTTCCTTTTCCAAGAACTGGTGTTCTAGAAAGTGGGCATAGCGAGAAACAAAAACCTTTTGTTCCTCTTCGCAATAGAAGAAATATCCCTTGGAGTTCTTTGGATATCCCACAAACTTGCATTGTACTGAGCGTGCCTCGAGCTTGTCCGCATGCTGCTTTTTTACAAAAGCTGGACATCCCCATGTCTTAATGTGATTAAGATAGGGTCTCTTCCGACACCACATCTGATATGGTGTAGTAGGCACAGTCTTAGTTGGAACTCGGTTCAAAAGGTATGCAGCTGATTCTAGCGCATATCACCAGAACGATCGCGGCAACTCAGCGTTACTCATCATGGACCGTACCATATCCAATAGGGTTCGGTTCCGTCTCTCCGATACACTGTTATGTTGCGGAGTGTATGGTGGAGTAAGCTGAGAGAGAATTCCATTCTCTTTTAAGTTACCCAGGAACTCGGCACTCAAGTATTCACCACCTCGATCAGATCTCAGTGCCTTGATACTTTTGCCTGTTTGTTTTTCTACTTCATTCTTGTATTCCTGGAATTTTTCAAAAGCCTCAGATTTATGTTTCATTAAGAAGATATATCCGTACCTTGAAAAGTCATCCGTAAAAGTAATGAAGTAAGAATAACCGCTTCGTGCATGCGTAGACATTGGACCGCACACGTCGCTGTGTACGAGTCGCAAGAGCTCACTCGCTCTTACTTCGTGTCCAGTGCACGGAGTCTTTGTCATCTTTCCTTTGAGACAGGATTGACAAGTTGCATACGATTGATATTCGAACGGATCCAAATATCCTTCTGTATGTAACTTCGTCAACCTTCTCTCATTGATGTGACCCAGTCTACAATGCCATAAGAAAGTTTTATTGATTTCTGGAGACTTTATTTTGTGTGTATTCTGGACATTAAAAATTTGTGGTTGGTTTAATACGTATATACCGTTGTTTAATGTACCTGACCCAATCAAAACTTGATTAAGGTGAATGTTCACAACATTACTTACAAATGCAAATTCATAACCTTCTTTAGACAATAAAGATACAGAAATGATATTACAGGTTGCATTTAGTACAAAATAACAACTACGCAAAACCAAAAAGTGTCCATCTGACAATCCCAGGTGATAGTCCCCCACGGCCTCAACATCCATGCTAGCTCCGTTTGCAACTCTGAGGGTCATATCACCTGCCTTCAAAACCCTACGCTTTCTCAACGCCTGCAAAGAATTACAGATATGAGATCCTGATCCAGTATCCAATACCCAGGAAGTAGAGTTTATTGATAGACAGTTTTCAATAACATACACACCTGAAGCTGAAGCCGCAACTCGCTTCAGATCCTGGGTTCTGGCCTTCCAAGCCTGGCAATCCTGTTTCCAGTGTCCACTTTTGTGACAGTAGAAGCATTCTTCCTTTCCCACCAGTTTTCCCGCTACCTTTGTTGCCTTTCCCTTTCCCTTCGTATCCACTTTATTGACACCGCCCCTTGGTTTGGCGGGGGCTTTCCTCTTCTTTCCCTTGGCTTTCGCCCTGGACCTAGAAGAGGAAGATCCTCCTACAAACAAAGTGGATGTCTCCCTACCTTTCTGTACGGTGCCCTCAGCACTCCTCAACATGTTCAGAAGTTCGGAAAGTTCTACCTCCTTTCCTTGCATGTTGAAGTTTAGGACAAACTGGGCGTAAGTGGAAGGAAGGGACTGGAGAATCAAGTCAGTATAGAGTTCATTCTCCAACGTGGTCCCAAGGTCCGCGAGCTCCTCTATGTAGCTAATCATCTTAAGCACGTGTTCCGCTATCGATGATCCGACGGCCAATCTTACCGAAAATAGCTTCTTCGACACCTCGTATCTAGCGATACGAGACTGCTCTCCATACAGTTCTTTTGTATGAAGAAATATGGACTCTAGGTCCATATTCTCGTGCCTCCTCTGATGTTCCTTGTCCATCGAGGCAAGCACTAGGCATTTGGCTTCGCGCAATCAATCTCCCATGTCTTACGGATTTCTACATCCGCGACGCTGGAGGTGGGACCTGGGACGGGGGGAGCTTTGGTAAGGACATACCCCAACTTGTCGTAAGTGATTGCCATCTTGACATTCCTGAGCCAATCTTTGTAGTTTGGCCCTGTCAGCATGTTTTTATCTAGTAATAACTTAAGTCCGGTCATGTTGAATGGTCGCTGCAATTAGGGGAGAGAAAAGAAACACTTTAGCATGATGCTTTTGCAAGTTTAGAGTGGTTTTTAGTTTGTCTAAACAGGATGGCTCCCACTGTCTCTCGAATCCCTCCTCAAACCATAAAGGAAGAATTAGTCGGGGTCAATCTCACCGTACAATACTTGCTTAACCGTTCAGCCAGGCCAGTGTCGGTACTTCGAGGGAGGTTTTCCAACGCTTTCGCGAAGTTCCTTAATTAAGTAACCTCTTTTCCCTGTGGGCGTAGCCCCGCTAACACCTTTCTAGACACCTACTAGGTTTATAGCATTGATCGTTAAGTGAGAGATTTCCCGAGGAGTAGCATATACTCACGGTAGGATCGAGATCCAAATATCATCGCATGATAAAACCGAAGGAATCCTACCAGAATCATCACACTCCAAATGGTATGCAGCGCTAGCAAGTTTCAGTACTTATGAAACTCCCGATGTGGATTTTTGCCCCATGCTCTTATGGCCTTGACTTTGGCCAAAATATCATAAGTCATATGTCAAGTTCTACCCGTCATTCTCCTGGTTAATTTGGACCCACCCGTACCTACCCTTGACTTTGGCCAAAATGGCAGCACGACTGTCCCAAACCAACGCATCTACCTATGCTGCACATGAATACCCAATAGCTACCAATCACTATGCCTTGACTTTGGCCAACATACATAGCTTGAATACTTTTTGACCATTCATGTGGAATGACGGAGGGCTACGAATGGTTTTTGCGAAACCGTGAACGTAGTAAACTTGATATAATCGATGGAACGAGATAGCTTTTGAAAGGAGTGGTTCAAGCTCCGCATTTAAAAGTTTAGTTTTGAAAAGAACCGAGTGGTTTTCAAAGTGTTTCAATCGACTTTTACTTGGTTTATTTTCTTGCATTAATCTTAATGCGTCCCATCTTTTAATCCTACCATTGCAGAAAACAACCAAAATATGGTGTACGCTTATGCCATCCGCATTCGCCACGGGGCCCCGTCATCACCCGTTAGGTTACTTAACTAACGACAGAGCGGGGGCTGGACTAGTGCGGATGCAAACCATAAGCAACACCTAAATAGTTATCATATATAAATATATAACAATGATAGTCAATCCAGATCACAGATGAACACTTTGGATATATTAGTAATCCGCGATTCGTTCGTGCTTGCAACGAAAAACGGATTACACGGTCGCGATGAATAGCCAATACCCCACCCAAGACCCCTACGGGTGCGGCAAACTACCCGCCAAGTATCCGAAGCGAAGCAACCTCCTTCAACGACGTGAGTAGGCCACTCGGCACTTCGAGATACCCGGTAGTTTATGCACCCCACCATGGGTCTATCCTAGGAGAAAAAAACAATAAAAAGAAATTATACAATGACGGCTACAACTCCGACCCGGTTGTGCGGCCAAATAAATAATATTACATCAATTTACATATTACATGAATGAAAGAAAAAAGAAACTCTCATCTCACATCCACCCCGGCTATTCATCCGCGACAATCCACCGAGTTCATATACACAAACCAATAAGCATTACGGATCACGGATATGTATAACCCCTACTAATCGACGGATAGCGATTAGCAGACGTTAAATACATATAAACATCACAGATATAACCCAATAGTCAAAGTATAGTGAAGTTCGATCAAAAATACGGATTTATAGCCACCCCAAATACAAATTTCTATTCTGGAAAATCTGGGCAGAAATAAAATATCTTAAAAATCCCAAAACCATGAAATAAGAACACTGCAAGAGAAACGAGCCGCGGCCGAGTCAACTCGACCGCGGATCCGCGGCAGAAGCAAGCTTCTGCCGCGGAACCGCGGTCGGTTGGGCGGTTCGCAGGTTCGTTTTTCTTGTGTGTACTGTAAAAACCCTGAGCCGATTTTTAAGGTGTGATTTATTATTTTTAAAGCAGATTTAAAAATCGGCAGAAACTAGGTTTTTGAAATTTTAGTTTTGCGATTTTTTTCCGATCGAACTTCTATACACTTTACTAACTAGCTAGTTTATGTTTAGTTAGGCTCAGATACCACTGTAAGTCCACGTTGCCCACCCCGGTGCTTGCGGGGAGGCGGAAACGGTATAAAAATCTGATTTTTAACGAACTAGGCAACATGGACTATCAAAAGGAGGATCTTTGCTAAACAAAAACTAACTACAAGCTAACTAGTTTTAGCTACATGGAAGAAAAGTTATACCTTGGGCTTTATGTCCTTCTCTCCTTGCTCCTTAGAGTGGAAGAAAGTGATCACCTTGTCGCCTTCTCTAGTCGAAGAAGGATCCACCCGAGAGCCTCAACCTTTGGCTTCAACTTCAAGCTAGAAGTAACTAAGATGCTGTTGGAGATAGTGCCCTCAGAGTCAATTATTGGATCACAGGCACGTGATTGCAATGATTGAGGGAGGACCTATCCCGGTAGGACAGTTTTACTCGAGATGATAGTATGATATCTGGTTTACCTTTATCATCGTGTACTGCTTTAGGTGACCTTACATGTCACTATTGCACGTTGATAGAGCCCCTAGGATTCTTGCTTGACTACCAGCAGTATGAGGGCGATCATATACGTGGGAGCTGGGGTCTATAAGCACATCCTTAAAAGGTCCCTAGTCGTGGGAGTTTCGAGACAGGGCATCGATACTCCAGAGTAGACTAGTGTATACAGTCGAGACCCCGATGAGGGGCGGTGGCCGGTCTCACATGCCACTGGTGTCAGTTGGTTCACCTAAGATGTATACAGGTGCTCATTGGGTTATGAGTACACCGGACATGACTCGCCGGGAACATGCTAGTTGGTCTTATACCTGACGTCAGATAGCAGTTCCCTGGTGACATGTGTACAGGTTAGTTCATCGACCTGAGGATCGTCATTTGTCTCGTGTGAGTTCCCACTGTGCTTTGATTACTACCCTACCACGCTCAAAGGAGACGTGCAAACAGGTTTTAGTTGGGTACAGTCCCGAGCCACATGGAGGCAGTGAGCGGATCTTCAGGGGTTTTTCTCTCCCGGTATTAGGGGTGAGGTCGCGCTGTGTCTAGGAGAGCCATTACACGAAGTCCTTGGCCAAGGCAGGAGATTTACTGGTAGGTATTCCAGTAGTATCTCAGGGTGTTCTGGGCTACACTCCGACACGACTTGTACCGTTTTTGGGGGCCTGACTTTTACCAACCCCCTAGGCCCGCCATGCGATGCTTATAGAAGAACGGACCGGGCTGTACGGATATTGTCACTGACAGGCTTAGTAGGGTGTCAGGATGAGTTCGCTCATCGACGTCCCTTTTGGTCAATAGCTGGTAGCCGGTCACGTATGGCTAATACCTCTGACGTGCTAGTGGTTAAATCCACAGCCATAGTATCGACGAGTCTTTAGAGTCCCCCACATTCAGTTACTCAAGTTTCGGGCGAAACGCTGTAGAGGCCGTATGGAGATATGGCAGGGTTCGATCAGATACGTGCGGTATTGCACGGATCAGGATCGGACGGTTTGTACTAGAGGCCGTATGGATATATAGAAGGGTTCGATCAGATACGTGCGGTATTGCACTGATCAGGATCGGACGGACAATACTAGCAGGCTTTGGTTTAAGCCGGATGCTGGTATAGTACAGTGTAGATTTTGTCTCATTGCATTTGTATTCGGTCGGAATACAGATGCGGGTGTGTATACACAGTATCGGGGTTTTCCTGTAATTTATTACGGAACCAGTTTTCTGGAGTTGCCAGTTTGTTTTCCGTTTCAGCCATATTTCTTTGTATCTTTCATTGGCTGAAGATTGGTGGAGGAAGGCTTATTTGCATTTGTGCAAATAAGTATTTTGGAGGGTTGTCTTTGCATATATTGTTGGATCATGATGGTTGCACCATCCCTTGACCATTTGACTTCTTCTTTCATGATGACTTGACTTTTGTGAGTGATGATGGAGGGTCATGATGGTGGGTTTGGTGTGTTGGTTTTGTTAGTGATGATGATTCTTGCATGATGACCATTCCTCTCACTTGCAATATTCTTGTGGCTATCTTTTTCCATGCTCCTCTCTCACTCCCACCATGCATGGGCCGGCCACTATAGGGGTGGGGTTGATTCATTTTGGTGTGGGATTTTTCACTCTCTTGATGCTTGCAAAAATCCCCAAGTTGATCTCTAAAAGTTCATATCTCCTTTCCTCCACTAAAAGGCAACATCCACTACCCCAAATGAGACATGAGTTCTACACACATTCTACAGCAAACCTTGGGCACGTCAGCTCGCCAACTTCGTGCCCGAGTTGCCTCGGTATAGAGGTGGGAGCCCGTAAAAGAAGCAGGCGACATGGTGCCCTTCCGGCGACTTGGTGGAGACCGGAGATTCCGCGGGGAGATCGGTACGACGACGAGAAGACCGAAGGACACGGATCGCTCGGTATATCTCTCTACCCCATCTTGTAGTTAGCTAGGACTAGTTTAATGGCACGATCTGGGTTTATAGTGCGCGGTGGTGCCGGTTTGAAAAGTTAAAGTAAATCACCGCTTCCGCATTCCGGCGTCGGATTGACGGCCGGGGCGCCGCCGTGCACTTACAGATACTAGAAGTGCTAATCCTAAAACATTAGAAGAGAGTAGAGATAATTTTATAGAGGTTTATCTCAAGCTCATGTGTTTCTCAACTCATGAGAGGGGAGAGCTTGAGAGAGAGGAGGAGGAGGAGAGAGAATCAATATGATAGAATGAATAAGAATAATGAACCATTCTCTCTAATATGGGTGAATTATGAAATTATATAATTAGCTAGATAATTGTCATGGTTAATCAAGACTTGACCATTATCATTTCACATTAAATGCAAATTGCAAGGATCAAAGAGCATCTTTCATATGGAATGATGATGGTCAACATGTCAACCCAAGTCAACAAGTCAAGTATGATCAAATGGTCAACAACCCTAACCATGCACAATTATATTTAACTAATATCAATTATTCATAATACACACATAAGCATTAGGGCTATGAAAATGACAATGGTCATCAACCCTAATCAAAGTCCTCTCCCTCTGTCTCAGTCAACTGTGCATACGCACCCGTATTCGTGATCCGAGGAACACGAATACAAAGAGATAAAACCAATCCCAAATCATAAACTAGGATCTGGCTTAAACCAAAGCCCGCTAGTATAAGCTGTCCGGACAGCAAACGTGCACAAGTGTGTGGATGTGAACGAACCCTGTCGCAAAACCAAGCGACCTCTACTCATTTTGCCTAAAGGCGAATAACTCTCTGTGTGGGACTCTAAAGACTCGACACTACGCTGGCAGTGGGTTTAACCACAGACCGCAAGCGGCACTAGCTGTACGTAACGGTCCCCAGGTAGATGCCGATAAGAAGACTGACGAGGTGAACCCATCTGAACTCCTACTGAGCCTGAATGTGACAGTCTCCGTACAGTCCGGTCTGTTCGTCTGATACATCGCATAGCGGGCCTAGGGGGGCGGTAAACGTCAGTCCCCTAATAGCGGTACAAGTCGTGTCGGAGTGTAGCCCAGAACACCCTGAGATAACACTGAAAACCTACCAGTATATCTCTCTTGCCCTGGCCAGGGACTACTTGTGTAATGGCTCTCCTGGATACAGCGCGATGTCAACCCCCAATACCTGGAGAGACGAATCCTGTCTAATCGTCACTGCCTCCAAGTGCTTCGGGAATGCACCCAACTACTACCTGTTTGCATGACTCCTTTGAGCCGTGGTAGGGTAGTAATCAAAGTACAGTGGGAACACACTCGAGGCGAAGTGACAGTGTCAAGTCAGCGGACTAAGCTGTACTCATGTCACCTGGGAACTGATAACTGACGATAGGTATAATACCAACCAACAGTTCCCGACGAGTCCTATCCAGTGTACTCGTAACCTAACGAGCACCCGCATACTATCTCAAGTACGACGTACTGACGGCTGTGGGACAGACCGTCTCCCACGCTGGGATGAGAAGCGCATACGCTAGTCTACTCCGGAGTATCGATGCCCTGTCTCGATAGTCCTATGACTAGGGACCTGTATAAGGATGTGCTTATGGATTACCCAGCCCCCACGAGTGTGAGCGCCATCATAACGCTGGTAATCAAGCAAAGATCCTAAGGGCTCCACTAATGCGTATAGGTGATATAATAAAAGAAACACATGTACACATTAAAGTAGAGACAAACCAAGTAGCATACTACCATTTCGAGCAAGATTGTATATACAACTGTGAATATCCCAAGCTTCCATCAAGTAATATACATACTAGTATGATACAGTAATGGCCTCTAGGGCATATACACTAACAATCAACCCCCAGTACCGGGAGAGACGAATACCCGATGATCCGCTCACTTCCTCTATGTGGCTCGGTACTGTACCCAACTAAAACCTGTTTGCATGACTCCTTTGAGCTGTGGTAGGGTAGTAATCAAAGCACAGTGGGAACTCACATGTGATAAATGACGATCTCAGGTCGACAGACTAACCTGTACACATGTCACATGGGAACTGCTATCTGACAATAGGTATACTACCAACTAGCAGGTTCCCGGCGAGTCTGTCCAGTGTACCCATAATCCAATGAGCACCTGTATACTATCTTAGGTGAACAAACTAATACCAATGGCTTGTGAGACCTGGCCACCGCCCCTCATCGGGGTCTTGATTAGTATACACTAGTCTACTCTGGAGTATCGATGCCTAGTCTCGATATTCCCGCGACTAGGGGCATTTAAGGATGTGCTTATAGACCACCCAGCTCCCACGTATATGATCGCCATCATACTGCTGGTAGTCAAGAAAGAATCCTATGGGCTCTATCAACATGTAATAGTGATCTGTAATGCCACCTAATGTTGTACATGATGATAAAGACAAACCAGATAGCATACTATCATCTCGAGTAAGACTGTTCCACCGGTATAGGTCCTCCCTCAATCATCTCAATCGCGTGCCTGCGATCCAATAATTGACTTGAGGGCACTATAGCCAACAATCTCCCACTTGCACTTAAGGCCAATTATTGCGGCGTCGCATACTCACAGCTCGTGTGATACCTATCACCCAACTTCTCTACTAATCAGTCTCGCAAAGCCTGTTTGCGAAACTATTGTGTTCGAGAAATAGTGTCAGTGAGTGGATCCGCTCCAATGTTTCTTTCTGTATCTCTCTATCTCAACTTCGCGGAGAAAGCTATCTCCCGAAATGAGTAGTACCTGTCTTAGAATATATCTGGATATCTGATGGAACCAGTTCATGAATGAACTCCAAATCCAACAAACTTGTTAGACTATATCATCCACTGAATTTAATCAGTATCCTGCGCCATGCCATCCACAGTATCCTCTTGGACCACATGTCCAACATACTGTCCCTCACAAGAGGGAAAACTATAACTATGACAACCACTCTTTCATCCAGGTCACCTTGGAAGCCTGAAATGATAACCGTCTCCCGAAGGAGGTTGCCGTTACCATATCCCTAGAACATCCACTTATGTTCATAACTGCTTCCCAACGTTTCTCCAGGATTGGATTAATATATCTGCTTATTGCAGGCAGTGCAAAAGCAATATCTGGTGTGGTACTTGACATCACATAATTGACTCAATTGCTTAAGTAAGTGATATGCCAATCATGCAAATCCCTCTCCCATTTAGTCTGAAAGACATCCTTTAGAGAGGGTGACTCCATCATCTGCAGGTACACCACCATGCCCAGAGTCAACCGTTCTAAAGAACCTTTAGAATAATGTCAAAGTACCCAGATTGGGACACTTCCCAAATCTAGATCTAAAACCATAGATCTACTAACCAAAAATCCTGATATTATATCCATATCCTATGTGGAGAAACCACCTTGTGACAACCACAGTATAACCGATCGTAGTATAGGAATATCTCTTTCTATCAAGTGCATGTCATCCAAATACCTGGACATCACTCTCTACTACCTTCTTATCAGATCCATCTCCTATTCTAATGAAGTCAAAACATATGACTGTCATATCAAAAATTAGATGATCTATTTCCGCTATACCTGCTTTAGTTTATAAATAGACATAAGCTACTTGCTCACTATGCTTCCGCTTCTCCCACTGACTACAACTCTCTGGCAGAGTCATATACACGTGCACTTTTAAAGCTAGTTTAGAACGATGCTATACTCATCCTTCTGCCGAGTTTTATAGTCTAGAATAGCAGCAATGACAAGTCTGGGTAAACAAGAACCTCCCTGTCACCGTCTTTGAGAAGATCGAATTACCTCTCGGGTGGCTGAGGTTACCTACCAAATCTGCTGAGTGACTAATGGAATGTCGAATCCAATTGAATTCTCAGGTTCTATTAAATTTTCAGTAATCGTTCGTGTTTCTGGAATCACTTCTAGTTCTACCATACTCCCACTAATGTTTTCTGAAAAGAATCTATTTTACTAAAATTGGTGGCGAGTCAAGAACAATATAACTATTGATCTGCCTGATGGTCGAAAGTTAACCCTCGTCGAAGCTCGGGATAATCCACAAACTGCCATTACTGAAACATGCCTTGAGTTTGTTCAGATTCTGGTTTTAAGCATCAGCCGGACAACTCCCTATACCTTAACATCGTTAAGATATAAATTGATTCTATATGCCATAGAGAAACAAAGGCACTAATTTAATTGGAACCAGATTCAAAAACATGCAGCTTTCTCCAGTGTATATCAACTAAATGGAATGAGACCAATCAGCATTACTCAACTAGGAGTGCATCTATATATGAGTAACCTGAAAGAGAAGCAAGTTCTCAAAACCATTACTATCAACGGAATACCAAACACAAGTATCTACATCTTCGACTACCTTGAAGGATCTTGATACTTCCAACAAATGGTTCTCTACTCTATTCTTATACTTATAACTTCTCAAAACTTGAACCCTGTATTTCAACGAAATACTTGTCTAGAACTGGAGAAATCATGAGTAAACAGAATACAGTACGAGTACCAATCCTTTTGTCCTAATGGACACTGGACAACATACAATACTTTGTACAAGTCCCCTGAGTTCAATAACTCAAACCCTGTTCGTCGTAGGTTGAAAATTGTACTATGGTTAAGAAGAATTACACCGTTGTTGAATGCACCTTACCTAATCACCAACTGATATAGATAAATGTTATAGACATAATATCAAAAAGTTATATCTCACTTTATAAAATAAACGTACATATATATCAGTTTGAAATTGGTGCATAACAACGGAGATTCAAAACCAAATATTTGCCATCAGGCAAAACCCAGGTGATTTCCTCAAATATCTCCAATTACAAAGAATTCTGATATTCATTAAGGATCTAATCACCTAATTCCTAATATCTTACTCCCACTCACCATCTGTAACGCCATACAGATGTGAGAATCAAATCTGGTAAATACATACACTGGAGTTAGAATCCAATTGGGAAAACAGTTTTCACTTAACATCGCACAGTGAAACTGAAACATGAAAATGTTTCGGAGGGGTATCCTGGTATTCCTAGTAATGCCTCTTCCATTATCCTGATTCATGACTGTAACCGTATAGTTCCATGCCTTCGCTCCAATCCCTTTATTTTGTCTTTACTTATTACCTTCTGTACACCACCTTTAGGCTAATTGGTTTTCTTCCTTCCCTACCTTTCGGCACTAATCTATAGTTTGGAAGAAGACTTCCAATAAGCTTAATAGGTGTACTCTCTTAATACCAGGAGCCCTCGCAACCTGAGAGAAGGTAAAGGGGAAAGACAACTGAATAATCCTATTCTATTTCTCCTGAACCGGAAACCATCATCGAATCTGGAACAAGTTCCTTCGAGTTCGTATGTAACTATACGATGGCGTATCCAAGCATTATGGACGTTCGTAGTGATACGAAGTGTTATGGAGAAATCCAAAGTGGATGTAGGAGTGACAGGGGTATACCTGGTTTCGTCGTGAATGATAGTAGTCGCAATTTCCTTTTGCCCTTATTGTAATCCCTTTATATGTCTTTACTTATTACCTTCTGTACACCACACTTAGGCTAATTAGTTTTCTTCCTTCCCCATCTTTCGGCACCTGCCTATGGTTTGGAAAAAGACTATCCAATAAGCGCAATAGGTGTACCCTCTCCTAAACCTAGGAGCCCTCACAACCTGAGAGAAGGTAAAGGGAAAAGACAACCGAATAATCCTATTCAATTTCTCCTAAACCAGAATCCATTCTTGAATCTGGAACAAGTTCCTTCGAGTTCGTATGTAACCATACGATAGATTATCCAAGAGATGTGGATCTTCGTAGTGATACGGGATGTTCTGGAGAAACACAAAGGTGATATAGAAGTGGCAATGATATATGCGACACCGTGACATTCCAAAAGCCAAAGTGTTTTAAGAAGGTTTGGTTAACTTGGTTCATGAGTTTTAGTTTAGGTCGGGTCATGGTCGCTGCCAAAGAGAGAGAGAAAAGAAATCAGTGTGCACTCTAACCTAGATCAGAATGGTTAATCACTTTATTTAATCAGGATGGCTCCTACTGTTTCCTCGAATTCTCCTCCAAACCCAAAAGGAGAATTAGTCGGGATCATCTAAAATCACCCGAGGAGTAATCCTACTCATCAGTGGGAATCGGGATCCAACTACCATCGCAAGATAACTTGATGGAATCCACTCAAGTCACCACACTTCAGAAGGTATGCGCATGCCTGGCAAGTTTCATCTATGTTTGAAACTCCCGATGTGATTTTTACCCCTAACGACCTATAACCTTGACGCTTTCCAACAAGTTATAGGCCACTAGTCAAGTTCAACCCGTTATTGTCCTGGATTAACTCGAACCCACCCGCACAAACCCTTGACGCTTGCCAACAAAGCTGTACGACTGTCCCGATCAATCGAATATCCATGCTACAAATAAGTATTATTCAGCTATCGTACACTATGCCTTGACGCTTACTAACAAACACATCACGAATGCTAAATAGTACTTATAAGAAATGACGGAGGGCTACGGCTAGTTTTTGGCAAAAACCTTTAACATAATGAACTTGATATCGTTGAAGGAACCGAGTGGTTTTATAAATATATAGTGGCGCAAACTTTTGCTAAAGAGGTCACTCCCTGTGAAGGGATCTTGGCTCTTTCCTCGTCGAATGAGGTGCATGATATTCTAAACTGAATACCACGATGCAAAGCAAAAGGAAACGACTATAGTAAAGTTATTACCCTGACTCAAACTTTTACTCAAGGGGTCACTCCCGGTGAAGGGATCTCGGCCCTTGCCTCGTCGAATGAGGTGCTGGATATTCATAACCGAATACCACTGTGCAAAGCAAAAGAAAACGTCTGCAATGTTTGTTTTTTTATAAAAAAACTTGGTTCCAACAACATCAAATATATATATAGTTTTGCTTTCTTTGCATTGATCAGAATCAATGCAGTCCCATCAATTAAACATATCATACCACAGAAAGGAACGAAAAATATGATGTACATATATGCCACCCGCATCCGCCACTGGACCCCATCATCACCCGTTAAGTTACTTAACTAACGACAGAGCGGGGGCTGGACTAGCACGAGTGCAAAACATATACAACATCTACTAGTATATATATAAATATATATAACAATCATCCCAGGCATGATATAAAGCAACATCATAGAATCTCAGCCAACAACACAGAACGGTGGATAATCCTGGAGGCTCGGGTTTCACTTGAGCCGCAAATGAGACCCGACGTTCCCCTGTCGTGTAGATAGCCTGTGCAATGAAAACCTAGACCCCTATGAGTGCGGCAAGTTACCCGCCAATCCCAAAAGCGAGGAAACCCCAATCAACAATGTGAATGGTCCACCCAGCACTTCATGGAATCCAGTAACTTGGGCACCCCTCCGTAGGTCAACCTATACCCCCTACGAGTGCGGCGACTAGCCCGCCAATTCTAGAGTAAGGTCTCCTCCATCTCAACGCCATGAGATGCAGACTCATTGACCTCTAGAACCCGGCTATTCGTGCACTCCACCGTGGGGTAATCCTAGTATAGAAAAGAAAATAATATGTACAAGGGTGACATCGATCTCAACCCGGTCGTGCCCCCAAACAAATAATATACAAACTGGTAGTGATGGCAGTCCACATGTCGGACGCTCGCCCCGCAATATCAAATGTACAAATGAGTCTAAGATGTACTACCATTGCACTTAAGCTATCCACCACGACGATCCAGCCACAACACAGAACATCAACGTGAATGTCATGTTCGCAAACTCGTCTAAAAGAACATATAGCAATTAGACGAGTTGTACCGCTCTAATGACATTCACAGTCGCAGATAGTAATGTATGTACTGTAAACATTTAAACATTGTTAAAATATCGACTTCGAAACACCCCGAATTGCCCCTGAACACAAGATAACACTATGTCCAAACTGGGCAAAACAAACAATACCATTACACCAATATTCCAGAGACCAGACAACCCTACAAAATTCAAGTCCAAACTCACTTACAAAACCGGCCACACCCGTTTTTTAAGCTATCTCACCGGGTCAAATCCGGTGAATGGTGCTCTTTTTTGTAGGGTGTTCTAGATGCCTCACAAATAGCCTTCTGCAATTGTTTTAATTTTTTTTGAAGACTCTGAAAAATCGACAGAGACTTGAATATATCGGGTATGGTTTCTGAGTTGTTTCGGTTTCGATACTTTAACATCGTCTAAAACATCTAGCTAAGGGTTTAAGGGTTGGCTCTGATACCCTGTTGGATTACGGCAGCGCCCCGGCCATCAATCCGTGACCAAATGCGGAACAAAATTTTTCTAAACTGGCGCTAACGGAACCCGATGCCCGGATTTTCCCTAAACCCTAAACTAGCAAACAATATAAAGAGTTAGGAATGGTTATACCGAATAATCCGTGTCCTTCGGTCTTCAACCATCTTTCCAAGCTCCTAGAGGCCTTCTTGATCAAGCTTGATCTCCGGTCTCCATCCATCGAAGATGAACCACCCGAAGGTTTGTGCAACAAGCTCCTACTACATAACCGCAATAACTAGGGTACCTAGATTGATAAACTAGATATCTTAGAGGATGTAGAGTGTGGTTATGGATTAATTTGTCTCAAGACACCCAAGGTTTCACAACACATGAGAGGGTTTGGGTGGGGAAAAAGAAGATGCCATGAGGATGAGAGTGAGGCAACTAAAGAAAGAAAATGGCTTAGTGTTTTGTGTCTTGTGAGATTAGTAATAAATAATGGAGCCATCCAATAAATATCACATGCCACCAAAATATCCAGGGTCAACCAAAAATATCTCAAGTCAACAAAATCTCACAACAAACAAAAACATAAGCATGCTTAGTGTAGTAACCATGGGTCACCAATAAACCATGCCACCAAAAATGCAATAAACACCTCATCCTACACCTCAATAACCTTTTAATCAAAAAAGGTCTAAACCATAATGAGGTGTAATCTTATAAAAGTAATCTTGTAAGAAATTACAAGAATACCCCTCATCCATATATACATACCCGCATCCGTATTCTGAAGAATACGAATACAATGAGACGAAAATAATCCAACAATATAATACTAGGATCCGGCTTAAACCAAAGCCACTAGTATTATCCGTCTGAATCCTGATACATGCATAATTGCACGTAAACGATCGAACCCTGCCGTAAAACCATACGGCCTCTACATCGTTTCGCCCGAAATAGGGAAATCCTCTTTGTGGGACTCTAAAGACTCGTCAATACGTTGGTAGTGGGTTTAACCACAAGCACGTCAGCAACACTAGCTGTACGTAACGGCTACCCAGGTATTGAGCGAAAGGGAGGCCGATGAGCAAACTCATCCTGAAACCCCTACTGAGCCTGACAGTGACAATATCCGTACAGTCCGGTTCGTTCGTCTATGAGTATCGCATATCGTGTTTAGGGGATGGATAAAGCCAGACCCCCAATAACGTGACATATAGTGTCGGTATGAAACCCATCACCACCTGAGAAACAACTTATCCTAGATCAGTAATTCTCAACTACCTTGGCCAAGGATTTCTGGTGATGGCCTGCACAACGCGACATCAACCCCCAATACTGGGAGAGACGAATCCCCGACGATCCCCAACTAAAACCTGTTTGCACGATTCCTTTGAGCCGTGGTAGCTTAGTAATCAAAGCACAGTGGGAACTCACACGAGACAAATGACGATCTCAGGTCGACAGACTAACCTGTACACTTGTCACCTGGGAACTGCTATCTGACAATAGGTATACTACTAACTAGAAGGTTCCTGGCGAGTCCGTCCAGTGTACTCATAACCCAATTAGCACCTGTATACTATCTTAGGTGAACAAACTAACACCAATGGGTTGTGAGACCTGGCCACCGCCCCTCGTCGGGGTCTCGATCAGTATACACCAGTCTACTCTGAAGTATCGATGCCCAGTCTCGATACTCCCGTGACTAGGGACATTTAAGGATGTTCTTATAGACCACCCATCTCCTACGTATATGATCGCCATCATACTACTGGTAGTCAAGCAAGAATCCTATGGGCTCTATCAACATGTAATATTGATCTGTAATGCCACCTAATGATGTATATGATGATAAAGACAAACCAGATAGCATACTATCATCTCGAGTAAGACTGTTCCACTGGTATAGGTCATCCCTCAATCATTGCAATCGCGTGCCTGCGATCCAATAATTGACTTGAGGGCACTATAGCCAACACTGTCTGCACGGATCGATAGGCTCGCATCCATCGTGGATGCCCTTGTCCGCGTCCAAACAGCGGGCCAAGCCCTCTAGGTCGCCGCTCCCCTACCTTGGGATCGCGACCTCCGCAGAGGGGGAGATGACATTGCCCATGCTGGCACCACTGAACAACGTCTTGCTATCTCCAGCGGCCACAGGTCCCATGCAGCAACCAATTCAATGACCCGTTCGGCGCCTCATGGCTCCACGCTGAGGCCTCGTGAATGAGCCCTTTGCCCCGAGGCCCAGAGCTCTCCTGTCCTTCCTGAGGAGGTGTCGGTCAGCTCGCCTGCTCCCAGGCAAGGCCGGCACCCTCTCGCTCGACAGGGTCGCACGGGCGGCACTCATCGTAATAACTCGAGAACGACCTCTCCAGCGGACCTGCGGAACCTGATAGAGCGGAACTGGATCCCCAGCCAGGCGTGGGGCACCAGCAGGAAGGGACATAACTCCGAATACGCCGAATCCTCGGGGTACCACGACCGTCTCGACGCCCTCGAGAAGAAAATCGAGGGTATACATCGGAAGGGTCGTCCTTCAAACGAGGGGGCCATGTATGCTGCCGACTCACTTACGAAGCCCTTCACTGAAGAGTTTCTCGCGGTATGCGTCTCGTCCAGAAATAAGACTCCAAAAGTGTGTAAGTCGATGTAGTACACCCCAATACTTGTGGGGAGGCGGACTTTTCAAAAACGAACTTGTTTAGTGAACGAACATCGAGTAACCGCTTGAATCGAAGCTAAACTATAAATAACCAAACACAAAGTGTTTCTAAACTACTGTGTTTAGGGATTATACCTAATGAACCAACTCCTTCGTTTTTACGAACTCCTTGTTCTCCTCGGCCTTCTCGAAGTAGTAGACGATCCACCCGAGAGCAAAACTCCAAGCTTAGCCTCTAAACTTGAGGCAACTAACCTTCTTGGATTGCTAATCGAAGAAGATAGATTGAGATAGAGTGATGGTTATGGATTGTTTAGTCTTTCTAATCCTTTGATCTCAACTCATGAGGTGTAAGGATTAGTCTTTTGAAGATGAGAGCTTGAGGAGAGAGAATGTGATAATAATAATGATAAGAGAATAGTGAGTCAAGAAGATATATATCTAGCATTTCTTTTGACAAGAAAAGAGTAAGAAAAGAATTTAGCAACCATGCTAGAAAATATCTTGTGATGATTCATTAGAATGACAAAAGACTTCTATGAATCATCAAGGTGACTCACTAATCACAATCATTTCATTTGCCACCTTAACCTCCTTAGTCACCACCTTCTAGAAGCTTCCCGCATAATTACGAGAACGCCCCTCCTTTCCGCAAAAATACGGAAAAACTTTAGACTGTAAAAATCCAATAACCGGATACCAGTAACTGGCTTAAACCAAAGCCGACTGGTAAAAACTGTCCGAAAGTCGTACGCGCGTAAACGCACGTATGCGTCCGAACCCTTGTCGTAAAACCATACGACCTCTATATCGTTTCGCCTGGAATAGGAAACTCTCTGTGTGGGACTCTAGAGACTCGACTACTACGCTGGCAGTGGGTTTAACCACAGACCGCAAGCGGCACTAGCTGTACGTAACGGTCCCCAGGTAGTTGTCGATAAGAAGGCCGATGAGGAAACCCATCCGAACTTCTACTGAGTCTGATGTGACAATCTCCATACAGTCCGGTCCGTTCGTCCAAGACTATCGCATATCGGGCCTAGGGGGCGGCAAGCGTCAGTCCCCTAATAGCGGTATAAGTCGTGTCGGAGGGAAGCCCATTACACCCTGAGAAACTACTGGAACCTACCAGCAAATCTCGCTTGCCCTGGCCAGGGATTTTGCGTAATGGCTCTCTGACACAGCACGATATCTACTCCCAATACCGGGAGGGGCGAATCCTGTCTAACCGCCACTGCCTCCAAGTGCTCGGGACTGCACCCAACTGCTACCTGTTTGCACGACTCCTTTGAGCCGTGGTAGGGTAGCAATCTAAGAACAGTGGGACACACTCGAGGCGAAGTAGCAGTGTCAAGTCTGCGGACTACGCTGTACTCATGTCACCTGGGAACTGTTCACTGACGACTGGTACAAAACCAACCAACAGTTCCCTGTGAGTCCTGTCCGGTGTACCCGTAACCTAACGAGCACCTGTATACTATCTCCAGTACGACGTACTGACGGCTGTGGGACAGACCATCTCCCCAACTGGGATGAGAAGCGTACACACCAGTCTACTCCGGAGTATCGATGCTCTGTCTCGATAATCCAACGACCATAGACCAGAATAAGGATGTGCTTGTAGACTACCCAGCCCCCACTAGTGTGACTGCCATCACAACGCTGGTAGACAAGCAAGATCCTAAGAGCTCTATCAATACGTATACTCACATATTAAGATAGAAAAACCAAGTAGCATACTACCATGTTTAGCAAGACTGTTATATACATGTGAATATCCCAAGCTTCCATTAAGTAATATACAAACTAGTATGATACAGTAATGGCCTTCTAGGGCATAAACACTAACAATCTCCCACTTGCACTAGGGACATGTACTGGCGTATCGAAGACCGATGATCTCGAGTAGCCTCTCGAACTGAATCTGAGGTAGGGCCTTAGTGAATGGATCAGCAATGTTATCCTCCGTATTTACTCTCTTTACCTCGATCTCCCGGCGATCTACGATCTCCCTGATCAGGTGATACCGCCTTAAGATGTGTCTGGACTTCTGATGGGACCTTGGTTCCTTCGCTAAAGCTATAGCTCCGTTGTTGTCGCAATACAAAGGTATTGGACCAACACTGGTAGGAACCACCTGAAGTTCTGTGAGGAACTTCTTTTGCGGCATCGCAAGCAGCTATGTACTCCGCTTCCATCGTTGAGTCAGCAACGGTGTCCTGCTTGGAACTCTTCCAACAGACCGCCCCTCCATTGAGGGTAAAGACATAACCCGACATGGACTTGGAGTCATCCTTGTCACTCTGGAAGCCGGAATCAGCATAGGCCTCCATCTTGAGGTCCTTTCCGCCGTAAAGCAAGAACATCTCCTTAGTCCTCCTCAGGTACTTGAGAATGTTCTTTACTGCTATCCAGTGATTCTCCCCTAGGTTTGCCTGATACCGGCTTACAACGCTCAATGCGTATGCTACATCTGGTCTGGTACATAACATCGCATACATTATAGAGCCTACCGCAGAAGCGTAGGGTATAATCGACATGCGTTCCCTTTCCAAATCAGTCTTGGGAGACATCTCTTTGGAGAGGGTGATTCCGTGACAAGCCGGTAGGTTACCGCGCTTAGAATCTTCCATACTGAATCTTTTCAATATGGTGTCTATGTACCTGAACTGTGAAAGTCCCAACATCCTCTTTGATCTATCACGATAGATCTGAATCCCCAGAATGTAGGTGGCATCACCCAGGTCCTTCATGGAGAATTTCTGTGACAAGAATCTTTTGACTGACTGTAGCATAGGAATATCATTTCCTATTAGGAGAATGTCATCCACGTACAAGACGAGGAATACAACAACTCTCCCTACAATCTTACTGTATATGCATGGTTCATCTGGATTTTTGATAAAGTCGAATTCTTTGACAGTATCATCAAAACAGATGTTCCAACTCCGCGATGCCTGCTTTAGTCCATAAATGGATTTAAGCAGCTTGCATACTTTACCGCTGCTCCCACTCTGAATGAATCCCTCTGGCTGATCCATATAGACGCTCTCTTCTAAATTTCCATTTAGAAAGGCCGTCTTAACGTCCATCTGCCAGATTTCATAATCGTGGAAGGCAGCAATAGCAAGAAGGACCCGAATGGATTTCAGCATAGCCACAGGAGAAAAAGTTTCGTCATAGTCCAAACCAGGTCTTTGACGGAAACCCTTTGCAACAAGTCTAGCCTTATAGGTTTCAACCTGTCCATCTACACCAATCTTCTTTCTGAAGATCTACTTGCATCCTACGGGTTTCACCCCATCTGGAGCAGTGTCCAAAGTCCATACTTTGTTAGTGTACATGGACTCCATTTCGGTCCGCATTGCATCCAGCCATTTTATCGAGTCACCGCTCTGAATGGCTTGCTGGAAGCTAGTAGGGTCGTCATTATCAATGACGCAATCTTCTCTATCCCCGTCTATGAGAAAACCGTAGTATCTCTCGGGCGGATGAGATTGCCTACTACTTCTGCGGATAGGCGCTGGTATGTCCCTTTCTTCTGAAACATCTTGTTCTACCAAACTTTCAGTAACAGCTTGTGGTTCTGGAATTTCTTCCAGTTCTACTGCGCTCCCACTCTTCTGATTTTCTAAAAATTCAGTTTCTAAGAAGCGGGCATGACGAGAGACAAAAACCTTTTGTTCCTCTGCATAGTAGAAGCAATATCCCATGGAATTCTTTGGATATCCCACAAACTTACACTCTACCGAGCGTGCCTCGAGCTTGTCCGGATGCTGCTTTTTTACAAAAGCTGGACATCCCCATGTCTTCAGGTACTGAAGATGGGGTTTCTTCCCACTCCACATCTGATATGGCGTGGTAGGCACAGTCTTGGTTGGAACCTTGTTCAAAAGATATGCCGCTGATTCTAGCGCATAACCCCAGAATGATCGCGGTAACGCAGCCTTACTCATCATGGAACGAACCATATCTAATAGGGTTCGATTCCTCCTTTCCGATACACCGTTGTGTTGTGGTGTGTATGGAGGAGTAAGCTGAGAGAGAATCCCTTTCTCTTTTAAGTAACCCAGGAACTCGGCACTTAAGTATTCACCACCTCGATCAGATCTCAGTGTCTTAATACTTTTGCCTGTTTGGTTTTCCACTTCATTCTTGTATTCTTGGAATTTTTCAAAGGCCTCGGATTTATGCTTCATCAAGAAGATATGTCCATACCTAGAGAAATCATCCGTAAAAATAATGAAGTAGGAATAACCACCTCGCGCATGTGTAGACATTGGACCGCACACGTCTCTGTGTACGAGTCCTAAGAGCTCGCTCGCTCTTACTCCGTGTCCAGAAAACGGAGTCTTTGTCATCTTTCCCATGAGACAAGATTCACAAGTGGCATAAGATTGATATTCGAACGGATTCAAATATCCTTCTCTATGTAACTTTGTTAACCGTGTTTCATTGATGTGACCTAGTCTACAATGCCATAAGAAAGCCTGATTCACTTCTGGAGACTTTCTTTTAAGTGTGTTCTGGACATTGAAAACCTGAGCTTGATTCAATACGTATATACCGTCATCTAATGTACCGGACCCAATCAGAACTTGATTTAGGTGGATATGAACTACATCGCTTACGAATGTAAAGTTATATCCCTCTCTTGAAAGTGAGGACACTGATATGATATTACAAGTCAAACTAGGTACATACAGACAGTTACGTAGAATCAATATCTGCCCACTTGTCAAACCCAGGCGATATTCTCCCACGGATTCAGCATCCACGCTCATTCCGTTTGCAACTCTGAGAGACAAATCACCTATCCTTATAACTTTACGGTTTCTCAAAGCATGTAACGAATTACAGATATGAGATCCTGCTCCGGTATCTAGTACCCAGAAAGTAGTGTTAATTGACAAACAGTTCTCAATTACAAACACACTTGAGGCTGAAGCCACAACATGCTTCGAATCCTGGTTACTGGCTTCCAAAGCCCTGCAATCCTTCTGCCAATGTCCATTCCCATAACAATAGGAATATCCCTCCTTACCTATACCAAGTCCCGAAACTGTTTCTCTTCCCTTTCCTCCTACTTTGCTGACACCGTATATCGGCTTTGTAGAGGTCTTCTTCTTTTCACCCTTTGCTGTCGCCTTGGATGAAGAGGAAGAAGGTCCCCTATTAAGCAGAGCTTGTGTCTCCCTGGTTTCTTTCAGGGTGTAAGTAGAGGGTAGGGACTGTGGAAATAAGTCAGTATATGACCTGTTTCCCAACGTGGTCTCCAGGTCCTTGAGCTCATCAAAATAGCTAGTCATCGTAAGGACGTCGTCCCTTAAAGATGACCCGTCAGCCGACCTCGCTTGAATCAATTCGTTCGAGGCCTCATATCTTGCGATATGAGATTGCTCTCCATATAAATCTTTGTTATGGAGAAAGATGGAACCAGAGTCCATCTTCTCGTGCTGCTTCTGGTATCTACCATCAACTGAAGCCAACACGAGGCACTTGGCTTTCGCTTTATTCTTTTCCTTTGTCTGACGGATATCCATATCCGCGACGTTGGAAACTGGACCTGGGACGGTGGGATCTTGAGTAGTAATAGGGTGGTCCAGCTTGTCATAGGCAATGGTCATCTGGACAGACCTTTGCCAGTCAAATAAGTTAGATTTAGTCATCTTGTTATCTAGATGTAACCTAGTCATGGTCACAAGGTCGCTGCAATGAGAGAGAGAGAAGAAAAACACTTTAGCATGATGCTCTTGCAAGTTTAGATTGGTTTTTAATTTATCTAAACTGGATGGCTCCCACTGTTTCTCGAATCCTTCCTCAAACCATAAAAGAAGAATTAGCCAGGACTATTCTCACCGTACAATACTTGCTTAACCGTTCAGCCAGGCCAGTGTCGATACTTCGAGGGAGGTTTTCCAACGCTTTCGCGAAGTTCCTTAATTAAATAACCTCTTTTCTCTGGGGGCGTAACCCCGCTGACACCTTTCTGGACACCTACTAGGTTTATAGCATTGATCGTTAAGTGACGAATATCCTGATAAGTAGCATATACTCACAGTAGGATCCGGATCCAAATATCATCGTCTGATAATGTTGTAGGAATGCTACCAACATTCATCAAACTCAAAATGGTATGCATCTCTTTGCAAATTTCAGTTTCTTTAGAAATTCCCGATATACATTTTTGCCCAATGTTATTATGACCTTGACGAAAGCCAACAAATCATAAAACACATGTCAAGTTCTGCCCATCATTATCTTATTAATTTGAACCCACCCGTATATTACCTTGACGAAAGTCAACAAGGTTATACGACTGTCCCAAACCAACTCATCTATCTATGCAACAAATGAATACCCCAGCAGCTACCAAACACTATGCCTTGACGAAAGCCAACAAGCATAGCTTGAATACTACTGACCATCCATAAGAAATGACGGAGGGCTACGACTGGTTTTGGCGAAACCGTGAACGTAGTGAACTTGATATAACCGAAGGAACCTGATAGCTTTTAAAAGGAGTGGTTAAAGCTCCGTATTTAAAATATCTGTTTTAAAAATAACCGAGTGGTTTCCTTTTAAATTGTTCCAACGATTTAAACTTGGTTTATTCTCTTTGCATTATAGATAATGCGTCCCATCATTTAACCTATCATTGCAGAAAACAACGAAAATAGAACGTCCTCTTATGCCATCCACATTCGCCACGGGGTCCCGTCATTACCCATTAGGTTACTTAACAAACGACAGAGCGGGGGCTGGGCTAGCGCGGGTGCAAAACATAAGTGACGTCTAAATAGCTACAATATATATAGATATTTTACATTCGTCTGACGCAATGATATTCATTCCAGAACACAGATAAACAATATTGGATTTGCAAGCAATCTGTATATCTTTTGAGCCTGCAAGAAAAGACAGATTACACAGTTGTGATAAATAGCCGTTACCCCACCCTCGACCCCTACGGGTACGGCAAACTACCCACCCGGCAATTTGTGTACCCCACCTTGGGTCAGTCCTAGGAGCAAAAACAGTAAAATGAAATAATACAACGGTGGCTACAACCGCAACCTGGATGTGCCCCGCAAAAATAATATTACAACAAATTACATTTACAACAAATGAATTAAATAATAACCCATTGCAAAACCCCGGCTATACACCACAACAGTCCAATACAGTTTATATGCACAAACAGATATAACCATTTCAGAAATGTGCAACCCCCTGCCAACTGACATACTATCAGTTAGGGGAGGTTTACGAACACATTAAACAATCACAGATATAATCCAATATGCAAATACTGTACAATTTCGATCGATTAAACATCTTTAATATTGCTCCAAAAACTGCTCTGTAAACTGGAAACCTGAGCAACATTAAAATATACCAGAAAACACCAAACACCAGAGGGGACCCACACATGAAAAATGAGTCCATGACTCGGCAACTCGGCCGCGGAACCGCGGCGGATCGGTGGGATCCGCCGCGTTTCCGCGGCTCTTTAGCCGATTCATGGGCTCAAATTTCATGGGTGTTCTCCTGTGTTCATTTCAAGCTTTCTGCCCTCACCTGAAAAATTTTAGGACATCATTTTAAATTCGACATAAACTGATATTTGTTAGGTTTTTCCGGCTTCGTTTTTCCGTTCGAAATTCGTACAAATTTGCAATTAAGTTATTTATTGTTTAGCGAGGCTCTGATACCACTGTAAGTCGATGTAGTACACCCCAATACTTGTGGGGAGGCGGAATTTTCAAAAACGAACTTGTTTAGTGAACGAACCTCGACTAACCGCTTGAATCGAAGCTAAACTATAAATAACCAAACACAAAGTGTTTCTAAACTACTGTGTTTAGGGATTATACCTAATGAACCAACTCCTTCGTCTTTACGAACTCCTTGTTCTCCTCGGCCTTCTCGAAGTAGTAGACGATCCACCCGAGAGCAAAACTCTAAGCTTAGCCTCTAAACTTGAAGCAACTAACCTTCTTGGATTGCTAATCGAAGAAGATAGATTGAGATAGAGTGATGGTTATGGATTGTTTAGTCTTTCTAATCCTTTGATCTCAACTCATGAGGTGTAAAGATTAGTCTTTTGAAGATGAGAGCTTGAGGAGAGAGAATGTGATAATAATAATGATAAGAGAATAGTGAGTCAAGAAGATATATATCTAGCATTTCTTTTTACAAGAAAAGAATAAGAAAAGAATTTAGCAACCCTGCTAGAAAATATCTTGTGATGATTCATTAGAATGACAAAAGACTTCTATGAATCATCAAGGTGACTCACTAATCACAATCATTTCATTTGCCACCTTAACCTCCTTAGTCACCACCTTCTAGAAGCTTCCCGCATAATTACGAGAACGCCCCTCCTTTCCGCAAAAATACGGAAAAACTTTAGACTGTAAAAATCCAATAACCGGATACCAGTAACTGGCTTAAACCAAAGCCGACTGGTAAAAACTGTCCGAAAGTCGTACGCGCGTAAACGCACGTATGCGTCCGAACCCTTGTCGTAAAACCATACGACCTCTATATCGTTTCACCTGGAATAGGAAACTCTCTGTGTGGGACTCTAGAGACTCGACTACTACGCTGGCAGTGGGTTTAACCACAGACCGCAAGCGGCACTAGCTGTACGTAACGGTCCCCAGGTAGTTGTCGATAAGAAGGCCGATGAGGAAACCCATCCGAACTCCTACTGAGTCTGATGTGACAATCTCCATACAGTCCGGTCCGTTCGTCCAAGACTATCGCATATCGGGCCTAGGGGGCGGCAAGTGTCAGTCCCCTAATAGCGGTATAAGTCGTGTCGGAGGGAAGCCCATTACACCCTGAGAAACTACTGGAACCTACCAGCAAATCTCGCTTGCCCTGGCTAGGGACTTTGCGTAATGGCTCTCTGACACAGCACGATATCTACTCCCAATACCGGGAGGGACGAATCCTGTCTAACCGCCAATGCCTCCAAGTGCTCGGGACTGCACCCAACTGCTACCTGTTTGCACGACTCCTTTGAGCCGTGGTAGGGTAGCAATCTAAGAACAGTGGGACACACTCGAGGCGAAGTAGCAGTGTCAAGTCTGCGGACTACGCTGTACTCATGTCACCTGGGAACTGTTCACTGACGACTGGTACAAAACCAACCAACAGTTCCCTGTGAGTCCTGTCCGGTGTACCCGTAACCTAACGAGCACCTGTATACTATCTCCAGTACGACGTACTGACGGCTGTGGGACAGACCATCTCCCCAACTGGGATGAGAAGCGTACACACCAGTCTACTCCGGAGTATCGATGCTCTGTCTCGATAATCCAACGACCATAGACCAGAATAAGGATGTGCTTGTAGACTACCCAGCCCCCACTAGTGTGACTGCCATCACAACGCTGGTAGACAAGCAAGATCCTAAGAGCTCTATCAATACGTATACTCACATATTAAGATAGAAAAACCAAGTAGCATACTACCATGTTTAGCAAGACTGTTATATACATGTGAATATCCCAAGCTTCCAATAAGTAATATACAAACTAGTATGATACAGTAATGGCCTTCTAGGGCATAAACACTAACAATCTCCCACTTGCACTAGGGCCATGTACTGGCGTATCGAAGACCGATGATCTCGAGTAGCCTCTCGAACTGAATCTGAGGTAGGGCCTTAGTGAATGGATCAGCAATGTTATCCTCCGTATTTACTCTCTTTACCTCGATCTCCCGGCGATCTACGATCTCCCTGATCAGGTGATACCGCCTTAAGATGTGTCTGGACTTCTGATGGGACCTTGGTTCCTTCGCTAAAGCTATAGCTCCGTTGTTGTCGCAATACAAAGGTATTGGACCAACACTGGTTGGAACCACCTGAAGTTCTGTGAGGAACTTCTTTTGCGGCATCGCAAGCAGCTATGTACTCCGCTTCCATCGTTGAGTCAGCAACGGTGTCCTGCTTGGAACTCTTCCAACAGACCGCCCCTCCATTGTGGGTAAAGACATAACCCGACATGGACTTGGAGTCATCCTTGTCACTCTGGAAGCCGGAATCAGCATAGGCCTCCATCTTGAGGTCCTTTCCGCCGTAAAGCAAGAACATCTCCTTAGTCCTCCTCAGGTACTTGAGAATGTTCTTTACTGCTGTCCAGTGATTCTCCCCTAGGTTTGCCTGATACCGGCTTACAACGCTCAATGCGTATGCTACATCTGGTCTGGTACATAACATCGCATACATTATAGAGCCTACTGCAGAAGCGTAGGGTATAATCGACATGCGTTCCCTTTCCAAATCAGTCTTGGGAGACATCTCTTTGGAGAGGGTGATTCCGTGACAAGCCGGTAGGTTACCGCGCATAGAATCTTCCATACTGAATCTTTTCAATATGGTGTCTATGTACCTGGACTGTGAAAGTCCCAACATCCTCTTTGATCTATCACGATATATCTGAATCCCCAGAATGTAGGTGGCATCACCCAGGTCCTTCATGGAGAATTTCTGTGACAAGAATCTTTTGACTGACTGTAGCATAGGAATATCATTTCCTATTAGGAGAATGTCATCCACGTACAAGACGAGGAATACAACAACTCTCCCTACAATCTTACTGTATATGCATGGTTCATCTGGATTTTTGATAAAGTCGAATTCTTTGACAGTATCATCAAAACAGATGTTCCAACTCCGCGATGCCTGCTTTAGTCCATAAATGGATTTAAGCAGCTTGCATACTTTACCGCTGCTCCCACTCTGAATGAATCCCTCTGGCTGATCCATATAGACGCTCTCTTCTAAATTTCCATTTAGAAAGGCCGTCTTAACGTCCATCTGCCAGATTTCATAATCGTGGAAGGCAGCAATAGCAAGAAGGACCCGAATGGATTTCAGCATAGCCACAGGAGAAAAAGTTTCGTCATAGTCCAAACCAGGTCTTTGACGGAAACCCTTTGCAACAAGTCTAGCCTTATAGGTTTCAACCTGTCTATCTACACCAATCTTCTTTCTGAAGATCCACTTGCATCCTACGGGTTTCACCCCATCTGGAGCAGTGTCCAAAGTCCATACTTTGTTAGTGTACATGGACTCCATTTCGGTCCGCATTGCATCCAGCCATTTTATCGAGTCACCGCTCTGAATGGCTTGCTGGAAGCTAGTAGGGTCGTCATTATCAATGACGCAATCTTCTCTATCCCCGTCTATGAGAAAACCGTAGTATCTCTCGGGCGGATGAGATTGCCTACTACTTCTGCGGATAGGCGCTGGTATGTCCCTTTCTTCTGAAACATCTTGTTCTACCAAACTTTCAGTAACAGCTTGTGGTTCTGGAATTTCTTCCAGTTCTACTGCGCTCCCACTCTTCTGATTTTCTAAAAATTCAGTTTCTAAGAAGCGGGCATGACGAGAGACAAAAACCTTTTGTTCCTCTGCATAGTAGAAGCAATATCCCATGGAATTCTTTGGATATCCCACAAACTTACACTCTACCGAGCGTGCCTCGAGCTTGTCCGGATGCTGCTTTTTTACAAAAGCTGGACATCCCCATGTCTTCAGGTACTGAAGATGGGGTTTCTTCCCACTCCACATCTGATATGGCGTGGTAGGCACAGTCTTGGTTGGAACCTTGTTCAAAAGATATGCCGCTGATTCTAGCGCATAACCCCAGAATGATCGCGGTAACTCAGCCTTACTCATCATGGAATGAACCATATCTAATAGGGTTCGATTCCTCCTTTCCGATACACCGTTGTGTTGTGGTGTGTATGGAGGAGTAAGCTGAGAGAGAATCCCTTTCTCTTTTAAGTAACCCAGGAACTCGGCACTTAAGTATTCACCATCTCGATCAGATCTCAGTGTCTTAATACTTTTGCCTGTTTGGTTTTCCACTTCATTCTTGTATTCTTGGAATTTTTCAAAGGCCTCGGATTTATGCTTCATCAAGAAGATATGTCCATACCTAGAGAAATCATCCGTAAAAGTAATGAAGTAGGAATAACCACCTCGCGCATGTGTAGACATTGGACCGCACACGTCACTGTGTACGAGTCCTAAGAGCTCGCTCGCTCTTACTCCGTGTCCAGAAAACGGAGTCTTTGTCATCTTTCCCATGAGACAAGATTCACAAGTGGCATAAGATTGATATTCGAACGGATTCAAATATCCTTCTCTATGTAACTTTGTTAACCGTGTTTCATTGATGTGACCTAGTCTACAATGCCATAAGAAAGCCTGATTCACTTCTGGAGACTTTCTTTTAAGTGTGTTCTGGACATTGAAAACCTGAGCTTGATTCAATACGTATATACCGTCATCTAATGTACCGGACCCAATCAGAACTTGATTTAGGTGGATGTGAACTACATCGCTTACGAATGTAAAGTCATCTCCCTCTCTTGAAAGTGAGGACACTGATATGATATTACAAGTCAAACTAGGTACATACAGACAGTTACGTAGAATCAATATCTGCCCACTTGTCAAACCCAGGCGATATTCTCCCACGGATTCAGCATCCACGCTCATTCCGTTTGCAACTCTGAGAGACAAATCACCTATCCTTATAACTTTACGGTTTCTCAAAGCATGTAACGAATTACAGATATGAGATCCTGCTCCGGTATCTAGTACCCAGAAAGTAGAGTTAATTGACAAACAGTTCTCAATTACAAACACACTTGAGGCTGAAGCCACAACATGCTTCGAATCCTGGTTACTGGCTTCCAAAGCCCTGCAATCCTTCTGCCAATGTCCATTCCCATAACAATAGGAATATCCCTCCTTACCTATACCAAGTCCCGAAACTGTTTCTCTTCCCTTTCCTCCTACTTTGCTGACACCGTATATCGGCTTTGTAGAGGTCTTCTTCTTTTCACCCTTTGCTGTCGCCTTGGATGAAGAGGAAGAAGGTCCCATATTAAGCAGAGCTTGTGTCTCCCTGGTTTCTTTCAGGGTGTAAGTAGAGGGTAGGGACTGTGGAAATAAGTCAGTATATGACCTGTTTCCCAACGTGGTCTCCAGGTCCTTGAGCTCATCAGAATAGCTAGTCATCGTAAGGACGTCGTCCCTTAAAGATGACCCGTCAGCCGACCTCGCTTGAATCAATTCGTTCGAGGCCTCATATCTTGCGATATGAGATTGCTCTCCATATAAATCTTTGTTATGGAGAAAGATGGAACCAGAGTCCATCTTCTCATGCTGCTTCTGGTATCTACCATCAACTGAAGCCAACACGAGGCACTTGGCTTTCGCTTTATTCTTTTCCTTTGTCTGACGGATATCCATATCTGCGACGGTGGAAACTGGACCTGGGACGGTGGGATCTTGAGTAGTAATAGGGTGGTCCAGCTTGTCATAGGCAATGGTCATCTGGACAGACCTTTGCCAGTCAAATAAGTTAGATTTAGTCATCTTGTTATCTAGATGTAACCTAGTCATGGTCACAAGGTCGCTGCAATGAGAGAGAGAGAAGAAAAACACTTTAGCATGATGCTCTTGCAAGTTTAGATTGGTTTTTAATTTATCTAAACTGGATGGCTCCCACTGTTTCTCGAATCCTTCCTCAAACCATAAAAGAAGAATTAGCCAGGACTATTCTCACCGTACAATACTTGCTTAACCGTTCAGCCAGGCCAGTGTCGATACTTCGAGGGAGGTTTTCCAACGCTTTCGCGAAGTTCCTTAATTAAATAACCTCTTTTCTCTGGGGGCGTAACCCCGCTGACACCTTTCTGGACACCTACTAGGTTTATAGCATTGATCGTTAAGTGACGAATATCCTGATAAGTAGCATATACTCACAGTAGGATCCGGATCCAAATATCATCGTCTGATAATGTTGTAGGAATGCTACCAACATTCATCAAACTCAAAATGGTATGCATCTCTTTGCAAATTTCAGTTTCTTTAGAAATTCCCGATATACATTTTTGCCCCATGTTATTATGACCTTGACGAAAGCCAACAAATCATAAAACACATGTCAAGTTCTGCCCATGTTTATCTTGTTAATTTGAACCCACCCGTATATACCCTTGACGAAAGCCAACAAGGTTATACGACTGTCCCAAACCAACTCATCTATCTATGCAACAAATGAATACCCCAGCAGCTACCAAACACTATGCCTTGACGAAAGCCAACAAGCATAGCTTGAATACTACTGACCATCCATAAGAAATGACGGAGGGCTACGACTGGTTTTGGCGAAACCGTGAACGTAGTGAACTTGATATAACCGAAGGAACCTGATAGCTTTTAAAAGGAGTGGTTAAAGCTCCGTATTTAAAATATCTGTTTTAAAAATAACCGAGTGGTTTCCTTTTAAATTGTTCCAACGATTTAAACTTGGTTTATTCTCTTTGCATTATAGATAATGCGTCCCATCATTTAACCTATCATTGCAGAAAACAACGAAAATACAACGTCCTCTTATGCCATCCACATTCGCCACGGGGTCCCGTCATTACCCGTTAGGTTACTTAACTAACGACAGAGCGGGGGCTGGGCTAGCGCGGGTGCAAAACATAAGTGATGTCTAAATAGCTACAATATATATAGATATTTTACATTCGTCTGACGCAATGATATTCATTTCAGAACACAGATAAACAATATTGGATTTGCAAGCAATCTGTATATCTTTTGAGCCTGCAAGAAAAGACAGATTACACAGTTGTGATAAATAGCCGTTACCCCACCCTCGACCCCTACGGGTACGGCAAACTACCCACCCGGCAATTTGTGTACCCCACCTTGGGTCAGTCCTAGGAGCAAAAACAGTAAAATGAAATAATACAACGGTGGCTACAACCGCAACCTGGATGTGCCCCGCAAAAATAATATTACAACAAATTACATTTACAACAAATGAATTAAATAATAACCCATTGCAAAACCCCGGCTATACACCACAACAGTCCAATACAGTTTATATGCACAAACAGATATAACCATTTCAGAAATGTGCAACCCCCTGCCAACTGACATACTATCAGTTAGGGGAGGTTTACGAACACATTAAACAATCACAGATATAATCCAATATGCAAATACTGTACAATTTCGATCGATTAAACATCTTTAATATTGCTCCAAAAACTGCTCTGTAAACTGGAAACCTGAGCAACATTAAAATATACCAGAAAACACCAAACACCAGAGGGGACCCACACATGAAAAATGAGTCCATGACTCGGCAACTCGGCCGCGGAACCGCGGTGGATCGGTGGGATCCGCCGCGTTTCCGTGGCTCTTTAGCCGATTCATGGGCTCAAATTTCATGGGTGTTCTCCTGTGTTCATTTCAAGCTTTCTGCCCTCACCTGAAAAATTTTAGGACATCATTTTAAATTCGACATAAACTGATATTTGTTAGGTTTTTCCGGCTTCGTTTTTCCGTTCGAAATTCGTACAAATTTGCAATTAAGTTATTTATTGTTTAGCGAGGCTCTGATACCACTGTAAGTCGATGTAGTACACCCCAATACTTGTGGGGAGGCGGAATTTTCAAAAACGAACTTGTTTAGTGAACGGACATCGACTAACAACTTGAATCGAAGCTAAACTATAAATAACCAAACACAAAGTGTTTCTAAACTACTGTGTTTAGGGATTATACCTAATGAACCAACTCCTTCGTCTTTACGAACTCCTTGTTCTCCTCGGCCTTCTCGAAGTAGTAGACGATCCACCCGAGAGCAAAACTCCAAGCTTAGCCTCTAAACTTGAAGCAACTAACCTTCTTGGATTGCTAATCGAAGAAGATAGATTGAGATAGAGTGATGGTTATGGATTGTTTAGTCTTTCTAATCCTTTGATCTCAACTCATGAGGTGTAAGGATTAGTCTTTTGAAGATGAGAGCTTGAGGAGAGAGAATGTGATAATAATAATGATAAGAGAATAGTGAGTCAAGAAGATATATATCTAGCATTTCTTTTTACAAGAAAAGAATAAGAAAAGAATTTAGCAACCCTGCTAGAAAATATCTTGTGATGATTCATTAGAATGACAAAAGACTTCTATGAATCATCAAGGTGACTCACTAATCACAATCATTTCATTTGCCACCTTAACCTCCTTAGTCACCACCTTCTAGAAGCTTCCCGCATAATTACGAGAACGCCCCTCCTTTCCGCAAAAATACGGAAAAACTTTAGACTGTAAAAATCCAATAACCGGATACCAGTAACTGGCTTAAACCAAAGCCGACTGGTAAAAACTGTCCGAAAGTCGTACGCGCGTAAACGCACGTATGCGTCCGAACCCTTGTCGTAAAACCATACGACCTCTATATCGTTTCACCTGGAATAGGAAACTCTCTGTGTGGGACTCTAGAGACTCGACTACTACGCTGGCAGTGGGTTTAACCACAGACCGCAAGCGGCACTAGCTGTACGTAACGGTCCCCAGGTAGTTGTCGATAAGAAGGCCAATGAGGAAACCCATCCGAACTCCTACTGAGTCTGATGTGACAATCTCCATACAGTCCGGTCCGTTCGTCAAGACTATTGCATATCGGGCCTAGGAGGGCGGCAAGTGTCAGTCCTCTAATAGCGGTATAAGTCGTGTCGGAGGGAAGCCCATTACACCCTGAGAAACTACTGGAACCTACCAGCAAATCTCGCTTGCCCTGGACAGGGACTTTGCGTAATGGCTCTCTGACACAGCACGATATCTACTCCCAATACCGGAGGGACGAATCCTCTCTAACCGCCACTGCCTCCAAGTGCTCGGACTGCACCCAACTGCTACCTGTTTGCACGACTCCGTTGAGCCGTGGTAGGGTAGCAATCTAAGAACAGTGGGACACACTCGAGGCGAAGTAGCAGTGTCAAGTCTGCGGACTACGTTGTACTCATGTCACCTGGGAACTGTTCACTGACGACTGGTACAAAACCAACCAACAGTTCCCTGTGAGTCCCTGTCCGGTGTACCCGTAACCTAACGAGCACCTGTATACTATCTCCAGTACGACGTACTGACGGCTGTGGGACAGACCATCTCCCCAACTGGGATGAGAAGCGTACACACCAGTCTACTCCGGAGTATCGATGCTCTGTTTCGATAATCCAACGACCAGGGACCAGAATAAGGATGTACTTGTAGACTACCCAGCCCCCACTAGTATGACTGCCATCACAACGCTGGTAGACAAGCAAGATCCTAAGAGCTCTATCAATACGTATACTCACATATTAAGATAGAAAAACCAAGTAGCATACTACCATGTTTAGCAAGACTGTTATATACATGTGAATATGCCAAGCTTCCATTAAGTAATATACAAACTAGTATGATACAGTAATGGCTTTCTAGGGCATAAACACTAACAAAGTGGCCTTCTTTGATGGGAAGTCTGACCCGAAAGACCACCTGGACACGTTCACGGCGGGCATGAGCTTCCAGGACAACTCTGACGCCGCCCAATGCCGAGCATTCCCCGCCACTCTCATCCGGGCTGGAGTATACTTGTCCGAGGACTCACACGATGCTCTATCTCTACCTTTGATGAGCTGGCCACCCCATTATCCAAGGGCATTTCGTCGGGAACAGACGGCAGAAGCGGACCGTCGATTACCTCTTCACTATAAAGAGCGGGGACAAGGAACCCTTTAAAGGATACATCACTCGCTTCTACAATGCCCTTCTTGAGGTTCCCGAGCACCAGGATGAGACGGTCATCACGACTCTAAGGTCGGGTCTTAGGAACAAGGAGTGTCTCCGCTCCTTTGCATTAGCGCAACCTAAGACCATGGTCGAGGTAAAGGCTTGGACCGAACGTGAAATCCAACTTAAGTCCGAGGTGAACGCGAACCAACCTCGGGGAGACCAGGCCGACCAAAAGAAGAGGGGTAAGAAGAGAAGAAGAAGGTTGACCGGCCAAAGCCATACTCCCCGATGTTCCAGAGTATACTCCGCTCAACATCTCTCAGACTGAGCTGTTGGAAGAGGCAAAGGGTGAGCGATTCTTCAAGCTCCCTCTGGTCACCAATAGGGCGGCCAAACGGACTTGAGGCCCGTACTGCACCTTCCACCATGTCGCAGGGATACCCTACCGAGAACTATAAACAGTTTCGCGATTACATCGAGAGTTGATTCTCTCGGGGCACCTGGCAAAGTACATATGGGAAAAGTGACAAGCAGACCGGGAGCAGGAGAACCATCCACATCCCGGCGAATTGACGATCGGCCAAATCATGATCGTTTCAACGGGGGGTGCGCCTGGAGCCGGTGAAATTCGCCGCCTCCTGCCGGTCGAGGCACCTAGCGGCCAGCCCCGAAAAAAAAGCAAAGCAGCCGAGCCCATCACCTTCACCAACGAAGACCTCCACGGAATATCCTTGCCTCACAATGACCCCCTCCTGATTACAACACGAGTCTACCGCTATGAGGTTCAAAGGATACTGGTCGACTTGGGAAGATCGGCGGACATTCTTTTCTATGACTGCTTCCTGCGTATGGGCTCGGCCTGTCGGACCTGAGGCCAACCGCCCACATTCTGTTGGGATTTACTAACCACTCCATCCCGGCAGAGGGAGTGGTTACCATCCTCCTTTACATTGGGGAAGCGGGACGTACTAGAACCGTATCAGTAGAGTTCATCGTCACTAGAATTCCCTCGTCCTACAATATTCCCTTGGGACGCCCGACGCTGAACTCCCTGAGGGCCCAAATCTCGACCTACCACCTCGCGATCAAGTTTCCATTGGATCAAAGGGGAATAGGCCGGGCGTATGGGAACCATCAAATCGCAAAGATTTTCTTCACAGCGACATCCACTCCCGAGGAACGAAGCGATGACCTTGAAAGCACGAGCGATTTCCAGGGGTCCTTGGATACCCGTGATGAACAAAAAGAAATCCGAAGGGCCCCAGTAGAGGCACTAACAGAGGCCCCCTCGTCGAGGGGAACAATGAACAAACTGTCCAGATCGGGTCACTCTTAACAGGAGTCCGGCGTGAAAACTTGATCCACTTTCTCTGAGAAAACTCGGACGTGTTCGCTTGGGCGCCCACCGACATGCCCGGGATTGACCCTAAGTTAATCTCTCATAAGCTCGGAGTCGACCCGACGGCCCGACCCGTCAGGCAAAAGAAATGAAGCTTCGCCCCTATCAAACAAAAGGCTATCGAGGACGAGGTCGATAGGTTGCTCGCAGCCAACTTCATTCGAAATGTAGCCTACTCAGAATGGCTCGCGAATGTGGTTATGGTTAAAAAAGCAAGCGGGAAGTGGCGCATGTGCGTCGATGATTGTTAGTGTTTTTAGTGTGCTGGTTTTAATTACCGCAATCAAGACGGTTTCGCTTGGTAGCTAGCCGGATGAGTATGGGTCGTGTTAGTGTATATGCCCTAGGAGCCATTATTGTATCATACTAGCTTGTATATTATTTAATGGAAGCTTGGGATATACACAGTTATATTAACAGTCTTACTCAACATACTAGTATGCTACTTGGTTTATATCTATCTTAATATGTGTATATGTTTCTTTTAACATATCGCGAATACATATTGATAGAGCCCTTGGTATCTTGCTTGACTACCAGCGTTGTGATGGCAGTCACAATAGTGAGGGCAGGGTAGTCTACAAGCACATCCTTTTTCAGGTCCCTAGTCATAGGATTATCGAGACAGGGCATCGATACTCCGGAGTAGACTAGTATGTACGCTTCTCATCCCAGTTTGTGAGATGGTCTGTCCCACAGCCATCAGTACGTTGTACTGGAGATAGTATACAGGTGCTCGTTGGGTTACGGGTATACCGGATAGGACTCGCAGGGAACTGTTGGTTGGTATTATACCCGTCGTCAGTCAACTGCTGCTTCGTCTCGAGTGTGTTCCCACTGTTCTTAGATTGCTACCCTATCACGGCTCAAAGGAGTCATGCAAACAGGTAGCAGTTGGGTGCAGTCCCGAAGCACTTGGAGGCAGTGGCGGTTAGATAGGATTCGTCTCTCCCGGTATTGGGAGTTGATATCGCGCTGTGTTTGGAGAGCCATTACGCAAAGTCCCTGGCCAGGGCAAACGAGATTTACTGGTAGGATTTCCAGTAGCTTCTCAAGGTGTAATGGGCTTCACTCTGACACGACTTATACAGCTTTTAGGGGACTAACGCTTGCCGCCCCCTAGGCCCGATATGCGATAGTCTTAGACGAACAAACCGGACTGTACGGAGATTGTCACATCAGGCTCAGTAGTACTTCGGATGGGTTTCCTCATCGGCCTTCTTATCGACATCTATCTGGGGACCGTTACGTACAGCTAGTGCCGCTTGCGGCCTGTGGTTAAACCCACTGCCACCGTAGTGTCGAGTCTTTAGAGTCCCACACAGAGAGTTTCCCTGCTTCAGGCGAAACGATATAGAGGTCGTATGGTTTTACGACAGGGGTTCGGACACATACGTGTATTTATGCACGTACGATGTTCGGACAGATAATACTAGCGGGCTTTAGTTTAAGCCAGATTCTAGTATTGGATTATTGGATTTATACAGTCTTACTATTTCTGTGTTTTTACGGATCAGAGGGGCATTCTCGTAATTAGTCGAGAAGCTTCTAGAAGAAAGATGAGGTGGAGAGCTTAGGTGTAATTTGCATTAAATGAATTTGTGACTCATGAAGTGATTCATCCAAATGAGTTAATGAAGCATTTATTGCTTAATGACTCATGAGATGATTCATTCATTTGTATTAAATGAAGCATAGTTGTAATTATCTATATGATATATTTGATAATTATTATGCTTCATTATATACATAATGAGTTATATTTTCATTTCATTATTAAAAACACTTTCTCTCTCCTCAAGCTCTCTCTCTTCAAAAACCTAACCCTAATCCTCTCATGTGTTGAGATCCCAAGGGTTAGCAAGACTAATAGATCCCTAATCCATCTCTATATCCTCTAGGTTACCTTGATTAGCAATCATAGCCACCTAGTTACCTCAAGTGAGAGGTTAAAGCTTGGAGAAGGAACTGTCGGGTGAATCTTCTATCACATCGAGGAGGCCGACGAGGAGGTGAAAAAAAAGGACAAGAAAGACTAGAATCTTGAGGTATAATCATCTATCATAGTAGTTAATCACTTCTAGATAGTTGTTAGTTAGGGTTTTGCAAAGATCCGTAAAGTTAGTCGATGTTAACTTAAACAAAATGATTGTTTTACCTATTCCGCCTCCCCGCATCAAGTGGGGTGTCTAACGTCGACTTACAGGTCGGTCCACGGAGAGATGGGAATCATTTTCTTAGTGTTTTAATGAGTTAAGTCCAAATTGTCCAGGTTTGTTTAAGATTAACTATGTGCTAAATATGTATAATAAAAGAGGTTGTTAGGGTTAAGATTAGGTTAGTTTGAGTTAGGAGTTCACTCACTTCTGTCGTTTGACACTCTTAATATCGATGTTACGGTAATCGGCAACAACGGGGATTAGCATGACTAGGAAGGAAACTTGCGAGTATAAGCTAGGCTTTCCAACGCTTAGTTCCTTCCTTTTGGTCCTTGTCCATCCGTTCTTGGCTCTTATCCATAACTGTTAGTTTTATGTATGCCCTAGAGGCCATTATTGTACATGTGATGTCTATTATAGTGGATGCTTGGATATATATATATATATATATATATATATATATATATATATATGACTTTCTTGCTCGACATGATAGTATGTTATCTGGTTACTCTTTATCTTAACATGGTGACTGGTTTTCTTTACTGTCTTGCTCTCACATGTTGATAAAGCCCTTAGGATATATACTTGACAACAAGGATTATGATGATATCATATTAGTGGGGCTAGGGTGGTCCACAAGTACATCCTTTAATCAGTTCCTAGTCGTGGGAATATCGAGACCAGGGCATCGATATTCCATTGTAGACCAGTGTGTACGTTTCTTGCCCTTAGAGGGCGATGGTTGATCCCACAACCATTGGTGTGTGACATCAAAGATTGTACACATGTGCTTATTGGAGAATGGGTACACCGAACAGGACTCGCCGAGGACTCCTATGCGGTAGTATACCTATCGTCAGATAGCAGTTCTCTGGTGACACTGGTACATGTTAGTTTGTAGACCCGAGATCGTCATAGAGTTTTGTGTGGATCCCACTGTGCTTTATTTCCTCCCTACCACGGCTTAATGGAGTCATGCAAACAGGTGGATTTTGGGTACAGTCCCGAGTCACATGGAGGCAATGAGCGATAGGAGGGGTTTCGTCTCTCCCGGTATTGGGGGTTGATGTTGCGCTATGCTCGATTGGATATAACTGGAAGTCCCTGGCCAGGGCTGCTACTGAGATTTACTGATAAAAGTTATCAGTAGTTTCTCAAACCGTTATAGGCCAGACATCGGCATGACTTATCATGTTACCGGGGGCTGATGTTTACCACCATTAGACATGATGTGCGACATATCAGACAAAGAGACCGGACTGTACGGTAGTGTTACTGATAATCTTCACGGAGAGTATGGACGAGCTTGCTTGTTGATCTTCATATCGCTCAATACCCGGGTAGCCGTTACGTCCAGCTAGTACCGCTGACGGCTTGTAGGTGACTGATGTGATCATCACCTACTGCTGGCATATTGACGAGTCTTTAGAGCCCCACATAGAAGTTTCCTGGTTCAAGCAAAACGAAGTAGGACACATATGCGATATGTGTGTGGGCCTGATTAAATACGTGTATGTGATTCCGTATTGTAATCTGGCAGTTATCTGTTATCGGTTCGGTTTATATGGTATAACCAGATTGTCGAATCAAGTGTTGATTTGATAATGTGATATACAGATAAATGATATTAGTCGGTCATATGTGATATAACCGGATTATTAAATCAAGTGTTGATTTAATAATGTGATATATATTATATGTGATATAATTATATCTTAACTAATATCATTAGCTCACTAATTATATATATATATATATATATAATGAAGTATGGCTTGATTTTCTATTTTTGAGAAAAATAGAAAAGAGGTGGAAAATGAGAGCATGGTTGCAAGCTTGGGGTTTATTCATAGTTTATTCATCTTGACTCGCTATTCTAGCATGGTTGCAATTTTATATTGCAAAATTCCATGCTTGAATGAGTGGGGGTCAAGAGTTGCCATTCATTCCTAGCTCATTCTAACACTTAGCCATTTTTTCCATGCTTGCTTCTTCTTGAGCTCTCTAGCTCCCATCTTCTTCTTCCTTATATTACTTCAAAAATCCAAACCCTCACATGTGATGGGAATCATGGATTTTTCAATACATAAGTGAGCAAATCTAATCCCCTACTTCATCATTCTACACTTGACTAGCTATCAAGTGTAGAATGTTTTCTTCACCAAAGTGTTTAGTGAGGAAAGAGCTTGACCTAGTGAGCTTCGAGTGGACCGTCTTCGACGCGAACATCTACGAGGAGGTTCGTTCAACTCCAAGTGGAGTCTAGAGGAGTCAAGAGCACTACTACAAGGAGCTTAACAAGAGAAGGACTTGATTCTATAGGGTATAACTCCTTAAACTTTCTTAAGTTGTATACATCACATAGCTAAAAACTATAAAATTCTAGTAATGATCTTGTTAGTCTAACTTAGCACCTAATAAAATTTAAAATGTGGCATGCTTGATGCCTCTAGAACCTCATGGTGGTGTTAAGGTAGACTTTCATGGTATCGGAGCTACTAGGCATTGGATGTCGACCTATGGGGGGTTCTCATTGTGTGACAGAGTAGCGAAGTATAGGCTCTTACCCCCACGGTGTCCCGAGACCGGAAGGTGTTTCGGCAGGTTGTAGTCCTCGCGAGGGGGCATGCGTAAAAAGTAGCTGCTGAGAGACCTGTAGGTGCCACGGCGACCCTATTGGATGGGGTGGCTGCCTGACGTTCATGGAATCAGAGCCAAGCTAGAACATTAGGGTAACTTGTAGCGACGTTAGAAATCCGCCGTTTTGTCGCGCAAAAACTGCTGATAAAAACAGTTTCGAAATTGATGTTTTGAGTTTTTTGCACACTCCGCGGGCTCACGGTTTGAACCGAGAAGCCGCGGGGTGGAGCGTGCACACCCCGGGGACAACCGAGGGGGGGACCGAATGGCTGGGCCCACTCCCCAAGACCACCATAAGGTGGTCTTGGTGGTGGGGACCCGAAACTACCCCACCTTAGGAAGTTTCGGGTCTGCCTCACCCCCTGGCCACCTCGTGGTGGCCTCGGGGTGGGGTACCCCCTCCAGGCCCCCTATTTGACACTTAATCTTGGGTCCTCGTCCCCACGAATATTCGGGCGGGTTTCGAGTTCGTTTCGACTCCCGGATTGGCTTAAAACGATCGGTTTTGGAACTTTAGCTCACTGGATTTTTCAAGTGTTGGAAAATTTTGTTTAGTTTGCTAATTGCATGTGGAATTCTAATGCCGCGGTTACTTTACAAGTCTTGTAATGTGTGTGATACAATTATTAGAATCCGGATTAATTAGTTTTGTGAAAACTAGTTAGTATATTATAAACCTAGCCGTTTAGTCTCAATTGATCGATTGCCACAAAGTTTTGATTCGGATCAAAACTCCGTCGCAATTGCATATTATACGCGATCACTATGTCGGGATTCTTGTTGAATTATCCGACAACCAATTGAAAAGTGTTTTCAATTTGAGACTAAAATGCATGTTTTATAAGTTAGGCATGAAATCCGGAATATGAGATATTCCGGGTTTTTGATGTCTAAGGATATTGCGGATTCTAATTATTGTAGTTTTCTGTTTTTTTTTCCTGCCACCGTAAGTGTAATATGTAGGGTATCCCAATCTCGTTGCTATATATCAACGAGTTTTAGAGATACGCATATTTTCTTATGTTGATGATATATGATATCATGTGTTGCTGTTGATATGATTTATTGGATCGTCATGAAAGAATAGCCGGCGGTGTTTATGTGAGATGAGGGTTTTTATTTTCATTCATGTAAAATCTGTATGTAATATTCTTTTATTGGGGCACTTCCAGGTTGAGGATGATGTCACCACTGTTGTATATTATATACTTTTCCGCATTAGGATAGACCAGAGGTGGGGAGCACAAGTAACCGGATTCTAGAGTCCAGTGGGAGACCATCTCAAGGAGTTGAGACCGGGTCTCCTAACTCTAGAATTGACAGGATTACTTGCCTCTCTCGTAGGGGTCTAGGGATGTGGGTTTGGCTATTCATCACGACTGTGGAATCCGTGTTTTACATTATTGGCTAAATTTAAAACACGGACATCCTAGTATATCCAATATTTCATATGTTGCTTTTGCTGCTTGATTCTGTGATGTTGACCATATAACTGTGTGAGACGAATGTAATATTATATATATGATATATAATAAATGTTGTTTATGTTTTGCACCCGCGCTAGTCCAGCCCTCGCTCTGCCGGTAGTTAAGTAACTTAACGGTGCATGACGGGGCCCCGTGGCGAATGCGGATGGCATAAGCGTACATTCTATTTTCGTTTCATTTTTCTATAATGTTTAGGAAACATCAATTGATAGGACTTCATTAATGTGATTAATGAAAAGAAAGAAACCGAAAAATGTTGTAGAATCAAATTTTCAAAAAGGGTAGCTTTAGTTCTTGCTTTTCATAGTGGTATTCCTTGATGAATATCCAGCACCTCATTCGATGAGGAAAGAGCCGAGATCCCTTCACCAGGAGTGACCTCTTTAGCAAAACTAGCAAATGCTACAATCCACTCGGTTTTGTTTTTGATTGCTTTTTTAGTTTACGAAACACTCCGAGTTGCATTTGCAGAAAGTTAACATCACATGAAAATTTAGCAAAAACAAACAACACCTGAAACACCAAAACCCAGACCCTGGAACACTGAAAAAATTTGAAGCCCAGAAGCCTTAATGGGGCCGGCCTGCTTATTTTTTCCTATCATATGCTCAGCCAAATTCTGAGGAATTGGGTTCAAATTTCTCCTGTGTTCATATTGCATCTCATACAACATTCTGCAGTTGTTTTAAAAAAATTTAGAGCCCTTTAAAAATTCGACAGAAACAAGGATTTGGCGTTGCAAGTTTCGGAGTCGTTTCGGTTTCGTAATCTAACAAACATCGTCTAATTTTCTAGCATGGCTTTGATACCACTGTTGGGCTTTCTATCGCTGCAGCAAGGTTTTGGGAGGCATCGTCCATGTCATTTTAAAAAAATTGTCGTATTAGCTAACCCTAACCCTAAAATCGTTACTAGAAAATCTGACGATACATAATGTAAACACTTTACATCTAAGTGAATGAGGGAATACAACCTTTGTAGACCGGTCTTTCACTTCTAAAGCTCCATGTAGTTGTCCCTTCGCTGCAAGTTGTGAAGACCCAGACTCTAGTAAGGATTCACATGAAGAAACGAACAAGCTTGCTCAATGTTTTCGAGGCCGAAGATGATCTACGTCAAGAAGACTCGAGCTCATGCTACCTCTTCACTAATGGTGAAATTAGTGAAGCAAACACCCTAAACTAAATGGCTAATGGTAGAGGATGATGAAGTAGGAAGTGGGTTCACTTTAGTTTTATTAGCTTTTGAGCAAGTGAGGAAAAATAGTGAGAAAAAGAATTCTAAAGTGAGCAAAATTCCTATTTCATTATCCTCTTCTATACTAGCCATATAGTTTAGGGTGTTAGCTTCACTAGTTCTATATTAGTGAAGAGATAGCTTGAGTTTGTGTCTCCTCGAAGTAGATCATCTTGGATTTTGAAGACTTCTAGCAAGCATGCATCATTCACCTGGTGGAGTCTCTTAAGAGTCCGGGAGTTCTTTGATTGCAGCGAAGGGACCACTAGTTGGAGCATTTGAAGTGAAGGACCGGTCTACAAAGGTTGTATTCCGCATTCACGTAGTTGTAAAGTTGTTTACATATCGTATTGTCTAAATCTTTAGTTAAGATTCTAGGGTTAGGGTTAAGTAGCATGGCAAAAATTTGAAAATGGCATGGACGATTCCCCCCGAAACCTTGCAGTTGTGCTAAGTAACCCTACAATAAAACCCTAATAATCTAATAGCATGGTATAAGTCTCATATGTTGGAGATAGTGCCCTCAGAGTCAATTATTGGGTCACAGGCACGTGATTGCAATGATTGAGGGAGGACCTATCCCGGTAGGACAGTCTTACTCAAGATGATAGTGTGCTATCTGGTATACCTTTATCATCGTGTACTGCTATAGGTGACCTTACAGGTCACTATTGCACGTTGATAGAGCCCCTAGGATTCTTGCTTGACTGCCAGCAGTATGAGGGCGATCATATACGTAGGAGCTGGTAGTCTATAAGCACATCCTTAAAAGGTCCCTAGTCGTAGGAGTTTCGAGACAGGGCATCGATACTCCAGAGTAGACTATTGTATACAGTCGAGACCCCGACGAGGGGCGGTGGCCGGTCTCACAAGCCACTGGTGTTAGTTGGTTCACCTAAGATGTATACAGGTGCTCATTGGGTTATGAGTACACTGGACAGGACTCGCCGGGAACATGCTAGTTGGTCTTATACCTGACGTCAGATAGCAGTTCCCTGGTGACATGTGTACAGGTTAGTTCATCGACTTGAGATCGTCATTTGTCTCGTGTGAGTTCCCACTGTACTTTGATTACTACCCTACCACGCTCAAAGGAGACGTGCAAACAGGTTTTAGTTGGGTACAATCCCGAGCCACATGGAGACAGTGAGCGGATCTGCAGGGGTTCGTCTCTCCCGGTATTGGGGGTGAGGTCGCGTTGTGTCTAGGAGAGCCATTACACAAAGCCCTCGGCCGAGGAAGGAGATTTACTGGTAGGTATTCCAGTAGTATCTCAGAGTGTTCTGGGCTACACTCCGACACGACTTGTACCGCTTTTGGGGGTCTGACTTTTACCAACCCCCTAGGCCCGCCATGCGATGCTCATAGACGAACGGACCGGACTGTACGGATATTGTCACTGACATGCTCAGTAGGGTGTCAGGTTGAGTGTAACGTTTTGAAAATCGTTTCGGTGAAATTTCGAAAAAAATCGGTAAAATAAGGGGGTTTTCTGTAAAAAGTCAAAATACAAATATCTTATTATAAAAATTAAATATACATATTCTAGCTATGTAATTTCTATTGTTTGGTGTTTATTGAGCTGCTGGTGAAATTTTAAATTTTCTGAAAAAAATATTATTTTATTATTATTTTAAGCCGTCACTAATACATTTAATTAGGGAAAATAACAAATTGGAATGAGTTGAAACAAATTTTGTGCATCAGAAAACATTAAATAAAATTTTATCATGTGGTTTTTGGAACGAAATCATTTGCCAAAACGGTTTAGAAATTATTGAAGAAAAAAGGGTTTTTTTTTAGCGTAAATGGATGTTTGGGATATTGTATTTATCATTTTTCATCACCCCACACCCGTACCCACACCCACACACCCCCATTCACTTCTCCCCATGGCTGAATTCAGCAGCCACCATCTTTTTCCCCACTTGAATTTCATAGGAAATGAAATAAAAGAAAAGAAAAGAAATTGGATAAATTAGTTAGACTTTTGACTTTGCTTTGACCTTGACTTTCTCCCCCCACTTTCTCTACCTCCCTCTCTCTCCTCTCCCCCTCCCATTCCAGCCGACCCCCCCTCTCCTACTGCAGCAACAACCCCCCCCCCCCATTTCCCTTCTCTTTTCTCTTCAAAACTTCATCAAAAATTGCCCCAAAATCCATCAAAAAAATCCCAAAACCCAAATCCGACTCCTACCCATTTTAGCTTAGCCCGTATAGCATGGATCCTTGTGAAAAGAGAGCATTTTGGAGGGCCATGGATGCTTGTGGATCTTCAAATGTTTTTGGGTATAATTCTAAACTTTTTGCTTAGTTGTTACTTAATTTCTTAAAGCTAAGTTAATTAAGTGTTAATTTGGGTTATGTGAGTTTAATTGCATGATTAAAGATTTCAAGTAAGGGTTTGTTGTGGAAATGAGTTGTGTTTGATTGTGTATGGTTTAGTGAGGTGGATTAACATATTTAGTTTTGTAGAAAACTAATCTAGTTGTTAATTACAAGTTGTTATTTGAAAAATGTCCAAATTAAGCTTTTTGTTGGAAACTAGTTTTTTGATTTAATTCGAAATATGAGATTAAAAATATGGTTAGGGTTTTGATCATATTATTAACTTTATTAAGTGTAGTTTAACACTTTAGTTCATGGAAATCCAACCTAAATTGTAGTTTGTGCATTTTTGCTATGAAATTGTTAAAAAGGGTATTTTGTAAACTAGAATATTAGGGTTTTTGGAATTTAATGAGATTAAATTCCGGAAATTGTTTCTATGACTTATTTAAGATATTTAATAAGTATATTGGCCGCTACATTCATTTAAACATCATGTTTTGTACAAAAACGGCGAATTGTGCTTGCTAGATTTTCGGAAAAACGACTTTTTAAGTGAAATTGGGGTTTTTGGGAATTGTAAGCTATTTTATATTATAATTAGTGCTTGTAATTGTGCAAATGAGTGTGATTGGGTTTTTCTCGATGGTTTGACGTTTGTACATCGACATCGAGGGTTGGTTTGACTATTCTTGCATGCGTAAGCGATAGGTTTGGACCTACGCGTGATACGCGTGCCGATTTGATTTTCGTATGCCGTTTCGATTTCGAATTTAGTTTTAATGCGATACGGTGCGTTATGATATGTAGGTACCCCATGTGGACTTCGAGACGACAAGCAAGCGCGTGGTGACGTCGGCACCGGCTAGGAAGGAAACTTGCGAGTATAAGCTAGGCTTTCCAACGCTTAGTTCCTTCCTTTTGGTCCTTGTCCATCCGTTCTTGGCTCTTATCCATAACTGTTAGTTTTATGTATGCCCTAGAGGCCATTATTGTACATGTGATGTCTATTATAGTGGATGCTTGGATATATATATATATATATATATATATATATATATATATATATATATATATGACTTTCTTGCTCGACATGATAGTATGTTATCTGGTTACTCTTTATCTTAACATGGTGACTGGTTTTCTTTACTGTCTTGCTCTCACATGTTGATAAAGCCCTTAGGATATATACTTGACTACAAGGATTATGATGATATCATATTAGTGGGGCTAGGGTGGTCCACAAGTACATCCTTTAATCAGTTCCTAGTCGTGGGAATATCGAGACCAGGGCATCGATATTCCAGTGTAGACCAGTGTGTACGTTTCTTGCCCTTAGAGGGCGATGGTTGATCCCACAACCATTGGTGTGTGACATCAAAGATTGTACACATGTGCTTATTGGAGAATGGGTACACCGAACAGGACTCGCCGAGGACTCCTATGCGGTAGTATACCTATCGTCAGATAGCAGTTCTCTGGTGACACTGGTACATGTTAGTTTGTAGACCCGAGATCGTCATAGAGTTTTGTGTGGATCCCACTGTGCTTTATTTCCTCCCTACCACGGCTCAATGGAGTCATGCAAACAGGTGGATTTTGGGTACAGTCCCGAGTCACATGGAGGCAATGAGCGATAGGAGGGGTTTCGTCTCTCCCGGTATTGGGGGTTGATGTTGCGCTATGCTCGATTGGATATAACTGGAAGTCCCTGGCCAGGGCTGCTACTGAGATTTACTGATAAAAGTTATCAGTAGTTTCTCAAACCGTTATAGGCCAGAGATCGGCATGACTTATCATGTTACCGGGGGCTGATGTTTACCACCATTAGACATGATGTGCGACATATCAGACAAAGAGACCGGACTGTACGGTAGTGTTACTGATAATCTTCACGGAGAGTATGGACGAGCTTGCTTGTTGATCTTCATATCGCTCAATGCCCGGGTAGCCGTTACGTCCAGCTAGTACCGCTGATGGCTTGTAGGTGACTGATGTGATCATCACCTACTGCTGGCATATTGACGAGTCTTTAGAGCCCCACATAGAAGTTTCCTGGTTCAAGCAAAACGAAGTAGGACACATATGCGATATGTGTGTGGGCCTGATTAAATACGTGTATGTGATTCCGTATTGTAATCTGGCAGTTATCTGTTATCGGTTCGGTTTATATGGTATAACCAGATTGTCGAATCAAGTGTTGATTTGATAATGTGATATATAGATAAATGATATTAGTCGGTCATATGTGATATAACCGGATTATTAAATCAAGTGTTGATTTAATAATGTGATATATATTATATGTGATATAATTATATCTTAACTAATATCATTATCTCACTAATTATATATATATATATATATATATATATATATATAATGAAGTATGGCTTGATTTTCTATTTTTGAGAAAAATAGAAAAGAGGTGGAAAATGAGAGCATGGTTGCAAGCTTGGGGTTTATTCATAGTTTATTCATCTTGACTCGCTATTCTAGCATGGTTGCAATTTTATATTGCAAAATTCCATGCTTGAATGAGTGGGGGTCAAGAGTTGCCATTCATTCCTAGCTCATTCTAACACTTAGCCATTTTTTCCATGCTTGCTTCTTCTTGAGCTCTCTAGCTCCCATCTTCTTCTTCCTTATATTACTTCAAAAATCCAAACCCTCACATGTGATGGGAATCATGGATTTTTCAATACATAAGTGAGCAAATCTAATCCCCTACTTCATCATTCTACACTTGACTAGCTATCAAGTGTAGAATGTTTTCTTCACCAAAGTGTTTAGTGAGGAAAGAGCTTGACCTAGTGAGCTTCGAGTGGACCGTCTTCGACGCGAACATCTACGAGGAGGTTCGTTCAACTCCAAGTGGAGTCTAGAGGAGTCAAGAGCACTACTACAAGGAGCTTAACAAGAGAAGGACTTGATTCTATAGGGTATAACTCCTTAAACTTTCTTAAGTTGTATACATCACATAGCTAAAAACTATAAAATTCTAGTAATGATCTTGTTAGTCTAACTTAGCACCTAATAAAATTTAAAATGTGGCATGCTTGATGCCTCTAGAACCTCATGGTGGTGTTAAGGTAGACTTTCATGGTATCGGAGCTACTAGGCATTGGATGTCGACCTATGGGGGGTTCTCATTGTGTGACAGAGTAGCGAAGTATAGGCTCTTACCCCCACGGTGTCCCGAGACCGGAAGGTGTTTCGGCAGGTTGTAGTCCTCGCGAGGGGGCATGCGTAAAAAGTAGCTGCTGAGAGACCTGTAGGTGCCACGGCGACCCTATTGGATGGGGTGGCTGCCTGACGTTCATGGAATCAGAGCCAAGCTAGAACATTAGGGTAACTTGTAGCGACGTTAGAAATCCGCCGTTTTGTCGCGCAAAAACTGCTGATAAAAACAGTTTCGAAATTGATGTTTTGAGTTTTTTGCACACTCCGCGGGCTCACGGTTTGAACCGAGAAGCCGCGGGGTGGAGCGTGCACACCCCGGGGACAACCGAGGGGGGGACCGAATGGCTGGGCCCACTCCCCAAGACCACCATAAGGTGGTCTTGGTGGTGGGGACCCGAAACTACCCCACCTTAGGCAGTTTCGGGTCTGCCTCACCCCCTGGCCACCTTGTGGTGGCCTCGGGGTGGGGTACCCCCTCCAGGCCCCCTATTTGACACTTAATCTTGGGTCCTCGTCCCCACGAATATTCGGGCGGGTTTCGAGTTCGTTTCGACTCCCGGATTGGCTTAAAACGATCGGTTTTGGAACTTTAGCTCACTGGATTTTTCAAGTGTTGGAAAATTTTGTTTAGTTTGCTAATTGCATGTGGAATTCTAATGCCGCGGTTACTTTACAAGTCTTGTAATGTGTGTGATACAATTATTAGAATCCGGATTAATTAGTTTTGTGAAAACTAGTTAGTATATTATAAACCTAGCCGTTTAGTCTCAATTGATCGATTGCCACAAAGTTTTGATTCGGATCAAAACTCCGTCGCAATTGCATATTATACGCGATCACTATGTCGGGATTCTTGTTGAATTATCCGACAACCAATTGAAAAGTGTTTTCAATTTGAGACTAAAATGCATGTTTTATAAGTTAGGCATGAAATCCGGAATATGAGATATTCCGGGTTTTTGATGTCTAAGGATATTGCGGATTCTAATTATTGTAGTTTTCTGTTTTTTTTCCTGCCACCGTAAGTGTAATATGTAGGGTATCCCAATCTCGTTGCTATATATCAACGAGTTTTAGAGATACGCATATTTTCTTATGTTGATGATATATGATATCATGTGTTGCTGTTGATATGATTTATTGGATCGTCATGAAAGAATAGCCGGCGGTGTTTATGTGAGATGAGGGTTTTTATTTTCATTCATGTAAAATCTGTATGTAATATTCTTTTATTGGGGCACTTCCAGGTTGAGGATGATGTCACCACTGTTGTATATTATATACTTTTCCGCATTAGGATAGACCAGAGGTGGGGAGCACAAGTAACCGGATTCTAGAGTCCAGTGGGAGACCATCTCAAGGAGTTGAGACCGGGTCTCCTAACTCTAGAATTGACAGGATTACTTGCCTCTCTCGTAGGGGTCTAGGGATGTGGGTTTGGCTATTCATCACGACTGTGGAATCCGTGTTTTACATTATTGGCTAAATTTAAAACACGGACATCCTAGTATATCCAATATTTCATATGTTGCTTTTGCTGCTTGATTCTGTGATGTTGACCATATAACTGTGTGAGACGAATGTAATATTATATATATGATATATAATAAATGTTGTTTATGTTTTGCACCCGCGCTAGTCCAGCCCTCGCTCTGCCGGTAGTTAAGTAACTTAACGGTGCATGACGGGGCCCCGTGGCGAATGCGGATGGCATAAGCGTACATTCTATTTTCGTTTCATTTTTCTATAATGTTTAGGAAACATCAATTGATAGGACTTCATTAATGTGATTAATGAAAAGAAAGAAACCGAAAAATGTTGTAGAATCAAATTTTCAAAAAGGGTAGCTTTAGTTCTTGCTTTTCATAGTGGTATTCCTTGATGAATATCCAGCACCTCATTCGATGAGGAAAGAGCCGAGATCCCTTCACCAGGAGTGACCTCTTTAGCAAAACTAGCAAATGCTACAATCCACTCGGTTTTGTTTTTGATTGCTTTTTTAGTTTACGAAACACTCCGAGTTGCATTTGCAGAAAGTTAACATCACATGAAAATTTAGCAAAAACAAACAACACCTGAAACACCAAAACCCAGACCCTGGAACACTGAAAAAATTTGAAGCCCAGAAGCCTTAATGGGGCCGGCCTGCTTATTTTTTCCTATCATATGCTCAGCCAAATTCTGAGGAATTGGGTTCAAATTTCTCCTGTGTTCATATTGCATCTCATACAACATTCTGCAGTTGTTTTAAAAAAATTTAGAGCCCTTTAAAAATTCGACAGAAACAAGGATTTGGCGTTGCAAGTTTCGGAGTCGTTTCGGTTTCGTAATCTAACAAACATCGTCTAATTTTCTAGCATGGCTTTGATACCACTGTTGGGCTTTCTATCGCTGCAGCAAGGTTTTGGGAGGCATCGTCCATGTCATTTTAAAAAAATTGTCGTATTAGCTAACCCTAACCCTAAAATCGTTACTAGAAAATCTGACGATACATAATGTAAACACTTTACATCTAAGTGAATGAGGGAATACAACCTTTGTAGACCGGTCTTTCACTTCTAAAGCTCCATGTAGTTGTCCCTTCGCTGCAAGTTGTGAAGACCCAGACTCTAGTAAGGATTCACATGAAGAAACGAACAAGCTTGCTCAATGTTTTCGAGGCCGAAGATGATCTACGTCAAGAAGACTCGAGCTCATGCTACCTCTTCACTAATGGTGAAATTAGTGAAGCAAACACCCTAAACTAAATGGCTAATGGTAGAGGATGATGAAGTAGGAAGTGGGTTCACTTTAGTTTTATTAGCTTTTGAGCAAGTGAGGAAAAATAGTGAGAAAAAGAATTCTAAAGTGAGCAAAATTCCTATTTCATTATCCTCTTCTATACTAGCCATATAGTTTAGGGTGTTAGCTTCACTAGTTCTATATTAGTGAAGAGATAGCTTGAGTTTGTGTCTCCTCGAAGTAGATCATCTTGGATTTTGAAGACTTCTAGCAAGCATGCATCATTCACCTGGTGGAGTCTCTTAAGAGTCCGGGAGTTCTTTGATTGCAGCGAAGGGACCACTAGTTGGAGCATTTGAAGTGAAGGACCGGTCTACAAAGGTTGTATTCCGCATTCACGTAGTTGTAAAGTTGTTTACATATCGTATTGTCTAAATCTTTAGTTAAGATTCTAGGGTTAGGGTTAAGTAGCATGGCAAAAATTTGAAAATGGCATGGACGATTCCCCCCGAAACCTTGCAGTTGTGCTAAGTAACCCTACAATAAAACCCTAATAATCTAATAGCATGGTATAAGTCTCATATGTTGGAGATAGTGCCCTCAGAGTCAATTATTGGGTCACAGGCACGTGATTGCAATGATTGAGGGAGGACCTATCCCGGTAGGACAGTCTTACTCAAGATGATAGTGTGCTATCTGGTATACCTTTATCATCGTGTACTGCTATAGGTGACCTTACAGGTCACTATTGCACGTTGATAGAGCCCCTAGGATTCTTGCTTGACTGCCAGCAGTATGAGGGCGATCATATACGTAGGAGCTGGTAGTCTATAAGCACATCCTTAAAAGGTCCCTAGTCGTAGGAGTTTCGAGACAGGGCATCGATACTCCAGAGTAGACTATTGTATACAGTCGAGACCCCGACGAGGGGCGGTGGCCGGTCTCACAAGCCACTGGTGTTAGTTGGTTCACCTAAGATGTATACAGGTGCTCATTGGGTTATGAGTACACTGGACAGGACTCGCCGGGAACATGCTAGTTGGTCTTATACCTGACGTCAGATAGCAGTTCCCTGGTGACATGTGTACAGATTAGTTCATCGACTTGAGATCGTCATTTGTCTCGTGTGAGTTCCCACTGTACTTTGATTACTACCCTACCACGCTCAAAGGAGACGTGCAAACAGGTTTTAGTTGGGTACAATCCCGAGCCACATGGAGACAGTGAGCGGATCTGCAGGGGTTCGTCTCTCCCGGTATTGGGGGTGAGGTCGCGTTGTGTCTAGGAGAGCCATTACACAAAGCCCTCGGCCGAGGAAGGAGATTTACTGGTAGGTATTCCAGTAGTATCTCAGAGTGTTCTGGGCTACACTCCGACACGACTTGTACCGCTTTTGGGGGTCTGACTTTTACCAACCCCCTAGGCCCGCCATGCGATGCTCATAGACGAACGGACCGGACTGTACGGATATTGTCACTGACATGCTCAGTAGGGTGTCAGGTTGAGTGTAACGTTTTGAAAATCGTTTCGGTGAAATTTCGAAAAAAATCGGTAAAATAAGGGGGTTTTCTGTAAAAAGTCAAAATACAAATATCTTATTATAAAAATTAAATATACATATTCTAGCTATGTAATTTCTATTGTTTGGTGTTTATTGAGCTGCTGGTGAAATTTTAAATTTTCTGAAAAAAATATTATTTTATTATTATTTTAAGCCGTCACTAATACATTTAATTAGGGAAAATAACAAATTGGAATGAGTTGAAACAAATTTTGTGCATCAGAAAACATTAAATAAAATTTTATCATGTGGTTTTTGGAACGAAATCATTTTCCAAAACGGTTTAGAAATTATTGAAGAAAAAAGGGTTTTTTTTTAGCGTAAATGGATGTTTGGGATATTGTATTTATCATTTTTCATCACCCCACACCCGTACCCACACCCACACACCCCCATTCACTTCTCCCCATGGCTGAATTCAGCAGCCACCATCTTTTTCCCCACTTGAATTTCATAGGAAATGAAATAAAAGAAAAGAAAAGAAATTGGATAAATTAGTTAGACTTTTGACTTTGCTTTGACCTTGACTTTCTCCCCCCACTTTCTCTACCTCCCTCTCTCTCCTCTCCCCCTCCCATTCCAGCCGACCCCCCCTCTCCTACTGCAGCAACAACCCCCCCCCCCCCATTTCCCTTCTCTTTTCTCTTCAAAACTTCATCAAAAATTGCCCCAAAATCCATCAAAAAAATTCCAAAACCCAAATCCGACTCCTACCCATTTTAGCTTAGCCCGTATAGCATGGATCCTTGTGAAAAGAGAGCATTTTGGAGGGCCATGGATGCTTGTGGATCTTCAAATGTTTTTGGGTATAATTCTAAACTTTTTGCTTAGTTGTTACTTAATTTCTTAAAGCTAAGTTAATTAAGTGTTAATTTGGGTTATGTGAGTTTAATTGCATGATTAAAGATTTCAAGTAAGGGTTTGTTGTGGAAATGAGTTGTGTTTGATTGTGTATGGTTTAGTGAGGTGGATTAACATATTTAGTTTTGTAGAAAACTAATCTAGTTGTTAATTACAAGTTGTTATTTGAAAAATGTCCAAATTAAGCTTTTTGTTGCAAACTAGTTTTTTGATTTAATTCGAAATATGAGATTAAAAATATGGTTAGGGTTTTGATCATATTATTAACTTTATTAAGTGTAGTTTAACACTTTAGTTCATGGAAATCCAACCTAAATTGTAGTTTGTGCATTTTTGCTATGAAATTGTTAAAAAGGGTATTTTGTAAACTAGAATATTAGGGTTTTTGGAATTTAATGAGATTAAATTCCGGAAATTGTTTCTATGACTTATTTAAGATATTTAATAAGTATATTGGCCGCTACATTCATTTAAACATCATGTTTTGTACAAAAACGGCGAATTGTGCTTGCTAGATTTTCGGAAAAACGACTTTTTAAGTGAAATTGGGGTTTTTGGGAATTGTAAGCTATTTTATATTATAATTAGTGCTTGTAATTGTGCAAATGAGTGTGATTGGGTTTTTCTCGATGGTTTGACGTTTGTACATCGACATCGAGGGTTGGTTTGACTATTCTTGCATGCGTAAGCGATAGGTTTGGACCTACGCGTGATACGCGTGCCGATTTGATTTTCGTATGCCGTTTCGATTTCGAATTTAGTTTTAATGCGATACGGTGCGTTATGATATGTAGGTACCCCATGTGGACTTCGAGACGACAAGCAAGCGCGTGGCGACGTCGGCACCGGCTAGCGAGGACCAGGTGAGTAGATTTATATCTACGGGGAGAAGTCGGGTGGATGGCGTATAGCACCCCCGCAGTCCGTGGTGATGTATACGGATGCGTATACACACCAACAATTTATGATATGTTGTTAGGATTTATTATTGATGATTTTAGATGGGTATTGGTATTGGATTGGTGCATGGTTACGAAACCTTAGGTAGTGGGTGCACTAAACTTACACATACACACATATACATACTTGCATACATTCCTTATTTCATATGTGCGTGTATGGGAATATATATATTATGTGTTCACATGGGTATGGGACTATGTGTTCATATACTGGATTTGAGGATAGTATTTGGAATTTGAGATGAGTCGATGAGATTGGGCTTGAGGCCAGGAGATCGGTGACGTGATTTGGTTCGTATTGAGATACGACATGATGTTTTAGCGGGTCTTCTGACGTAGTAATTCTTACACCCGCATGCATACATAGATGGCATCAATATTGTACTAGACGTAGGACATTATTCCGGATCATGATATTTGATAAAGAAGATACCAAATGAATAGTGTGATTGATGTGACTTTGACCCGTACCCAGATTTGGGGATGCCGTACGACGGATTTACGTACGAGCTATATATTGATGATTGATCCGCAATCTTGACTTGGGATGTCTGATTATAGATATGGTATCGGATATGATATTATTGAGGCGGGATCACCGACTAATATATATACAGGTATGTATATACATGGACTCAGATGTTAGGCGGTTTCCTTACCTGTAGTCCAGCTGGATAGCTTAGCCCTTTAGTTTAGTTTAGTTGTTAGATTAGATTCGATTCTTACCTATTTCAAAAACTAACGAATCGTGGGTATTTTAAAAGACAGCCCAAGGGATCCTACGGATATTTCAAAAGACGTATCTTTTCATAAAAACACCGTAGCCCCTATTTTCAAAACCCCATGATTCATGTTATTTCAAAAGGCACCATTTGTAGGACTTATATTAGATTATTACAGATTAGTTATAGTTGCGTCTAGTATTCAGCTCCCGCTCTTTTTTTACTGTTCGCTCCGCATCGCATACTATATTATAATTTCTTATTGCATTATTAATATCATGCTGTTAGGACACCGGCACCATTACCGATGACGCGTATGTACCACGTACACTTACTTGCCGGCTCACACACATCTTCATCGGTAATTGACATGTCACGAACACTTTAGAAAATACTATTTCATTTGACATAGGTTGTTAGCTAATAGTTTAGACATGATATTAGTGTACTTGCCTTATATGCTGGTTAGACATTGTAGTTATTGCCTACTACTTCATGCATGTTATTATTCACTGTTGTGTCGCATTCATGGATTCTCATGCCTATATTCACCGTTTACATGCTATTGATGACTTGGATTCGGATTTCATGAGATTTCTTGGATTTGGAGGAAAACCGCAAAAACATAAATAAACCTTTTCTCCCTTTTAAAATAAAAAGTGCGGTTTTCCCATGATGTATGAGTCGTCCACCATGAGTTTGCTGATGGATTTCGAGACCCGATTCGAGGAGTGGAGGAACCGTTTCGGGTACATGGTGGGCCCGGTATGGTACCCCGGGGCAAGAGGAATGTGGTGTTGACGTTGAGCCTGGCTGGGGAGCACTACCTACCGGTGATTTTACCCGACGCGTCGGATATCCGGAGGATACCGTCGTGGTCTTGAGATGGATGGTAGGGGCCGGTCTGGACTGACGGCGCCCTAGATATTGTGATTGAGACATTGAGATTTCGAGATTTTGAGGTACAGAGACTGTGATACAGAGATATCGAGATATTGGGATTACGTTTTGTGCCGATGCTATGCACTGTTTTATGCTAATTTCATTATGATACCTCATTTTAAAAGTACAAAGGAAATCTCACTAAATTATGAAAACAGTTCTTCATTTACATGTATTCTGTTTTCATGCATTCATACCTCATTCATATGATATATTGCTACCCTTGGGCACTGACACGGGTACATGATATTACACTCGGGTTAGATATTTACCCTAGCCTTGTTATAGGCTGCTGGTTATACATTTTTGAGGATGTATATTGATCGTATGACCTAGGATTGCGTCATACATGCGATTTCTATTCGTAGATGTTTTTTCTATTCACGAGTTGGCAACTCACCCCCGTTGTGCCCCAGTTTCTTGCAGGTTTGCCGTACATGTTTCTTTACTGCTTGCGGGCATAGTTTTCTTCGGGTGATTTGCTAGTAGGTGGGTTTACTTGTATCGAACCCCCATTTTATATCTTGTATATTATTATTCGGTTGTATCTAGAAGTTCCATCAACCAAACATGTAATTATTTCAGAGATAGAGACCAGTGTTGTTTATTCTTTCGAACTTAGAGTCGCTCGTTATATTTCTGGTGGTTTTGAGTTTCCTTTTGAGTTTTGATCCTCGCCGTTGGCATTGTATATTATATTGCTTGTGTGGTTGTGACCGTCGATTGACGAAGAGCTAGCTCCCGCTTGGGGATGGCTTTTATTGATTTCGTATACTATTCATGTTGTATCCCGTTTGGGGGCCAGTATTTACAAAGGAGACTTTGCCGAAATTTTCAGTAAATTTTTGATGTTTAAAAACCGCATAATTCGGCTTATACTATTGAAACTACTTGCTTTAAGTTGGTTTTTCCTGCACTCTACTACTTTTCTTGGTTTGGATTTCTGGGTTTTCGGTTTACTTAGATTACGTACGCCTCGAGACGTTCGTAGTTTAAGTGCCGGTCATGTTCCGTACTTTCGGGTCGTGACAAAGTTGGTATCAGAGCGTTAGGTTTTAACCTTCGGAGCGTAGGATGACCCTTGGTTGATGGAATAGGTGACTAAAGTAGAGTGACGTACCGTTGGTATGTTCCGCGGCATATTTACGACACGCCACTCCACTTATGAAGCCTTAGGATGTACATTTCCTTGTTCAGTATTATATTCCTTCCTGATCTAGCCTCATCGGTACCAGTTGGTTTTGCTGCTACGGTTACGGGCAGGGAGAGCTACGGCTAGAGTTGCGGTCAGCACAAGCTCGTCACGAACGAGGACTGACCAGGGCGAAATTCCGGCGACACACGATTGCAGAGATGTATCTTTTTACTATGTTTCCGCGCCACAAGCGTTGGCGGATCGCCTTTATAAGGTTACTCGGAGGTGCTGATCGACACTAGAGAATTGAGCCAATGATGGAGGCCAGCCAGGTTTTGATGACCGTTGGTGTGTTGCTTACTCCTGATGATTGAGGCACGGTTCATCATGCAGACGAGTGAGCCAGTTATTGCTGCGAACGACGAGATATCGCCCCAGATGTTGGAGCTATTGCAGTATAAGTTGTACTAAGAGATGATAGAAGGTCGCTAGTCATCGAGGATGAATGACTAGGACATGTGGATCGTTCGCCTACCCCGATGCGAGGTCATCAGATAGATTGATTCCAGCTAGAGACGACTTCACGCGGAGACGTTGGGAGTCGACAGAGACGATCGAATATCAGAAACCTATTATTCCAAGTTTAAGGTAGTCGGAAAGACATGCAGGCAATTCTATGGTCCCTTTAGAAGAATGAAATCCTAACTCGACTTAATGACCGTGTGAAAGCCTTTGAACCTTAGGGTTTGCAGCAGTTCTGCGGCGCCATTAGTGAGGCTTGGGTTTGCCCTTCTACGGCTGGACCACCGATGCTGTGGTATGTACTCGATACTATTAAACTGTACCCAAGATGTTGAGCTCTTGGGGGATTATGAGGTTTTGACGAATCGATTGGATGGCTCGACTTAATTCGGATGCTAGGTGGTGAGATGCATTTCTTGGGAGATTCCAGATACGAGGATAGCTGTTGGAGCTCAGTCCATGCAGCCACGACGGGACGAGTCAGAAGCAGTCAACATTAGAGAAAAAGTGGAGTAAGAGGTTCGTACATACCTGGATATGATGACGTTCCCCTCCGCCGACATTGGAGATGCGATGCGCATGCCGAGGCATTGTACTTGGATATACCTTCCAGAAGGAGTCGCGATGAGTATGCAGTCGTTCCAGAGCAAGATGCAGATATAGGAAAGGACAATGACTTCCGGACAGTTGGCAGAGACGAGACATGGAAGAGACCGTGAGCAGGATTCCTTCCAGGACACTGCTACAATGATATTTGCACCCAGGATCAGATGTGTCACTTGCATTCAGAGAGCCAGAGGCCGACGCCAGTGATATGCTGCCTTGATAGGGCCGATGATGTAAGTGCACGGCGGCGCCCCGGCCGTCAATCCGACGGCCAAATGCGGAAGAGGTGATAAACTTTAATTTTTGCGGACTTAGCAAACCGGCACCACCGCGCACTAAACATCCGGATCGTAACCATTAACAAGTCTAAGCTACTAACTAGATAGGGAAGAGAAGTATACCGACAGATCCGAGTCCTCCGGTCTTCTCGTCGTCGTCCCGATCTCCTGCGGAATGTCCCGTCTCCTCCTCGTCGCCGGAAGTGCACCACATCGCCTACATCGTTTACGGGCTCCCACCTCAATGCCGAGGCAACTCGGGCACGAAGCTGGCTAGTCGACGTGCCCAAGATTCGCTGTAGAATGTGTTGAGAAGAAGTCTCATTTGGGGTTCATGGAGGTGCCATTTTGGTGGAGGGATGATACAAGAATTATGTGGAGGAACTTGGGGATTTTTCTAGCAACTAGAGAGCAAAAATCCCCACTACAAAATGGGCAACCCCTCCTCCATGCTTGGCCGGCCATAACTAGAGGAGGAGAGAATGATAGGGGTGTGAGAGAGTGGAGTGTATGTATCAAAAGATAATCAATCTCATAATGCAAGAGAGAGTGGGAAAAAGACTATCATGCATAAGCATGATAACAAGCTAAAACCAACACTCCACCTCAACCATCATCAAGCATGATGACTTCAAAAAGTCAAGCCATCATGAAGAGGTCAAGTCAAAAGGTCAAGGTATGGAGCAACCATCATGAAGTCAAAAAGTCAAGTGATCATGACATGGCAATATGCAAAAGACCCCCTCCACAAATGCTTATTTGCAACAATGCAAATAAGCCCTCCTCCACCAAACTTCGGCCAATGAACGATACAAAGGAAATCGGCCGAAACGAAAAGCAAACTGGCAACTCCAGAAAACTGGTCCCGTAATAAATTACAGGAAAACCCCGATACTGTGCATACACACCCGCATCTGTATTTCGACCGAAATACAAAATGCAATGAGACAAAATTCACACTGTACTATACTAGGATCCGGCTTATACCAAAGCCGGCTAGTAATATCCGTTCGATCCTGATCCGTGCAATACCGCACGTATCTGATGGAACCCTGCCATATATCCATACGGCCAATAGTACAATCTGTCCGATCCTGATCCGTGCAATACCGCACGTATCTGATCGGACCCTGCCATATCTCCATACGGCCTCTACAACTTTTCGCCCGAAAGCTGAGTAACAGAATGTGGGGGACTCTAAAGACTCGTCAACACCTTGGTTGTGGATTTAACCACTAGCACGTCAGAGGTATAAGCCAATACGTAACGGGCTACCAGGTATTGACTAAAAGGGACGTCTGTGAGCGAACTCAGCCTGACAACCCTACTGAGCCTGTCAGTGACAATATCCGTACAGTCCGGTCCGTTCGTCTATGAGCATCGCATGGCGGGCCTAGGGGGTTGGTAAAAGTCAGACCCCCAAAAGCGGTACAAGTCGTGTCGGAGTGTAGCCCAAAACACCCTGAGATACTACTGGAATACCTACCAGTAAATCTCCTTGCCTTGGCCAAGGACTTCGTGTAATTGCTCTCCTAGACACAGCACGACCTCACCCCCAATACCGGGAGAGACGAACCCCTGAAGATACGCTCACTGCCTCCATGTGGCTCGGGACTGTACCCAACTAAAACCTGTTTGCACGACTCCTTTGAGCCGTGGTAGGGTAGTAATCAAAGTACAGTGGGAACTCACACGAGACAAATGACGATCCCCAGGTCGATGAACTAACCTGCACACATGTCACCAGGGAACTGCCATCTGACGTCTGGTATATGACCAACTAGCATGTTCCCGGCGAGTCCTGTCCGGTGTACTCATAACCCAATGAGCACCTGTATACATCTTAGGTGATCCAACTGACACCAGTGGCTTGTGAGACCGGCCATCGCCCCTCGTCGGGGTCTCGACTGTATACACTAGTCTACTATGGAGTATCGATGCCCTATCTCGAAACTCACACGACTAGGGACCATTTCAGGATATGCTTATAGACCCCAGCTCCCACTTATATAATCGCCCTCATACTGCTGGTGGTCAAGCAAGAATCCTAGGGGCTCTATCAACGTGTAATAGCGACTTGTCAGGTCACCTGAAACAGTACACGATGATAAAGGTAAACCAGATAGCATACTATCATCTCGAGTAAGACTGTCCTACCGGGATAGGTCCTCCCTCAATCACCGCAATCACGTACCTGTGATCCAATAATTGACTCTGAGGGCAATATTTCCAACAATCTCCCACTTGCACTCAAGGTTAATTATTGCGATGTCGCATACTCACAGCCCGTGTGATACCGAACACCCAACTCCTCTACTAGTCGGTCTCACAGAGCTCGTTTGCGAAACTATTGCGTTCGAGGAATAGCCTTAGTGAGTGGATCCGCTTTGTTATCTCTTTCCATGTCTCTCTATATCTAAAGTTCGCGGAGAAACCCATCTCCCGAAATGAGCAATACCTGTCTTAGAATGTGTCTGGATGTCTGATGGGACATAGCTCATAAATGAACTCCAAATCCAAACTTCTTAAACTGTATCGTCAACTGAACTTAATCAGTATCCTGCGCCATGCCTCCCTTAGTATTGCCTTGGACCACCTGTCCAAAATACTTCCCCTCGTCAGAGGGAAAACTATAACTCTGACAACTTCCTTGTCGTCCATGTCACCTTGGAAGCCTGGAATGATAACTGTCTCCCGAATGAGGCTGTCGTTATCATATCCCTAGAACATTCACTTATGTTCTAAAACTGCTTCCTACTGTTTCTCCAGGATTGGATTAATGTCAACTTATTGCATCTAGTGCAAGAATAATATCTGGTGTGGTACTTGACATCTCATGATTGACTCAATTGCCTGAGCAAGTGATCTGCCAATCATGCACTTCCCTCTCCCCTTTAGTCTGTAAGACACCTTTAGAGAGGGTGACTCCATTACCTGCAGGTACACCACCGTGCAAGGAGTCGTCCATTCTAAATACTCTTAGAATGTTGTCTAAGCACCCAGATTGTGAGACTACCCAAATCTAGATCTAAAACCATAGATCTAGTAACCAGTATGTCTGATATAAAATCCATTTCCCATGTGGAGAAACCACTGTGTGACGACCAAAGTATAACCGATCGTAGTATAGGAGTTTCCTTTCCTACCTTGTGTATGTCATCCAAATACCATGACATCACACCCTACTACCTTCTCAACAGATCCATCCCCTATTCTGATGAAGTCAAACCCATGACTGTCACGTCAGAAATAGATGATCTATCTCCGCTATAATTGCTTTAGTCTATAAATAGACATAAGCCACCTGTCCACAAATGCTTCCGCTGCTCCCACTGACTACGACAACCCTCTGGCAGAGTCATATAGACGTACACTTCTAAAGAAAGTTTAGAACGACGCTATACTCATCCTCCCGCCGGGTCTCGCACCCTGGAACAACAGCAATGGTAATTGTAGGTAAACAAGAACTTCCCTGTCACCGTCCTTGAGGCTACCGTAGTACCTCTCGGGTGCCTGAAGTTACCCACCAAAACTGCGGAGTGGCCAATGGAATGTCAATCCAGATTGAATCTTTAGGTTCCTTATCAAATCTTCAGTAATCGTTTGTGGTTCTGGAATCACTTCCAGTTCTACCATACTCCCACTACTGTTTTCTGAAAAAATCCATTTTTAATAAAACTGTGGCGAGTCTAGAACAATATTGCTATTGTTCATCCAGATGGTAGAAAGTCAACCCTCGTCATAGCCTGGGTCAACCCACAAACAGCCATTACAGAAACGTGCCTTGAGTCATCCAGAGTCTGGTTTTAATCATAAGCCGGACAACTCCCCGTACCTTAACATCGTTAAGATATGAACTGTTCTATATCCAATATAGAAACAGAAGCACTGATTTAATTGAACCAGATTCAAATCATGCAGCTGTCTCCAGCGCATGTCAACTAAATGGAAAGAGGCCGATCAGCGTCACTCAACTTAGGAATGCTTCCAATTATGAGTAACCTGAAAGAGAAGCAAGTTCTCTTAGTCATTACTATCAACTGAACACCATACACAAGTATCTACATCTTCGATCTCTTTGAAGAATCCCGATACTTGCTACACCTGGTTCTCTACTCTATTCAAATACCTATAACTTCTCAAAATTCGGACCCTGTGTTTCCACGAAACACCTGTCTAAAAACTAGAGAAGTCATAAGTAAACCGAATATAGTACGAGGACCAACCCCTCTGTCCTGATGGACCCTGGACAACATATAATACTCTGTATAAGTCCCTTGAGTCTGATAACTCATTCACTGTGTGTCGTAGGTTGAAAACTGTACTTATGGTTAAGAAGAATTACACCGCTGTTTAATGCTCCTTACCTAACCATCCACTGATATAGGTAAATGTCGTAGACATAATTTCAGAAAGGTATATCTCACTCTATGAAAATATACGTACAGATATATCAATTTGAAATTGGTGCATAAAAGCGGATATTCAAAACCAAATACTTGCCGACCGGCAAACAACCCAGGTGATTTCCTCAAATATCACCGATTACAACGAATCCCGATATAATGAGGATGATCACCCAATTCCCAATAACCTACTCCCACTCATCATCTGTAAAACCATACAGATGTGAGAATCATACTTGGTAAATACATACCCTGGAGTAAGTATCTAATCGGGAAATCAGTTTTCTTTTAACATTACACAGTGAAACTGAAACATCGAAATGTTTCGATAGGGTATCCTGGTATTCCTAGTAATGCCTCTTCCAGTATCCAGATTCACAACTGTAACCGTGTAATTCTTTGCCACATCTCCAAATCCCTTCATTTGTCTTTAGTCTTTACCTTCTGCACACCCCTTTAGGCCAAATGGTTTTCTTCCTTCCCTACCGTTCGGCACCAGCCTATGGTTTGGAAGAAGACTATCTAATAAGCATAATGGGTATACTGTCCCAATCCTAGGAACACTCGCAATGCGAGAGAAGGTGAAGATAAAAGACACCTGAATAACTCTTATTCCTATTTCTCCTGAACCAGAATCCATCCCCGAATTGGAACAAGTTCCTTTCGAGTTCGTATATAACCATACGATGGAGTATCCAATAAACTGTGGATCTTCGTAGTGATACGGAGTGTCCTGGAGAAATACAAAAGTGATTTAGGATTGGCGAAGGAATACTTGGTTTGGTCGTGAATATCTGTTGCAATTTACTTTGCCCTCTTACTAATCCCTTTCTTTGTCTTAACTCAATACCTTCTGCACACCATCGTTATGCTAATTGGTTTTCTTCATTCCCTACCGGTCGGCACCAGCCTAAGGTTTGGAAGAAGACTATCCAATTTGCGTAATAGGTGTACTACTCCTAAACCAAGGAGTACTCGCAACCTGAGAGAAGGTGAAAAGAAAAGACAACTGAATGTTCCTATCCGTTTTCTCCAGAACCAGAAACCATCCTCGAAGTCCTTCGAGTTCGTATATAACCATACGATGGTTTTGTCCAATGGAAGTGGACGTTCGTAGTAATACGGGGTGTCCCGGAGAAAAGGGTAAAAGTAGGAGTAGCAAAGAGGTTTGCAACTCTGACAATCCAAAAGCCAGTGTTTAAGAAGGTTCGGTCAACTTGGTCACTGAGTCATAGTCTAGGGTCGGGTCAATGGTCGCTGCCAAAGAGAGAGAGAGAAAAGAAACACTCAGCGTGCACTCTAACCTAGATCAGAATGGTTACCAATTTATCTAATCTGGAAACCTCCCACTGTACCTCAAATTCTCCACCAAACCTGAAAGAAGAATTAGTCGGGGTCACCCGAGGAGTATACCAACTCATCAGTGGGAATCGGGATCCAACTCTCATCGCATGACAACGTGACGGAATCCGCTCACGGTATCACACTCCAGAAGGTATGCGCATATCTGGCAAGTTTCAGTTCTTTTGAAACTCCCGATGTGATTTCTGCCCCATGCTCTTATGACCTTGACGAAGGCCAACAAATCATAAGTCACATGTCAAGTTCTACCCGTCATTCTCCAGGTTAATTTGAATCCACCCGCACAAGCCCTTGACGAAGGCCAACAAGGCTATACGACTGTCCCAAACCAACGCATCTATCTATGCTGCAGAAAGGCAACAAGCAGCTACCATACACTATGCCTTGACGAAGGCCAACAAACATAGCATGAATACTACGTGCTACCCGTCTGAAATGACGGAGGGCTACGAATGGTTTCTGGCGAAAACCTTTAATGTAAAGAACTTGATATCGTCGAAGGAACGGATAGCTTTTTTTTAAAAATATAGTGACGAAAACCGTTGCTAAAGAGGTCACTCCCGGTGAAGGGATCTCGGCTCTTTCCCCGTAGAATGGGGTGCAGGATATTCCAAATGAATACCGCGATGCAAAGCAAAAGTAATCGGCTATAGTGAAGTTAATGCCCTGACGCAAACTTTTGTCCAAGGGGTCACTCCCGGTGAAGGGATCTCGGCCCTTGCCTCGTCGACTGAGGAGCAGGATATTCCAACTGAATATCACGATGCAAAACAAAAGTGAACGTCCTTGCAATAACAGCTTTTTGAAAAGTGTTCCAACAACATCAGATTAGGTTTATTTTAACTTGCATTGATCCGAATCAATGCAGTCCCATCATTTGATCACACCAAAAAGAACGAAAATATACTGATGTACGTATATGCCATCCGCATTCGCCACTGGGTCCCGTCATTACCCGTTAGGTTAGCTAACTAACGACAGAGCGGGGACTGGACTAGCGCGGATGCAAAACATATACAACATCTACTAATATATATACCAATATATTATATTTCGCTCAAGGCGTGATAGAAATGCAACATCACAGAAAATGTACAGCATCACAGAAACAATACAGATATCTGGGATCCCCGGGTTTCATAGAGCCACTACTGAAACCCGACGTTCCCCTGGTCGTGTGGATAGCCTGCGCAATGAAATCCTAGACCCCTACGGGCGCGGCAAGTTACCCGCCAAAACCTGAAGCGAGGAAGCCCCTTTCAGTACCGTGAATGGACCACCCAGCACTTCACGGAATCCGGTAACTTGGGCTCCCCTCCTGGGTCAACCTGTACCCCCTACGAGTGCGGCGAATAGCCCGCCAATTCCAGAGTGAAGCCCCCTCCGTCTCAATGCCATGAGATGCGGGCTTGTTGCCCCCTAGAACCCGGCTATCCGTGCACCCCTCCAGGGGTAATCCTAGTACAGAAAGTAAAATATACATACACCGGGTACAACGACCGCAACCTGGCCGTGCCCCAAAATAATAATACAATCAGGCAGTGACGGCAGTCCACATGTCGGACGCTCGCCCCGCAATATCAAATGTACATAATACATCCACAACTGTACTAGCATTGCATCCAGGCTATCCCCCACGACCGATCCGCAACATCACAGCAAAAACAAAACATCAACGTGAAAGTCACGTTCGCAAATCCGTCTAACCGGGCTATAGCAGTTAGACCGGATTTACCGATCGAGTGACATTCACGGTCGCAGATATAATGTAAATACTGTGAAAAATGTGTTTAAAATATCCGATCAATCAAACTTTAACAAGTGGGCCCCCAAGTACAACTGTAGCAGATCAAGAAATTCTGGGCCCAATGTTATTATTCCAAAACCCCACTTTTCACCCCAGAAAGCCTCTGTAAAAAATTGGTGCAGTGATCTCCACAGTGCGCGGCGAAACAGCGGCGGGAAGGGGGTTTTCGCGGCGGTTCCGCGCTCCAACTGTGGAGTCACTTCATCGAATTTTTACAGAGCTCTTAGATTTTCCAGTACATCAATATTTTACAACCTGAAAAAATTTTCGAGACCAAAAATTTTCAACAGAAACTGATGCGAACTAAAATGCAGTTTTGGAACTTTTTGATCGATCGGAAATGCAAACACATCAAACGAAGCTAGACTAAGTTAATGGCGAGGCTCTGATACCACTGTAAGTGCACGGCGGCGCCCCGGCCGTCAATCCGACGGCCAAATGCGGAAGCGGTGATAAACTTTAATTTTTGCGGACTTAGCAAACCGGCACCACCGCGCACTAAACATCCGGATCATAACCATTAACAAGTCTAAGCTACTAACTAGATAGGGAAGAGAAGTATACCGACAGATCCGAGTCCTCCGGTCTTCTCGTCGTCGTCCCGATCTCCTGCGGAATGTCCCGTCTCCTCCTCGTCGCCGGAAGTGCACCACATCGCCTACATCGTTTACGGGCTCCCACCTCAATGCCGAGGCAACTCGGGCACGAAGCTGGCTAGTCGACGTGCCCAAGATTCGCTGTAGAATGTATAGAGAAGAAGTCTCATTTGGGGTTCATGGAGGTGCCATTTTGGTGGAGGGATGATACAAGAATTATGTGGAGGAACTTGGGGATTTTTCTAGCAACTAGAGAGCAAAAATCCCCACTATAAAATGGGCAACCCCTCCTCCATGCTTGGCCGGCCATAACTAGAGGAGGAGAGAATGAGAGGGGTGTGAGAGAGTGGAGTGTATGTATCAAAAGATAATCAATCTCATAATGCAAGAGAGAGTGGGAAAAAGACTATCATGCATAAGCATGATAACAAGCTAAAACCAACACTCCACCTCAACCATCATCATGCATGATGACTTCAAAAAGTCAAGCCATCATGAAGAGGTCAAGTCAAAAGGTCAAGGTATGGAGCAACCATCATGAAGTCAAAAAGTCAAGTGATCATGACATGGCAATATGCAAAAGACCCCCTCCACAAATGCTTATTTGCAACAATGCAAATAAGCCCTCCTCCACCAAACTTCGGCCAATGAACGATACAAAGGAAATCGGCCGAAACGAAAAGCAAACTGGCAACTCCAGAAAACTGGTCCCGTAATAAATTACAGGAAAACCCCGATACTGTGCATACACACCCGCATCTGTATTTCGACCGAAATACAAAATGCAATGAGACAAAATTCACACTGTACTATACTAGGATCCGGCTTATACCAAAGCCGGCTAGTAATATCCATTCGATCCTGATCCGTGCAATACCGCACGTATCTGATGGAACCCTGCCATATATCCATACGGCCAATAGTACAATCTGTCCGATCCTGATCCGTGCAATACCGCACGTATCTGATCGGACCCTGCCATATCTCCATACGGCCTCTACAACTTTTCGCCCGAAAGCTGAGTAACAGAATGTGGGGGACTCTAAAGACTCGTCAACACCTTGGTTGTGGATTTAACCACTAGCACGTCAGAGGTATAAGCCAATACGTAACGGGCTACCAGGTATTGACTAAAAGGGACGTCTGTGAGCGAACTCAGCCTGACAACCCTACTGAGCCTGTCAGTGACAATATCCGTACAGTCCGGTCCGTTCGTCTATGAGCATCGCATGGCGGGCCTAGGGGGTTGGTAAAAGTCAGACCCCCAAAAGCGGTACAAGTCGTGTCGAAGTGTAGCCCAGAACACCCTGAGATACTACTGGAATACCTACCAGTAAATCTCCTTGCCTTGGCCAAGGACTTCGTGTAATGGCTCTCCTAGACACAGCACGACCTCACCCCCAATACCGGGAGAGACGAACCCCTGAAGATACGCTCACTGCCTCCATATGGATCGGGACTGTACCCAACTAAAACCTGTTTGCACGACTCCTTTGAGCCGTGGTAGGGTAGTAATCAAAGTACAGTGGGAACTCACACGAGACAAATGACGATCCCCAGGTCGATGAACTAACCTGCACACATGTCACCAGGGAACTGCCATCTGACGTCTGGTATATGACCAACTAGCATGTTCCCGGCGAGTCCTGTCCGGTGTACTCATAACCCAATGAGCACCTGTATACATCTTAGGTGATCCAACTGACACCAGTGGCTTGTGAGACCGGCCACCGCCCCTCGTCGGGGTCTCGACTGTATACACTAGTCTACTATGGAGTATCGATGCCCTGTCTCGAAACTCACACGACTAGGGACCATTTCAGGATATGCTTATAGACCCCAGCTCCCACTTATATGATCGCCCTCATACTGCTGGTGGTCAAGCAAGAATCCTAGGGGCTCTATCAACGTGTAATAGCGACTTGTCAGGTCACCTGAAACAGTACACGATGATAAAGGTAAACCAGATAGCATACTATCATCTTGAGTAAGACTGTCCTACCGGGATAGGTCCTCCCTCAATCACCGCAATCACGTACCTGTGATCCAATAATTGACTCTGAGGGCATTATCTCCAACAGATGAGCCGATGGATTGTGAGATTGGTAATCCACGGAGAAGACTTGGACCCAGGAGTGGTCATGTTACGCACACCAGCAGCCTAGAATTCACGATCATCGACGAGACATCCCACTAGTGACCGCGACAGTTGGCCCGAGATTCTTAGAGGGTGCACTTGAGCGGTACTGTTCCGCCATTATTGATTTCGATGTTTTGGGTGATTTATTCATATGATTTGATTTTGATGATTGAGGATTTACGATCTTTGCACAGTGTTGCACTTGATATCGTTTTCGTGCTTTAGTTTCACATGTTTGTGATTTTACGGTTTTAAACAGTTGAGTTGGTTTTGTGCGTATGCATGCACACGAATTGGTTCCTGCACTCTGTATAGTTATTATATGCTTGCAGTGTGCACTGGACTTCGATTTCGATTGTGATACTCGATATTTGTTTTGTGCACCTTGTGCACCTGATTGATTTTGCGCACGTTCGGCGCTTGATATTGGATTTCATGATTTCGTGCACGATGGATGCACCTGATTTGGATTTTCGCGCATGTTGGGCGCATGTTTTGAAGGATGATTTTGGTGCACACCAGAGGCACTAAATTGAGAATTTTTCGTGCATGTCAGGTGCACCTGATTTTGCTGTCAGGCACACATGTTGCCTACGACAGATGTTTCGTGCACACCCGATGCACTTAGATGTTGTTTCTGTGCGCATGTATGGCACATTCATGGATTTTGATTTCCATGCGCACCAGACGCACGTAGCATTCATGTGCATATTTTGGGATTGATTTCGTATAGAGCAGTACGTTTTTATGATATTGCTATGTGTTTTCGTACTGAGCAGGACTAGTCAGAAGACAGTACCTGAATATATTTTTGCATGCATTGATAGTTATTGAAGGGATTTCCAAAAAGCGAGCTATAGCCTCAGTATTTACCTACGTGTCTGATATGACACGAAATGTTTAAAACAAGGAGACCCTTCTAAATTGTTTCCAAAACGGCGGAACGTACATTTCAAACAAAGGTATATATGTATATAGTTATTTTCTTATGATAGACGTCCGCCACTGTGCAGTGTTATACGCGTTGCACAGCGACTTAAAGAGATTTGGCATGCATTTCCTTCAGATACTTACAGATATAGATTCGATATTTACATGTATAGTTTCGAGTTATGTCATATTGGTTTTGATTTGGATTTGACATTGATGTATTCTCCATGACTCCGATGATTGCGGGATGCTTGACGGAGTTTTGATTTGAGTTATATGCTCATTTTTCAAGCGCATGCGCTGCGCTACGATTTGTTTTATGTATTTACAATTTCGGAGCCCCGACGACTTGATGGGTTTTCTTAGATGTTTTAGTATTTGGGGGAGTTTGAATTTAAATTCGGGGACCGAATTTCTTTAAGGGGGGAAGATTGTAACGTTTTGAAAATCGTTTCGGTGAAATTTCGAAAAAAATCGGTAAAATAAGGGGGTTTTCTGTAAAAAGTCAAAATACAAATATCTTATTATAAAAATTAAATATACATATTCTAGCTATGTAATTGCTATTTTTTGGTGTTTATTGAGCCGCTGGTGAAATTTCAAATTTTCTAAAAAAAATATTATTTTATTATTATTTTAAGCCGTTACTAATACATTTAATTAGGGAAAATTACAAATTGGAATGAGTTGAAACAAATTTTGTGCATCATAAAACATTAAATAAAATTTTATCATGAGGTTTTTGGAACGAAATCATTTGCCAAAACGGTTTAGAAATTATTGAAGAAAAAAAGGCTTTTTTTTAGCGTAAATGGATGTTTGGGGTATTGTATTTATCATTTTTCATCACCCCACACCCGTACCCACACCCACACACCCCCATTCACTTCTCCCCATGGCCGAATTCAGCAGCCACCATCTTTTTCCCAACTTGAATTTCATAAGAAATGAAATGAAAGAAAAGAAAAGAAATTGGATAAATTAGTTAGACTTTTGACTTTGCTTTGACCTTGACTTTCTCCCCCCACTTTCTCTACCTCCCTCTCTCTCCTCTCCCCCTCCCATTCCAGCCGACCCCCCCTCTCCTACTGCAGCAACAGCCCCCCCCCCATTTCCCTTCTCTTTTCTCTTCAAAACTTCATCAAAAATTGCCCCAAAATCCATCAAAAAAATCCCAAAACCCAAATCCGACTCCTACCCATTTTAGCTTAGCCCGTATAGCATGGATCCTTGTGAAAAGAGAGCATTTTGGAGAGCCATGGATGCTTGTGGATCTTCAAATGTTTTTGGGTATAATTCTAAACTTTTTGCTTAGTTGTTACTTAATTTCTTAAAGCTAAGTTAATTAAGTGTTAATTTGGGTTATGTGAGTTTAATTGCATGATTAAAGATTTCAAGTTAGGGTTTGTTGTGGAAATGAGTTGTGTTTGATTGTGTATGGTTTAGTGAGGTGGATTAACATATTTAGTTTTGTAGAAAACTAATCTAGTTGTTAATTACAAGTTGTTATTTGAAAAATGTCCAAATTAAGCTTTTTGTTGCAAACTAGTTTTTTTGATTTAATTCGAAATATGAGATTAAAAATATGGTTAGGGTTTTTATCATATTATTAACTTTATTAAGTGTAGTTTAACACTTTAGTTCATGGAAATCCAACCTAAATTGTAGTTTGTGCATTTTTGCTATGAAATTGTTAAAAAGGGTATTTTGTAAACTAGAATATTAGGGCTTTTGGAATTTAATGAGATTAAATTCCGGAAATTGTTTCTATGACTTACTTAAGATATTTAATAAGTATATTGGCCGCTACATTCATTTAAACATCATGTTTTGTACAAAAACGGCGAATTGTGCTTGCTAGATTTTCGGAAAAACGACTTTTTAAGTGAAATTGGGGTTTTTGGGAATTGTAAGCTATTTTATATTATAATTAGTGCTTGTAATTGTGCAAATGAGTGTGATTGGGTTTTTCTCGATGGTTTGACGTTTGTACATCGACATCGAGGGTTGGTTTGACTATTCTTGCATGCGTAAGCGATAGGGTTGGACATACGCGTGATACGCGTGCCGATTTGATTTTCGTATGCCGTTTCGATTTCGAATTTAGTTTTAATGCGATACGGTGCGTTATGATATATAGGTACCCCATGTGGACTTCGAGACGACAAGCAAGCGCGTGGCGACGTCGGCACCGGCTAGCGAGAACCAGGTGAGTAGATTTATATCTACGGGGAGAAGTCGGGTGGATGGCGTATAGCACCCCCGCAGTCCGTGGTGATGTATACGGATGCGTATACACACCAACAATTTATGATATGTTGTTAGGATTTATTATTGATGATTTTAGATGGGTATTGGTGTTGGATTGGTGCATGGTTACGAAACCTTAGGTAGTGGGTGCACTACACTTACACATACACACATATACATACTTGCATACATTCCTTATTTCATATGTGCGTGTATGGGAATATATATATTATGTGTTCACATGGGTATGGGACTATGTGTTCATATACTGGATTTGAGGATAGTATTTGGAATTTGAGATGAGTCGATGAGATTGGGCTTGAGGCCAGGAGATCGGTGACGTGATTTGGTTCGTATTGAGATACGACATGATGTTTTAGCGGGTCTTCTGACGTAGTAATTCTTACACCCGCATGCATACATAGATGGCATCAATATTGTACTAGACGTAGGACATTATTCCGGATCATGATATTTGATAAAGAAGATACCAAATGAATAGTGTGATTGATGTGACTTTGACCCGTACCCAGATTTGGGGATGCCGTACGACGGATTTACGTACGAGCTATATATTGATGATTGATCCGCAATCTTGACTTGGGATGTCTGATTATAGATATGGTATCGGATATGATATTATTGAGGCGGGATCATCGACTAATATATATACAGGTATGTATATACATCGACTCAGATGTTAGGCGGTTTCCTTACCTGTAGTCCAGCTGGTTAGCTTAGCCCTTTAGTTTAGTTTAGTTGTTAGATTAGATTCGATTCTTACCTATTTCAAAAACTAACGAATCGTGGGTATTTTAAAAGACAGCCCAAGGGATCCTACGGATATTTCAAAAGACGTATCTTTTCATAAAAACACCGTAGCCCCTATTTTCAACACCCCATGATTCATGTTATTGCAAAAGGCACCATTTGTAGGACTTATATTAGATTATTACAGATTAGTTATAGTTGCGTCTAGTATTTAGCTCCCGCTCTTTTTTTACTGTTTGCTCCGCATCGCATACTTATATTATAATTTCTTATTGCATTATTAATATCATGCTGTTAGAACACCAGCACCATTATCGATGAAGCGTATGTACCACGTACACTTACTTGCCGGCTCACACACATCTTCATCGGTAATTGACATGTCACGAACACTTTAGAAAATACTATTTCATTTGACATAGGTTGTTAGCTAATAGTTTAGACATGATATTAGTGTACTTGCCTTATATGCTGGTTAGACATTGTAGTTATTGCCTACTACTTCATGCATGTTATTATTCACTGTTGTGTCGCATTCATGGATTCTCATGCCTATATTCACTGTTTACATGCTATTGATGACTTGGATTCGGATTTCATGAGATTTCTTGGATTTGGAGGAAAACCGCAAAAACATAAATAAACCTTTTCTCCCTTTTAAAATAAAAAGTGCGGTTTTCCCATGATGTATGAGTCGTCCACCATGAGTTTGCTGATGGATTTCGAGACCCGATTCGAGGAGTGGAGGAACCGTTTCGGGTACATGGTGGGCCCGGTATGGTACCCCGGGGCAAGAGGAATGTGGTGTTGACGTTGAGCCTGGCTGGGGAGCACTACCTACCGGTGATTTTACCCGACGCGTCGGATATCCGGAGGATACCATCGTGGTCTTGAGATGGATGGTAGGGGCCGGTCTGGACTGACGGCGCCCTAGATATTGTGATTGAGACATTGAGATTTCGAGATTTTGAGGTAGAGAGACTGTGATACAGAGATATCGAGATATTGGGATTACGTTTTGTGCCGATGCTATGCACTGTTTTATGCTGATTTCATTATGATACATCATTTTAAAAGTACAAAGGAAATCTCACTAAATTATGAAAACAGTTCTTCAGTTACATGTATTCTGTTTTCATGCATTCATACCTCATTCATATGATATATTGCTACCCTTGGGCACTGACACGCGTACATGAGATTACACTCGGGTTAGATATTTACCCTAGCCTTGTTATAGGCTGCTGGTTATACATTTTTGAGGATGTATATTGATCGTATGACCTAGGATTGCGTCATACATGCGATTTCTATTCGTAGATGTTTTTTCTATTCACGAGTTGGCAACTCACCCCCGTTGTGCCCCAGTTTCTTGCAGGTTTGCCGTACATGTTTCTTTACGGCTTGCGGGCATAGTTTTCTTCGGGTGATTTGCTAGTAGGTGGGTTTACTTGTATCGAACCCCCATTTTATATCTTGTATATTATTATTCGGTTGTATCTAGAAGTTCCATCAACCAAACATGTAATTATTTCAGAGATAGAGACCAGTGTTGTTTATTCTTTCGACCTTAGAGTCGCTCGTTATATTTCTGGTGGTTTTGAGTTTCCTTTTGAGTTTTGATCCTCGCCGTTGGCGTTGTATATTATATTGCTTGTGTGGTTGTGACCGTCGATTGACGAAGTGCTCGCTCCCGCTTGGGGATGCCTTTTATTGATTTCGTATACTATTCATGTTGTATCCCGTTTGGGGGCCAGTATTTACAAAGGAGACTCTGCCGAAATTTTCAGTAAATTTTTGATGTTTAAAAACCGCATAATTCGGCTTATGCTATTGAAACTACTTGCTTTAAGTTGGTTTTTCCTGCACTCTACTACTTTTCTTGGTTTGGATTTCTGGGTTTTCGGTTTACTTAGATTACGTACGCCTCGAGACGTTCGTAGTTTAAGTGCCGGTCATGTTCCGTACTTTCGGGTCGTGATAATGAGTTCGCTCATCGACGTCCCTTTTGGTCAATACCTGGTAGCCCGTTACGTATAGGCTAATACTTCTGACGTGCTAGTGGTTAAATCCACAACCAAAGTATTGACGAGTCTTTAGAGTCCCCCACAGACCAGTTTCTCAAGTTTCGGGCGAAACGCTGTAGAGGCCGTATGGAGATATGGTAGGGTTCGATCAGATACGTGCGGTATTGCACGGATCATGATCGGACGGATAATACTAGCGGGCTTTGGTTTAAGCCGGATCCTAGTATAGTACAGTGTAGATTTTGTCTCATTGCATTTGTATTTCGGTCGGAATACAAATGCGGGCATGTATATACAGTAGCGGGGTTTTCCTGTAATTTATTACGGGATCAGTTTTTTGGAGTTGCCAGTTTGTTTTCCGTTTTGGCCATATTTCTTTGTATCTTTCATTGGCTGAAGATTGGTGGAGGAGGGCTTATTTGCATTTGTACAAATAAGCATTTTGGAGGGTGGTCTTTGCATATTATTGTATCATGATAATTCTACCACCATTTGACTTCTTCTTCTCATCATTGCTTGACTTTTGTGATGGTGATGGGTTATAATGAGGTTGGTGGAGTGTTGTTTTTGATTGGTGATGATTTCTTCTCATCATCTCTTTTCTCTCTCTTGGATGGATGATAGCTTCCTCCCCCTCCTTGACTTTTCTCTCACTCCCATTCTCATTCTTTTTCCAAGAGAAGGGCCAGCCAATCTTGGAGGGGCTGTCCAAAATTTGAGTGGGGGAATTTTTGTTCTTTTCATGCTACAAAAATTCCCAAGTTCATCTCCAAAAAGGTTTAGTTCATTTCCTCCACCAAATGCAACTTCCTCAAACCCCAAATGAGACATAGAGAACTACACGTATTCTACAGCAATCCTTGGGCACGTCGGCTCGCCAACTTTGTGCCCGAGTTGCCTCGGTCTAGAGGTGGGAGCCCGAGAACCCGGCGACGTGGTGCCCTTTCGGCGAGGAGGTGAAGACCGGAGATTCCGCGGGGAGATCGGGACGACGACGAGAAGACCGAAGGACACGGATCGCTCGGTATATCTCTCTACCCCTTTCTCTAGTTAGCTAGGATTATGTTAATGGCCCGATCCGGGTTTATAGTGCGCGGTGGTGCCGGTTTAAAAAGTTAAAGTAAATCATCGTTTCCGCATTTTGGCCTCGGATTGACGGCCGGGGCGCCACCGTGCACTTACATGGTATCAGAGCCACGCCATTAACCTAGTCTAGCTTGGTCTAACGTGTTTATATTTCCGATCGAAAAAAAATCCCAAAACCGCATTTTCATGTACATCTGTTCTCTGTCGATTTTGTTTTGGCTCAGAATTTTTTTTAAAGTGTTGCAGAATGATGTGCAGGGAATTCTAAGACTCCTGTAGAAATTTTATCACGTGAACACACTATCCTACCGCGGAACCGCAGCCAAACTCATGCTTGGGCCGCGGTTCCGTCGCAGTCTTTACTGTTCAGTGCATCAAGTTTCTACAGAGAGCTTCTGAGTTGAAAATAGGGTTTTTGGAATGTTCTTTTTGGGCCCAGATTTTCTTTAAGTGCTACAGTAGTGCTTGGGGGCCCACATGGGTAAATTTGATCGATCGAAAATTTTAAACACATTAGTTCACAGTATTTACATTATATCTGCGACCGTGAATGTCACTTGATCGGTAAATCCTGTCTAACTGCTAGCCCGGTTAGACGGATTTGCGAACGTGACATTCACGTTGATGTTCTGTGTTGTGCTGTGATGTTGCGGATTGGTCGTGGGGGATAGCCTGGATGCAATGCTAGTACAGTTTGTTGTATTATGTATATTTGATATTGTGGGGCGAGCGTCCGACATGTGGACTGCCATCACTGCCTGTTTGTATATTATTCTTTTGGGGCACGACCAGGTTGAGGTCGATGTACCCGTTGTATGTATATTTTACTTTCTGTACTAGGATTACCCTAAGGTGGGGTGCACGGATACCCGGGTTCTAGAGGGCAACGGGCCCGCATCTCATGGAATTGAGAAGGAGGGGGACTCACTCTAGAATTGGCGAGCTATTCGCCGCACTCGTAGGGGGTACAGGTTGACCCAGGAGGGGTGCCCAAGTTACCAGATTCCGTGAAGTTCCGGGTGGTCCATTCACGTTGCTGAAGGGGGCTGCCTCGCTTCAGGTTTTGGCGGGTAACTTGCCGCGCCCGTAGGGGTCTAGGATTTTATTGCACAGGCTATCCACACGACCAGGGGAACGTCGGGTTTCAGTAGCGGCTCTGTGAAACCCGGGGATCCCAGATATCTGTATTGTTCTGTGATGCTTATTACATTTCTGTGATGTTGCATTTTATCACGCCTTGAGCGAAATATTATATATTGATATATATACTAGTAGATGTTGTATATGTTTTGCATCCGCGCTAGTCCAGTCCCCGCTCTGTCGTTAGTTAAGTAACCTAACGGGTAATGACGGGACCCAGTGGCGAATGCAGATGGCATATACGTACATCATTATTTTCGTTCTTTATTGGTGTGATCAATTGTTGGGACTGTGTTGATTCGGATCAATGCAAGCTAAACAAACCTATTCTGATGTTGTTGGAACTTTTTTCCAAAAAGCTGTTATTGCAATGACGTTCTCTTTTAACGTGGTATTCAGTTGGAATATCCTGCTCCTCAGTCGACGAGGCAAGGGCCGAGATCCCTTCACCTGGAGTGACCCCTTGGAAAGAAGTTTGCGTCAGGGCAATAACTTCACTATAGTCGTTTACTTTTGCTTTGCATAGTGGTATTCAGTTGGAATATCCTGCACCTTATTCTACGGGGAAAGAGACGAGATCCTTTCACCGGGAGTGACCTCTTTAGCAAAGGTTTTCGCCACTATATTTTTAAAAGCTATCCGGTTCCTTCAACGATATCAAGTTCATTACGTTAAAGGTTTTTGCCAGAAACCATTCGTAGCCCTCCGTCGTTTCACATGGATAGTCAATAAGTATTCAAGCTATGTTTGTTGGCCAAAGTCAAGGCATAGTGATTGGTAGATATTGTGTATTCATGTGCAGCATAGATAGATGTGTTGGTTTGGGGCAGTCGTATAGCCTTGTTGGCCAAAGTCAAGGGCTTGTGCGGGTGGGATCAAATTAACCTGGAGAATGACGGGTAGAACTTGACATGTGACTTATGATTTGTTGGCCAAAGTCAAGGTCATAAGAGCATAGGGTAAAAATCACATCGGGAGTTTCTAAAGAAACTGAAACTTGCCAGATATGCGCATACCTTCTGGAGTGTGATAACGTGAGCGGATTCCGTCACGTTATCATGCGATGATAGTTGGATCCCGATTCCCATTGATGAGTTGGTTTACTCCTCGGGTGATCCCGACTAATTCTTCTTTCAGGTTTGGAGGAGAATTTGACGGTACAGTGGGAGGTTTCCAGATTAGATAAATTGGTAACCATTCTGATCTAGGTTAGAGTGCACGCTAAGTATTTCTTTTCTCTCTCTCTTTGGCAGCGACCATTGACCCGACCCTAAGACTATGACTCAGTGACCAAAATTAACCGAACCTTCTTAAACACTGGCTTTTTGGATTGTCAGAGTTGCATACCTCATTGCCACTCCTACCTTTACCCTTTTCTCCAGGACACCTCGTAGTACTTCGAACGTCCACTTCCATTGGACAAAACCATCGTATGGTTATATACGAACTCGAAGGAATTTATTCGAGGATGGTTTCTAGTTCTGGAGAAAACGAATAGCACTATTCAGTTGTCTTTTCCTTTGACCTTCTCTCAGGTTTCGAGTACTCCTTGGTCTAGGAGATAGTACACCTATTACGCAAATTGGATAGTCTTCTTCCAAACCATAGGCAGGTGCCGACCGGTAGGGAATGAAGAAAACCAATTAGCCTAACGATGGTGTACAGAAGGTATTAAGTAAAGACATATTAAGGGATTAGTAAGAGGGCAAAGTAAATTGCGACTGCTATTCACGACCAGACCAAGTATTTCTTCGCCAATCTTAAATCACCTTTGTATTTCTCCAAGACACTCTGTATCACTACGAAGATCTACAGTTTATTGGATACTCCATCGTATGGTTATATACGAACTCGAAAGGAACTTGTTCCAGTTCGGGGATGGATTCTGGTTCAGGAGAAATAGGAATAAGGTTTATTCGGTTGTCTTTTATCTTCACCTTCTTGTTAGTTATATGTATGCCCTAGAGGCCATTACTGTACATTGGATGTATATTGTAGTGGATGCTGGGACATATATAGGTAGGACTTTCTTGCTCGACAGATAGTACGCTATCTGGTTGCTCTTTATCTTAACATGTATATTCTCTGTCTCTCTGATTACATGTTGATAAAGCCCTTAGGATGTGTACTCGACTTCCAGGACTATGATGCAGATCATACTAGTGGGGCCTGGGTAGTCAATGAGTACATCCTTCATTGTTCCTAGTCGTGGGAATATCGAGACGGGGCATCGATATTCCAGAGTAGACTAGCGTATATCTTCTCGACCCATGTGATGGGCGATGGATGATCCCATATCCATTGGTGTTTGACATCGGAGATGGTATGCGGGTGCTCAGTGGAGACTGGGTACACTGAACGGACTCGCCGAGAACTCCCAGATGGTATTATACCTCACGTCAGATGGCAGTTCTCTGGTGACACTGGTACAGCTTAGTCTGTTGACCCGAGATCGTCATAGAGTCTTGTGTGTCTCCCATTGTGCTTTGATTTCCACCCTACCACGGCTCTACTGAGTTGTGCAAATAGGTGGTTTTTGGGTACAGTCTCAATTCACATGGAGGCAATGAGCGATAGGAGGGGATTCGTCTCTCCCGGTATTGGGGGTTGATGTTGCGCTATGCTCGACTGGCCATAACAGGAAATCCCTGGCCAGGGTTGCAGTGATATACTGGTAATAGTTATCAGTAGTTTCACGAATGTTATGGACCCTACGTCGGCATGACTTATCGAGCTATTGGGGTTTGACGTTTACCACCCCTAGGCGAGATATGCGACATATCAGACGAACTGACCGGACTGTACGGTAAGTGTTACTGGTTGGATTCACAGGAGTGTGAGCGTGCTTGCTCGTCGATCTTCTGATCGCTCAATACCCGAGTGGCCGTTACGTTTAGCAGACCGCTTGCGGCTTGTGGGTGTTTGATATGATCATCATCCGCTGCCGGCGTATTGACGAGTCTTTAGAGTCCTACACAGAGGTTTCCTGGCTCAAGCGAAACGAAATAGGAGCACATATGGGATATGTGCGGGACCGAGAATGATGCGTGTATGTGATACCGTATTTCATTCTCGCGATGTATGTGTCGAATGGTTGTATGCGATATAACCTAGTTATCGAATCAAGGATTGATTCGATAAGCCGATACATTGGATACTAGCCGGTTATATGCGATATGACCGGATCATTGAATCAAGTGTTGATTTAATGATTTAATGTATAATTATATATTTGATATATTACTTTGCATTAACTAGTATTGGTTCACTTTAAATGGATTTACTCACTTGGTTTGTACACATTGTATATGTGATATATTTTGTGCACATGATTGTATCATGTTTGATGATACATGCAAGCTAGGGTTAGTGTAAAGAATTAGACCATGGTTAGGTTTATGATTAGGGTTTTCTTTTTAATTACTTATTCATTTATTTATTCTTTTTGTTTATTTTGGAAAAAGGAAATGATAATGAAAATGGAATGGTGGCTTGATTTGTTTGTAGTTGAAGTTTCTTGAAACTTTGACTAAGTCACCATTCTTGTCTCATCCTTAACCCTAACCATTCAAGTTAACCATGGTCCATTCTCTACAACTAACCAAGGGTTAGTAAATGATAAGTATTGATTTATTTATCATTTACAAAAAACTTATCATATATTATCTTCTTCTTCTTCTTCATCTTCAACTTGAAGAAAGCTTGCACCATCAATGGCAACTAGCCAAAATGAGTGAGAAATCCAAATCTAAAGTCTACCCACTTCCTATTTCTTCATCCTCTACCTCTTGCCAAGTTGTATAGGGTGTTTCCTTCACAAGTTTTCAAGGCTTGGTGAAGTTGGAGCTTGTTCTTGTGATGCCTCGACGTAGATCATCTTCGGCATCGAACCGACGATCAAGCCCGCCCATTCTTCGATGATGCCAATGCTAGAGTCATGAGTTCGATTTGGACAGCGGAGGGAGATCATCGCGGAGCTTAGGAAGTGGTGGACCGGATCTACAAAGGTTGTAGTCACTTTCCTTTAGCTATATTTCCGTTTACTTTCTTGCTTTGCCTATACTTCTAGCCAACGATCCGTTCTAGGTTTTCTCGGCACCGTAATTTTTAGAAATTGGCATATTTGATCACTTGGGAGACTCCATTAGAGTGCCTAGGAACCCTACAGTAGTATCAGAGCCTAGCTAGAGCCTTAGGCGAAGTCCTGACGGAATTAGAAGTCCGATCGACCCGAAACCCCGACTTAAAAATGCTCTCTGGACAATTTTGAAAAACTGGGTTTTTTCCCGATTAAAAATATTCAGAAACCTCAGTGAAATATTATAAGAATTACTGTTTAAAACGGGGGCTCTAAATCGTTCATTGTGCGGCGGAACCGCCGCATATGCATGCCTAATGCGGCGGTTCCGCGGCATGTTGGTCTCCTCTGGCACATGTTTCTGCACAGTAATTCTTATAGTTTATTGTAGGTGTTTCTGGGAATTTTTAATAATTTTTTAAAGAGTTGAATTTTCTGGGTTGTATCAGGGACTCGGTGTATCGATCGGATTGTCTAATTCTGTCTGTGTGCTTTTCCGGATATTTTTAGAATATGTTAAAAAGTTCGACCGGATATAAATACCCAACTTTTCCCCTGTCGGGAAATTTCCAAGTGTTGGATTTTTCCGTAGTTTAACGACGTTCTAAGTAGTGCAAGTAACGCGATGGACCCTCTAGAAGACAACAAACCTTAACTCGATTATGTGACCGTCTTGAACTGCCCTTTGAACCCTCGGGTTTGGGGCAGTACGGCGTGCCACATGTGAGGCGTTGGCTTGACCCTTCTACGGCTGGACCGTTGGTACTGAGGCACGAACTGAATGTTGTTAGACTTATTTCATGTGTTGAGCTGTATCGGGAAAACTTGGGTGTTCGATTGTTCGATCGAAAAGTTTAGCATTTTCTATTTATCCGGAATGTGATACAACATTTGGAATTCACAAGTAGTTATGAGATAACGGAATGAATGTTATAAACATAGCACTTTAGTCTCACTTGATCGGTTGCCACGGAATTTTGATGTGATCAAAAGTCCGTCGCAATCACGTAGCGTACGCGAATACTCGCCGGGTAAACTTAATAGACAGCCTCACTCCATAGCCCCGACCAAGTGACTGTAGGAGAACCCCGTCGCTGAAAACATCCGTTCGGGTGCTCGCGGCAGCGGTGTTCCGCCTTGGTGCACTTTGTCGACGGCGTCGGGGGTGCGGCCGCCTACTAAAGTTTGCGACGAGCATTCGATCAGGATGTCGGGAATCTTATTGAATTGCCCGACTTGATATTGAAAAGTGTTTTCGATTTTGAGACTAAAATGCGGGGTTTATAATTGTTAGGCATGCGATGTCTAAGGAATTCATTCGATTAGGCATGCGATGTCTAAAGAGATTGCGGATTCCAACTGTTGTAGTTTTACACTTTCTTTTCTGTGACCGTAAGTGTAATATGTGATATCGCCGGTTTCGTTGCTATATGTCAACGACAATTGGGATGCGCATATTTACTTACGTTGATGACATGTGATGTTATGTGTTGCTGGATATGTTATATTGGATCGCCGTGTTCGAATAGCCGGGGGGTTTTTATGTGAGATGAGTGTTTTTTCATTTTCATTCATGTAAAAACTTGTATGTAATATTCTTTTATTGGGGCACTTCCAGGTTGCAGAAGTTGTCACCGTTGATGTATATTATTTTCTTTTCCGCACTAGGATAGACCCAAGGAGGAGGGCACAAGTAACCGGGTTCTGGAGTCCAGTGGGAGACCAACTCGAGGAGTCGAGTCCGGGTCTCCTAACTCTAGAATTGGTAGGGTTGCTTGCCGCTCTCGTAGGGGTCTAGGGGTGTGGGTTTGGCTATTCATCATGACCGTGGAATCCGTGTTTTATACTGGCTCGTATTGAAAACACGGACGTCCTAGTATATCCAATATTTCATATGATTCTTTCTGCTGCGTTATCTGTGATGTGATCATGCGATGTTCTGTGCTCTGTTCAGATAGATGTAGTATATAGTATATATGATATATTATATAGACGTTGCTTATGTTTTACACCCGCGCTAGCCCTGCCTCGCTCTGCCGTTAGTTACCTAACCTAACGGTGCAGACGGGACATCGAGGCGAATGCGGATGGCATAAGCGTACGTTATATTTATCTGTGATGATTAGGTGAATTTAAATGATGGGATTTTCATTAATGAGATTAATGAAAGAAAATAAACCTAATTGATGTTGTGGAATCGAATTTCAAAATAAAAACAGGTAGCTACAGTTCTTGCTTTGCATCGCGGTGTTCGTTGTAGAACATCCTGCACCTTATTCGATAAGGAAAGGACCGAGATCCCTTCACCGGGAGTGACTCCTTTAGCAATAACTGGCAGATGCTACAACCCTCGGTTTGTCTTTTGATCGCTTCTATAGTTTCTGCTTTGCACAGTGATATATATGATATATCCCGCACCTCATTCGACGAGGAAAGGGCCGACGATCCCTTCACCGGGAGTAACCCCTTTAGCAAAACTAGAAAAGCCTAAAAAACATTCCATTTAAAAACCATTTGATTCCGTAACGAGATCAAGTTCAAAGAGTTAAAGGTTTTCACAAAAACCATTCGCAACCCTCCGTCATTTTAGGAAGTAGAGTACTTAGTATTCGTGCTGTGTTTGTTGACTTTAGTTAAGGCACAGTGTACGGTAGCTAAGTGATGTCTTCCTACACCGCACATGATGCGATTAGTTAGGACAGTCGCGTGACTTTGTTGACCTTAGTTAAGGGTCATGTGGGTGGGTCTGATTAATCACGAAATGACGGGTAGAACTTGACTAGTACTTATGATTTGTTGACCATAGTTAAGGTCATAGGTGCTAGGGGTAAAAACCTTTATCGGGAGTTTCAAGTGTTGAAATTTGCATTGAGATTACATACCTTCTATATGATAGTTAGATCCCGATACCCACTGCGAGTAATTGTTACTCCTGGGAGAGTTTTGCACTTTGCAATTAGCCGATCAAGTAGGTGTCTAGAAAGGTGTCAACGGGGTTACGCCTCTGGGAAAACGAGGTTTACAGTAATTAGGTCCGTGCGAAAGCACGGGGAACCTCCCTCAAAGTACCGACACTGGCCTGGCTGAAAGATTGGCGAACTTATAGAGTGTAATTAATCCCGGCTAGTCTTTCCTTTTAGGGTTTGAAGGAAGATTTGATAAAAACAGTGGGAGCCATCCTGATTAGATAAAATATATAACCAATCTGATCTTGCAAGAGCGCACGCAGAGTGTTTTCTTCTCTCTCTCTCCAGGTAGCGACCATATCACGCCTTAATCAAGATAATAATATGGATGTATTGACCGAACCCACTTGTTATACTGAGCTGGGAACGTTGGTCCCGCTCCAACTTATAATTGTTATAAGACAGAGCAGGAAATAGGGGAATACCAGAATTCCTATGCCGCCCAAACGAAGAAAGTGCATGTGATGCATCTTCTTCGGGTGTGTTCGTTAAACAGAACTGTTTCTCAGTATCCTCTGTATCTTGGGTATATGATACCGGATCAGGATCCCAGATATGTAAGCTGTTACATAGGGCTACAAAAAGGTAGAAAAACTGAGAACGGGTGATAAGTTTCATGAGACAGAAACCGGGGCAAGTGTTGCAATCAAGTCTGTTGGTCACTGTCACCCTGTATTACCAGTACATTGATTCTGAACAAATGCTATTAGATACCGAACCTGATATACAAAATCATATCAGTCTCTTTATTAGTAAAGAAGGATATAATTTTGTATTGTTGGATGATGTTTTGAACATTTCCTATATCAAAAGTTGATCGGTTCAGGCACGTTATCTAAAAGCATTGACGTTCTAAATCAAACTGCAGTTCCTAGTATACAGAACACACACAAGAGGAAGAGTTCAGAAATGAACGAATCCTTCTTGAGGCATTGTAGACTAGGTCACATCAATGCGACCCGACTGACTGAAGTTACATTTTAGATGCATATTTAAATCAGTTTGAATTTACATCTTGTGAAACTTGCCAGTCATGTCACAAAGATTAGATGACCATAGCTCTGTTTATTAGAAACAGAGAAAGAGTTAGTAAACTCTTGGGACTGATACATGATGATGTATGTAAAGTCTCCTGTCTACACATGCCAGCACTGGTTCTTTATACTTCATTATATTCTCTGATAATCTCTCAAGATTCAGTCATATGTTCCTGTTGAAACATATGTCCGAACCTTTTGAGATATTCACAGAATATAAGTTAGAAGTAGAGAACAAAAATACGGGTATAAGTATTATGTCCTATGATGAGATCAGGAAGGAGAATACTTGTGCATAGAATTCCTGGACTATTCTAAAGGAGAATGAGATTCTCTCTCAGTGTTACTCCTCTGAATACACCACAGCACAACGGTGTATCAGGGCGGAGCAATTGCACAATATTAGATATGGTGTGCTCTATGATGAGTATTACTGAGTTACCTATTTCCTTTTGGGGTTATGCACTTGAGAAGCTGCATACCTATTGAATTAGGTTTGAATCAAATCACTGCCTACCACTCCATATAAGATATGGTGTGGGAAGATCCTATCTCTTAAGAGAGTTAAGATTTGGGGTCGTCCGGTCTATGTTTAAAGCAAAATCCGGACAAGATCGAGGCAGGATCAGTTCTGTAGAACTGGAAAGGTTCCAGCTATACAAAACTGCAGTTGATGATTTGACAGAACCAAAGGATTCTATAGTTCCCGACGAACCTCAGCCTCTCCGCCGATCTAGTAGGGTTCCTCATCCGCCAGAGAGATACCTCGGTTTCTCGATGACAGTGGGAGCAAGGAATGCATCATGAGATGATGACCCAACTAGTTTCGAGCAGGCCATCGAGAGTAGGGACTCTGTAAGAATGGCTGGATGCTTAGCGATCTGAGATGGAATCCATATACACCAACAAAGTATGGACTTTGGTTGCTATATCTGAAGGGTTAAATCCCCATCAGGAGCAAGTATATCTTGAGAAGATTACTTGGTGTAAATGGAAAGGTTGAGACTTTCAAAGCTAGACTTGTTAAAGGTTTTCGTCATCGACCAGGCACGGATACCTTTTCCATGGAATATGCTTAAGTCCATCCAGATCCTACTTGCCGCGGCTACATACCATGACTGCGATATCTGGTGGTTGGGTGCCATGACTACTTTTCTAAATAATGATTTAGAAGAGAACGTCTATAAGAACACAGCTAGAGGGCTTCGTAAACAGTGGGAGCAGCGGAAACGTGTGCAAGTTGCTATACATAATGAAGCAGGCATCGCGGAGTTAGAACGTCTGTTTTGATATGATAGTCAAAGTGTTTGACCTCATCAAAATGGTAGACGAACCTTGTATATACAAAAGGGTAGTAGAGAGTAAGGTGGTCATCTTCGTATTGTACGTAGACAACATACTCTTGATAGGAAAAGAGTTTCCTATACTACGATCGGTCAATCTCCTTTTATCACTAGGATTCTCCAAATAGGATCAAAGTGATACCTCCTAAATCCTGAGTTTTCATTTATGAGATGGATGTAATTGGATGCTAGGATTCTCACTAGATGTAGTGAGATGGTATCAATCGATCCTGAGGAGAATCACTGGAAGAGTTCCAGGGTGATAAAGACGACTGAATGTCAGTCACGGGCATTGTCTTTACCCTCAGTAGAGGGACGGTGTGTTGGAAGAGTTCCAAGCTAGATACCGTGGCAAACTAGACGATAAAGGCTGGTAACATCGCTATTGAAGCTACTACCAAAGAGGATGTTTGGGTGTATATTGGTTCATAAGATGAACTAGGTTCCTGCCATTGTATGACAATGGAAGTGTGGCTTCGGCCCTGGAACCCTGGTCCCATCAGTGACCCAGACATATTCTGAGGAACATCACCTGATCATGGAGATGGTTGATCTCCAGGGTGATCGAGGTTAGGAGAATAGACTCAGAGGACAACACGGCGGATCCACACACGAAGGCCTTTTCCCAAAGAGAGACTTTTAGGGGATGGTTGAGTATGTGATACTGCAACCACTGCTACAGATGGCCCTAGTGCAAGTGGGAGATTGTTAGTTATATGTATGCCCTAGAGGCCATTACTGTACATTGGATGTATATTGTAGTGGATGCTGGGACATATATAGGTAGGACATTCTTGCTCGACATGATAGTACGCTATCTGGTTGCTCTTTATCTTAACATGTATATTCTCTGTCTCTCTGATTACATGTTGATAAAGCCCTTAGGATGTGTACTCGACTTCCAGGACTATGATGCAGATCATACTAGTGGGTCCTGGGTAGTCAATGAGTACATCCTTCATTGTTCCTAGTCATGGGAATATCGAGACGGGGCATCGATATTCCAGAGTAGACGAGCGTATATCTTCTCGACCCATGTGATGGGCGATGGATGATCCCATATCCATTGGTGTTTGACATCGGAGATGGTATGCGGGTGCTCAGTGGAGACTGGGTACACTGAACGGACTCGCCGAGAACTCCCAGATGGTATTATACCTCACGTCAGATGGCAGTTCTCTGGTGACACTGGTACAGCTTAGTCTGTTGACCCGAGATCGTCATAGAGTCTTGTGTGTCTACCACTGTGCTTTGATTTCCACCCTACCACGGCTCTACTGAGTTGTGCAAACAGGTGGTTTTTGGGTACAGTCTCAATTCACATGGAGGCAATGAGCGATAGGAGGGGATTCGTCTCTCCCGGTATTGGGGGTTGATGTTGCGTTATGCTCGACTGGCCATAATAGGAAATCCCTGGCCAGGGTTGCAGTGATATACTGGTAAGAGTTATCAGTAGTTTCACGAATGTTATGGACCCTACGTCGGCATGACTTATCGAGCTATTGGGGTCTGACGTTTACCACCCCTAGGCGAGATATGCGACATATCAGACGAACTGACCGGACTGTACGTTAAGTGTTACTGGTTGGATTCACAGGAGTGTGAGCGGGCTTGCTCGTCGATCTTCTGATCGCTCAATACCCGAGTGGCCGTTACGTTTAGCAGACCGCTTGCGGCTTGTGGGTGTTTGATATGATCATCATCCGCTGCCGGCGTATTGACGAGTCTTTAGAGTCCTACACAGAGGTTTCCTGGCTCAAGCGAAACGAAATAGGAGCACATATGGGATATGTGCGGGACCGAGAATGATGCGTGTATGTGATACCGTATTTCATTCTCGCGATGTATGTGTCGAATGGTTGTATGCGATATAACCTAGTTATTGAATCAAGGATTGATTCGATAAGCCGATACATTGGATACTAGCCGGTTATATGCGATATGACCGGATCATTGAATCAAGTGTTGATTTAATGATTTAATGTATAATTATATATTTGATATATTACTTTGCATTAACTAGTATTGGTTCACTTTAAATGGATTTACTCACTTGGTTTGTGCACATTGTATATGTGATATATTTTGTGCACATGATTGTATCATGTTTGATGATACATGCAAGCTAGGGTTAGTGTAAAGAATTAGACCATGGTTAGGTTTATGATTAGGGTTTTCTTTTTAATTACTTATTCATTTATTTATTCTTTTTGTTTATTTTGGAAAAAGGAAATGATAATGAAAATGGAATGGTGGCTTGATTTGTTTGTAGTTGAAGTTTCTTGAAACTTTGACTAAGTCACCATTCTTGTCTCATCCTTAACCCTAACCATTCAAGTTAACCATGGTCCATTCTCTACAACTAACCATGGGTTAGTAAATGATAAGTATTGATTTATTTATCATTTACAAAAAACTTATCATATATTATCTTCTTCTTCTTCTTCATCTTCAACTTGAAGAAAGCTTGCACCATCAATGGCAACTAGCCAAAATGAGTGAGAAATCCAAATCTAAAGTCTACCCACTTCCTATTTCTTCATCCTCTAGCTCTTGCCAAGTTGTATAGGGTGTTTCCTTCACAAGTTTTCAAGGCTTGGTGAAGTTGGAGCTTGTTCTTGTGATGCCTCGACGTAGATCATCTTCGGCATCGAACCGACGATCAAGCCCGCCCATTCTTCGATGATGCCAATGCTAGAGTCATGAGTTCGATTTGGACAGCGGAGGGAGATCATCGCGGAGCTTAGGAAGTGGTGGACCGGATCTACAAAGGTTGTAGTCACTTTCCTTTAGCTATATTTCCGTTTACTTGCTTGCTTTGCCTATACTTCTAGCCAACGATCCGTTCTAGGTTTTCTCGGCACCGTAATTTTTAGAAATTGGCATGTTTGATCACTTGGGAGACTCCATTAGAGTGCCTAGGAACCCTACACTTCTCTCGCATTGCGAGTGCTCCTAGGATTAGGACAGTACACCCATTATGCTTATTGGATAGTCTTCTTCCAAACCATAGGCTGGTGCCGAACGGTAGGGAAGGAAGAAAACCATTTGGCCTAAAGGGGTGTACAGAAGGTAATGACTAAAGACATATAAAGGGATTTGGAAAGATGGCAAAGAATTATACGGTTACAGTTGTGAATCCGGATAATGGAAGAGGCATTACTAGGAATACCGAGATACCCCATCGAAACATTTCAATGTTTCAGTTTCGCTGTGTACTGTTAAAGGAAAACTGATTTCCCGATTAAATACTTACTCCAGGGTATGTATTTACCAGGTATGATTCTCAAATCTGTATGGTTTACAGATGATGAGTGGGAGTGAGTTATTGGGAATTAGGTGATTGTCCTTATTATATCGTGATTCGTTGTAATCGGTGATATTTGAGGAAGTCACCTGGATTGTTTGCCGGACGACAAATATTTGGTTTTGAATATCCGCTGTTATGCACCAATTTCAAATTGATATATCTGTACGTCTATTTTCATAGAGTGAGATATACCTTTTTGAAATTATGTCTACGACATTTACCTATATCAGTGGATGGTTAGGTAAGTAGCATTAAACAGCGGTGTAATTCTTCTTAACCATAAGTACAGTTTTCAACCTGCAACACACAGGGAGTGAGTTATTAGACTCAAGGGACTTATACAGAGTATTGTATGTTGTCCAGTGTCCATTAGGACAGAGGGGTTGGTCCTCGAACTATATTCGGTTTACTTATGACTTCTCTAGTTTTTAGACAGGTGTTTCGTAGAAACACAAGGTCCGAATTTTGAGAAGTTATAGGTATTTGAATAAAGTAGAGAACCAGGTATTGCAAGTATCGGGATTCTTCAAAGTGATCGAAGATGTAGATACTTGTGTATGGTATTCAGTTGATAGTAATGGTTAAGAGAACTTGCTTCTCTTTCAGGTTACTCATAATTGGAAGTGCTCCTAAGTTGAGTAATGTTGATCGGCCTTTTTCCATTTAGTTAACATGCACTGGAGACAGCTGCATGATTTTAATCTGGTTCAATTAAATCAGTGCCTCTGGTTCTATATTGGATATAGAACAGTTCATATCTTAACGATGTTAAGGTACGGGGAGTTGTCCGGCTTATGCTTAAAACCAGACTCTGGATAACTCAAGGCACGTTTCTGTAATGGCTGTTTGTGGGTTGACCCAGGCTATGACGAGGGTTGACTTTCTACCATCTGGAAGATCAATAGAGATATTATTCTAGACTCGCCACAGTTTTAAGTAAAATGGATTTTTTTAGAAAACAGTAGTGGGAGTATGGTAGAACTGGAAGTGATTCCAGAACCGCAAACGATTACTGAAGTTTTGACAAGAACCTAAAGATTCAATCTGATTTGACATTCCATTGGCCACTCCGCAGATTTGGTAGGTAACCTCAGGCACCCGAGAGGTACTCCGGTAGCCTCAAGGACGGTGATAGGGAGGTTCTTGTTTACCCAGACTTGCCATTGTTGTTGTTCCAGGCTGCGAGACCCGGCAGGAGAATGAGTATTGCGTCGTTCTAAACTAGCTTTAGAAGTGTACGTCTATACGACTCTGCCAGAGGGTTGTCATAGTCAGTGGGAGCAGCGGAAGCATTAGTGGACAGGTAGCTTTTGTCTTTTTATGGACTAAAGCAGATATAGCGGAGATAGATCATCTATTTCTGATGTGACAGTCATATGTTTGACTTTATCAGAATAGGGGATGGATCTGTTAAGAAGGTAGTAGGGGGTGATGTCCTGGTATTTGGATAACATACACAGAGTAGGAAGTGATATTCCTATACTACGATCGGTTATACTTTGGTTGTCACACAGTGGTTTCTCCTCATGGGAGTTGGATATTATATCAGACATTCTGGGTACTGGATCTATGGTTTTAGATCTAGATTTGGGTAGTTTCCCAATCAGGGTACTTAGACAGCATTCTAGAGGTGCTTTAGAATGGACGACTCCAGGCACGGTGGTGTACCTGCAGGTGATGGAGTCACCCTCTCTAAAGGTGTCTTACAGACTAAAGGGGAGAGGGATGTGCATGATTGACAGATCACTTGCTTAGGCAATTGAGTCAATCATGAGATGTCAAGTACCACACCAGATGTTGTTTTTGCACTAGATGCAATAAGTTGACATTGATCCAATCCTGGAGAAACAGTCGGAAGCAGTTTTAGAACATAAGTGGATGTTCTAGGGATATGATAACAACAGCCTCTTTTAGGAGACAGTTATCATTTCAGGTTTCCAAGGTGACCTGGATGACAGAGAGGTTGTCAGAGTTATAGTTTTCCCTCTGACGAGGGGCGGTATTTTGGACAGGTGGTCCAGGAGGATACTGAGGGAGGCATGTCGCAGGATACTGATTAAGTTCAGTTGACGATACAGTCTAAGAAGTTTGGATTTGGAGTTCATTTATGAGCTAGGTCCCATCAGACATCCAGACATATTCTATGACATGTATTGCTCATTTCGGGAGATGGCTTTCTCCGCGAACTTGAGATATAGAGAGACATAGAAAGAAACATCAAAGCGGATCCACTCGCTGAGGCTATTCCTCGAACGCAATAGTTTCACAAACGGGTTTTTGTGAGACTGACTAGTAGAGGAGTTGGGTGTTCGGTATCACACGGGTTGTGAGTATGCGACATCGCAATAATTAGCCTTGAGTGCAAGTGGGAGATTGTTGGAGATAGTGCCCTCAGAGTCAATTATTGGGTCACATGTACGTAATTGCAATGTTTGAGGGAGGACCAATCCCGGTAGGACAGTCTTACTCAAGATGATAGTGTGCTATCTGGTTTACCTTTATCATCGTGTACTGCTTTAGGTGACCTTACAGGTCACTATTGCACGTTGATAGAGCCCCTAGGATTCTTGCTTGACTGCCAGCAGTATGAGGGCGATCATATACGTGGGAGCTGGTAGTCTATAAGCACATCCTTAAAAGGTCCCTAGTCGTGGGAGTTTCGAGACAGGGCATCGATACTCCAGAGTAGACTAGTGTATACAGTCGAGACCCCGACGAGGGGCGGTGGCCGGTCTCACAAGCCACTGGTGTTAGTTGGTTCACCTAAGATGTATACAGGTGCTCATTGGGTTATGAGTACACCGGACAGGACTCGCCGGGAACATGCTAGTTGGTCTTATACCCGACGTCAGATAGCAGTTCCCTAGTGACATGTGTACAGGTTAGTTCATCGACCTGAGATCGTTATTTTTCTCGTGTGAGTTCCCACTGTACTTTGATTACTACCCTACCACGGTCAAAGGAGACGTGCAAACAGGTTTTAGTTGGGTACAGTCCCGATCCACATGGAGGCAGTGAGCGGATCTGCAGGGGTTCGTCTCTCCCGGTATTGGGGGTGAGGTCGCGCTGTGTCTAGGAGAGCCATTACACAAAGCCCTCGGCCGAGGCAGGAGATTTACTGGTAGGTATTCCAGTAGTATCTCAGGGTGTTCTGGGCTACACTCCGACATGACTTGTACCGCTTTTGGGGGTCTGACTTTTACCAACCCCCTAGGCCCGCCATGCGATACTCATAGACGAACGGACCGGACTGTACGGATATTGTCACTGACAGGCTCAGTAGGGTGTCAGGATAAGTTCGCTCATCGACGTCCCTTTTGGTCAATACCTGGTAGCCCGTTACGTATAGGCTAATACCTCTGACGTGCTAGTGGTTAAATCCACAACCAAAGTATTGACGAGTCTTTAGAGTCCCCCACAGACCAGTTTCTCAAGTTTCGGGTGAAACGCTGTAGAGGCCGTATGGAGATATGGCAGGGTTCGATCAGATATGTGCGATATTGCACGGATCATGATCGGACGAATAATACTAGCGGGCTTTGGTTTAAGCCGGATCCTAGTATACTACAGTGTAGATTTTGTCTCATTGCATTTGTATTTCGGTCGGAATACAAATGCGGGCATGTATATACAGTAACGGGGTTTTCCTGTAATTTATTACGGGATCAGTTTTTTGGAGTTGCCAGTTTGTTTTCCGTTTCGGCCATATTTCTTTGTATCTTTCATTGGCTGAAGATTGGTGGAGGAGGGCTTATTTGCATTTGTGCAAATAAGCATTTTGGAGGGTGGTCTTTGCATATTATTGTATCATGATAATTCTACCACCATTTGACTTCTTCTTCTCATCATTGCTTGACTTTTGTGATGGTGATGGGTTATGATGAGGTTGGTGGAGTGTTGTTTTTTATTGGTGATGATTTCTTCTCATCATCTCTTTTCTCTCTCTTAGATGGATGATAGCTTCCTCCCCCTCCTTGACTTTTCTCTCACTCCCATTCTCATTCTTTTTCCAAGAGAGGGGCCGGCCAAGCTTGGAGGAGCTGTCCAAAATTTGAGTGGGGGAATTTTTGTTCTTTTCATGCTACAAAAATTCCCAAGTTCATCTCCAATAGTCCATTTCCTCCACCAAAGGAAACTTCCTCAAACCCCAAATGAGACATAGAGCACTACACGTATTCTACAGCAATCCTTGGGCACGTCGGCTCGCCAACTTCGTTCCCGAGTTGCCTCGGTCCAGAGGTGGGAGCCCGTAAAAGAACCCGGCAACGTGGTGCCCTTCAGGCGAGGAGGTGAAGACCGGAGATTTCGCGGGGAGATCGGGACGACGACGAGAAGGCCGAAGGACACGGATCGCTCGGTATATCTCTCTAACCTTTTCTCTAGTTAGCTAGGATTATGTTAATGGCCCGATCCGGGTTTATAGTGCGCGGTGGTGCCGGTTTAAAAAGTTAAAGTAAATCATCGTTTCCGCATTTTGGCCTCGGATTGACGGTCGGGGCGCCGCCGTGCACGTACATCATACACCCATGTAGTTTGTCACGACCCGAAATTTAGTTCGTGACCGACACTTAAATCACGCCACGTCTAAAGGCCTAAGGTAAATTAAGTAAGCCGAAGCCCAGAAATCTAATCCCTTTAAATAAAATAAAAGAGGTGAAGTTTTGAAATAAAGGTATGATGAAATCAAAAGTTTTCTTAGATGCATAGATAATGGAACATGAAAAATGCAAGTGGATTTTTACTAGTTGAAAAACATGTTTCATCTTTTAAAAAAATTTGGGCAACACCTCCTTTGTATATTGGAAACGTGTGCAAGATGTTTTATGTGATAAAGCTGGCATCGCGGAGATGGAACATCTGTTTTGATGTGTTAGTCAAAGTGTTTGACATCATCAAAATGGTAGATGAACCTTGTATATACAAAAAGGTAGTAAGGAGTGTGGTGGTGATCCTCGTAGAGTACGTGGATGACATACTCTTGATAGGGAAGGAGTTTCCTATGCTACGCTCGGTCAATCTCCGCTTATCACAAGGATTCTCCATATAGGATCAAAGTGATACCTACTAAATCCTGGGTTTTGGATCTCTGAGATAGATCTAATTGGATGTTAGAATACTCATTAGTTCTAGTGAGATGGTATCAATCGATCCTGAGGAGAATCACAGGAAAGGTTCTAAAGTGATAAGGATGACTGAATGTCAGTCACAGGCATTGTCTTTACTCTCAGTAAAGGGAGGGTATGTTGGAAGAGTTCCAATCTAGATACCGTGGCATACTAGACGATTAAAGGCAAGATACATCGTTACCAAAGATGCTACCAAAGAGGCAGTCTGGGTGTATATTAGTTCATGACATGAACTTCGTTACTCTTATTGTGTGACAATGGAGTTGTGGTTTATGCCAAGGAACGCCCGTCCCATCAGTGATACAGACATATTCTTAGGCAGTATCACCTGATCGAGGAGATGGTTGATCTCCAGGGGATCAAGGTTAGGAGAGTAGACTCAGAGGAAAACACGGCGGATCCACTCACAAAGGCCTTTTCCCAGAGAGAGACATTTATGGGATGGTTGAGTATGAGATACTACAACCACTGCTATCAGATGGCCCTAGTGCAAGTAGGAGATTGTTAGTTATATGTATGCCCTAGAGGCTATTACTATACATAGGATGTATATTGTAGTGGATGCTTGGACATATATAGGGATGACTTTCTTGCTCGATATGATAGTATGCTATCTGGTTACACTTTACCTTAACGTGTACACTGATTGTCTCTCTGTTACATGTTGGTAAAGCCCTTAGGATGTGTACTTGACTACCTGGACTATGATGCGGATCATACTAGTGGGGACGTGGTAGTCCATAAGTACATCCTTCAAAGTCCCTAGTCGTGGGTGTATCGAGACAGGGCATCGATATACCAGAGTAGACTAGCGTGTAGCTTCTCGACCCATATAGATGGGCGATGGATGATCCCATATCCATTGGTGTTTGACATCAGAGATGATATACGGGTGCTCAGTGGAGACTGGGTACACTGAACGGACTCGCCGAGAACTCCCAGATGGTATTATACCTTACGTCAGATGGCAGTTCTCTGGTGATACTGGTACAGGTTAGTCTGTAGACCCGAGATCGTCATAGAGTCTTGTGTGATTCCTACTGTGCTTTGATTTCCATCATACCACGTCCAAGAGGGCGTGCAAAAAGGTGGCTTTTGGGTACAATCCCGAATCACATTGAGGGAATTAGCGATAGGTGGGGTTTCGTCTCTCCCGGTATAGGGAGTGGATGTTGTGCAGTGCTCGATTGGCTATAACAGGAAGTCCTTGGCCAAGGCTGCTTTAGGGATTTACTGGTAAGTGTTACCAGTAGTTTCTCGACCTGTTATGAGCCTCATATCGACACGACTTATCGAGTTATTGGGGTCTGACGTTTACCACCCCTAGACAAGATTTGCGACATATCTGACGAAGAGACCAGACTGTACGGTAGTGTTACTAATTGGATTCACAGGAGTATGACCAGGCTTGCTTGTTGATCTTCTGATCGCTCAATACCCGGGTGGCCGTTACGTTTAGCAGACCGCTTGCGGGTTGTGGGTGTTTGATATGATCATCACCTACTGCCGGCGTATTGACGAGTCTTTAGAGTCCTACACAGGGGTGTCCTGGCTCAAGCGAAACGAAATAGGAGCGCATATGAGATATGTGCGGGACCGAGAATAATACCAGTATGTGATACTGTATTCTATTCTCGCGATTTGTGACATTGATCGGTTGTATGCGATATAGCCGGGTTATCGGATCAAGTGTTGATTCGATAAGTTGTTACTATTGATATTAGTCGGTTATATGCAATATGACCGGATCGTTAAATCAAGTGTTGATTTAATGATTTAATTTATAATTATATATTTGATATATTACTTTACATTAACTAGTATTGGTTCACTTAAGATTGATTTTCTCACTTGATTGTGCACATTGTTTATATGTGATATATGCAAGTGTACATGTTTGTATCATGCTTGATGATACAAACAAGTTAAATGTATGAGACTTATACCAAATCAAGGTTAAATTAGGGTTTACTATTTTCCTAAAAAATAACAAAAGAGTGAGACTTTGGTCAAAGTTATCAAGCTTCATGAAGCTTGAAGAAATTTTGACAAAGTCAAATCTTTTGTCATTTCCTTAGGATATTAGTTAACCCAACCCTTAACCTAATGCTTTGGTTAATTATCTACATGAGTTAAGCATGAGAGCTTAACTCAACCATGGTGCCATAATTAAAAGGAGAAGTTTTCATTTTATTCTATTATTCTTTTCTTCTTCTTCTTCATCATCAAGCTCCACAAAAGCTTGCTAGCTCCAGTGGTGCCATGAGAAAAAGAGTGAGAAATCCAATTCTAAAGTGAAACCACTTCCTATTTCTTCATCCTCTACTACTTGCCATGTAGTTGTAGGGTTCCTAGGCACACTATAGAGGTCTCACAAGGCATCAACCATTCCAATTTCAAATTTTACGGGTGCCGAGAAACCCTAATACGGATCGTTGCCTAGAAGTTTAGGCGAAATACGAATCTAGTTAACAACTTAACTAAAGGAGAGAGGCTACAACCTTTGTAGATCCGGTTATCCACTTCCTTAGCTCCATGTAGTCATCCCCTCACTGTCCATCTCGAATCCCGGACTCTTGCATCGGCTTCATCGGAGAAATGAGCGAAATAGGTCGTCGGCTTCGTGCCGAAGATGATCTACGTCGAGGCATCACAAGTTCAAGCTCCAACTTCACCAAGTTGTGAAACTTGTGAAGAAAACACCCTATACTACTTGGCAAGAGGTAGAGGGTGAAGAAATAGGAGGTGGGTTCACTTTAGAATTTGATTTCTCTCACTTTTGCTCAAGTTGCCATTGATGGACTTAAGCTTTTTCTTGAAGAAGAAGATGATGAAGAAATAGAATATGATAAGTGTTATTAAAAGAATAATAAAAAGGAATACTTATCATCTTCTAACCTTGGTTAAGTGTAGAGAATAGACCATAGTTATTTTGGAATGGTTAGGGTTAAGCATGAAGACAAAATGGTCACATTAGTCAAACCTTCTTGAAGCTTCAACAAGCTTCATGTTAGAATGAAACCATTTTGTTTTCTTTTATTTATTTATCAAGAAAGAATAGATAAATAAATAAGTAAATAAATCAAAACCCTAACTATTATCATAACCATGGTTTAAGTCTTAACACAAAACCAATTTACATGCATCATCAAACATGACATATTGCAGTGCACAAAAGTATATCACATATACAACTTGTGAACTACAAGTGAGAAAATCCTTTTAAAGTGAACCAATACTAGTTAATACAAAGTAATATATCAAATATGTAATTATACATTAAATCATTAAATCAACACTTGATTCAATGATCCGGTCATGTCGCACATAACCGACTAGTATCCAATGTATCGACTTATCGAATCAATATTCGATTCGATAACTAGGTTATATCGCATATAACCAATCGAAATATTCATCGCGAGAATGAAATACGGTATCACATACACGCATTATTCTCGGTCCCGCACATATCTCATATGCGCTCCTATTTCGTTTCGCTTGAACCAGGAAACCTCTGTGTAGGACTCTAAAGACTCGTCAATACGCCGGTAGCAGATGATGATAATATCAAGCATCCACAAGCCGCAAGCAGTCTGCTAAACGTAACGGCCACCCGGGTATTGAGCGATCAGAAGATCAACGAGCTAACCCGCTCATACTCCTGTTAATCCAACCAGTAACACTTACCGTACAGTCCGGTCTGTTCGTCTGATATGTCGCATATCAAGTTTAGGGGTGGTAAACGTCAGACCCCAATAACCGATAAGTCGTGCCGATGTGAGGCTCATAACGGGTCGAGAAACTACTGGTAACACTTACCAGCAAATCTCTGATCAGCCCTGGCCAGGGACTTCCCTGTTACGGCCAATCGAGCACTGCGCAACATCAACCCCCAATACCGGGAGAGACGAAACCCCTCCTATCGCTCATTGCCTCCATGTGACTCGGGACTGTACCCAAAGACCACCGTTTTGCATGCCCTCATGGACGTGGTAAGGTGGAGATCAAAGCACAGTTGGAATCACACAAGACTCTATGACGATCTCGGGTCTACAGACTAACCTGCACAAGTGTCACCTGAGAACTGCCATCTGACGTGAGGTATAATACCATCTGGGAGTTCTCGGCGAGTCCGTCCAGTTACCCAGTCTCCACTGAGCACCTGTATACCATCTCTGATGTCAAACACCAATGGATATGGGATCATCCATCGCCCATCTCATGGGTCGAGAAGCGTATACGCTAGTCTACTCTGGTATATCGATGTCCCGTCTCGATACACCCACGACTAGGGATCTTGAAGGATGTACTTATGGACTACCATGTCCTCACTAGTATGATCTGCATCATAGTCCAGGCAGTCAAGTACACATCATAAGGGCTTTACCAACATGTAACTAAAAGACAGTTTAAAGAGACTAGTGTACATGTTAAGATAAAGAGCAACCAGATAGCATACTATCATATCGAGCAAGAAAGTCATCTCTATATATGTCCAAGCATCCAATATAATATACATCATCTGTACAATACTGGCCTCTAGGGCATACATACAACTAACAATCTCCCACTTGCACTTGGGCCAGCTGCTGTAGTATCGCATACCGAGCATCCCGAAGAGTCTCTCAAACTGTATCTGGGGAATGGCCTTCGTGAGTGGATCCGCCGTGTTGTTCTTCGTGTCAACCCTCCTGACCTCGATCTCCAAGCGATCAACTATCTCCCGGATCAGGTGATACCGCCTCAGAATATGCCTGGATCGCTGATGGGACCTGGGTTCCTTGGCCAAAGCCACCGCTCCATTGTTATCGCAATACAAAGGTATTGGATGCTCAATGGATGGAACCACTCCAAGTTCAGTAATGAACTTCTTGATCCAGACAGCCTCTTTGGCAGCATCGTTGGCAGCGATGTATTCAGCCTCCATCGTCGAGTCTGCCACGGTTTCCTGCTTGGAACTCTTCCAGCTAACCGCCCCTCCGTAAAGGGTAAAGACAAAGCCCGACTGCGACTTAGAGTCATCCTTATCACTCTGGAAGCTCGAATCGGTAAAGGACTCCACTTGGAGTTCTCCGTTACCATACACCAAGAGCATCTCTTTAGTCCTTCGCAAGTACTTGAGAATGCTCTTCACAGCTGTCCAGTGACTCTCTCCAGGATCAGCTTGATACCTGCTCACTACACTTAGTGAGTATGCAACATCGGGTCTGGTACATAGCATCGCGTACATGATAGAGCCTACTGCCGAAGCATAGGGTATCCCTTGCATGCGAGCTCTCTCCAAATCAGTCTTGGGAGACATCTCTTTGGAGAGAGTGACTCCAGAGATCGTAGGCAAGTTCCCACGCTTGGATTCTTCCATACTAAACCTTTTTAGTATGGTGTCAATGTACCTGGATTGGGACAATCCCAATATCCGTTTGGATCTATCTCTATAGATCCTTATCCCCAATATGCAGGAGGCATCACCAAGATCTTTCATTGAGAATCTTTGTGATGAGAAGAGCTTGACCGATTGCAGCATAGGAATATCATTTCCTATCAAGAGTATGTCGTCCACGTACAATACGAGGAAGACAACCTTACTCTCTGCCACCTTCTTGTAGATACAAGGTTCATCTGGATTTTTGACGAAATCAAACTCTTTGATAACGACGTCAAAGCAGATGTTCCAACTCCGCGATGCTTGCTTTAATCCATAAATGGATTTAAGCAGGTTGCACACCTTCCCGCTGCTCCCACTGTCTACGAAGCCCTCTGGCTGAGTCATGTACACGCACTCTTCTAAATCACCGTTTAGAAAGGCGGTCTTAACATCCATTTGCCAGATTTCGTAGTCATGATATGCAGCGATGTCAAGCATGATCCGGATGGATTTAAGCATAGCCACTGGAGAAAATGTTTCGTCATAGTCCACACCTGGTCTTTGACGAAAACCTTTTGCAACAAGTCTAGCTTTGAAAGTCTCCACTTTCCCATCTACACCAAGTTTTTTCTTGAAGATCCATTTGCTCCCAATGGGTTTTACCCCTTCAGGAGCAACATCCAAAGTCCATACTTTGTTGGTGTACATGGATTCCATCTCGGACCGCATAGCATCCAGCCATTTCACTGAGTCCCTACTCGTGATGGCCTGCTCGAAGCTAGTTGGGTCATCATCCTCCATGATGCAATCCTCGCTTCCACCGTCAATGAGAAAACCGTAGTATCTCTCAGGTGGACGAGAAACCCTGCTAGATCGGCGGAGAGGCTAGGGTTCGTCGGGTACTACTGAATCCTCTGGTTCTACCAAGTCTTCTGTTATAGTTTGTGTTGCTGGAACCTCTTCCAGTTCTACCTCAATGCCACTAATCTGTTTCATAAGAAAACCTTTTTCTAAGAAAGTGGCATGTCGAGAAACAAACACCTTTTGTTCCTCGGGATGGTAGAAGATATACCCTTGTGAATTTTTGGGATATCCTATAAACTTACATAAGACTGATCTTGCCTCGAGTTTGTCCGGATTTTGTCTTTTGACATAGGCTGGACAACCCCATATCTTGACATACTTAAGAGATGGTCTCTTCCCTTTCCATATCTCATATGGAGTGGTAGGCACTGATTTGGTAGGAACCATATTCAATAGGTGTATGGCTGTCTCAAGCGCAAACCCCCAGAAGGAAATAGGTAACTCAGCTGTACTCATCATTGAACGCACCATATCTAATAGGGTGCGATTCCTTCGTTCCGATACACCATTGTGCTGTGGTGTATAAGGTGGAGTAAGCTGAGAGAGAATCCCATTCTCTTTTAGATAATCTTGGAACTCATTGCTCAAGTATTCTCCTCCTCGATCAGATCGAAGGATCTTAATACTTTTTCCCGTTTGGTTCTCTACTTCTTGCTTATATTCTCTGAATTTCTCAAAAGCTTCAGACTTGTGTTTCAATAGGAACACATGCCCGTATCTAGAGAGATCGTCAGTGAATGTAATGAAGTAGGAAGAACCGTTCCTGGCATGGGTAGACATGGGACCGCATACATCACTATGTACCAGTCCTAAGAGTTCAGTAACTCTTTCTCCGTGTCCACTAAACGGAGCTTTGGTCATTTTTCCTTTGAGACATGAATGGCAAGTATCATAAGATGATAATTCGAACGGATTCAAATAACCATCCTTATGTAACTTAGCCAGTCGTGTCGCATTGATATGACCAAGTCTACAATGCTACAAGTAGGATTCATTCATTTCTGAACTTTTCCTCTTGTGTGTGTTTTGTATATTGAGGACTGTATTTTGATTTAGAATGAATATGCCATTATGTAACGAGCCTGATGCAATCAACTTTTGATCTAGGAATATGTTCATAAAATTATCCTGTACTACAAAATTATATCCTTCTTTACTCAATAAAGAAACTGATATAATGTTGCACATCATGTTCGGTATATAATAGCACTCATTCAGAATTATTGTATCACCACTTGGTAATACTAGGTGATATTCGCCAACTGCTTTGGCTGCAACATTTGCACCGTTCCCTACTTGAATGGAATGATCACCTTTTCCCAGTTCTCTACCTTTTCGCAGCCCATGTAACATCTTACATATGTGGGATCCTGATCCGGTATCTAATACCGAGGACGTAGGGTGAACTGAGAAACAGTTCTCAATGACAAACACACCCGAAGATGATGCATCAACATGCATGTTCTCCGTTTGGGCGGTGTGAGAATCCAGATATTCTTCTGTTTCCTGTTCATTCTTATAACACTTATAAGATAGAACGCGTTCAACGTTCCCCTGCACAGTATAACATGCGGGTTCGGTCAATACATCCATATTATTATCTTGATTAGGGCATGGCATGGTCGCTACCTGGAGAGAGAGAGAAGAAAACACTTTAGCGTAAGCTCGTGCAAGATCAGATTGGTTATTATCTTATCTAATCAGGATGGCTCCCACTGGTTTTTATCAAATCTTCCTTCAAACCCTAAAAGGAAAGACAAGCCGGGATTAATTACACACTACAAGTTCGCCAATCTTTCAGCCAGGCCAGTGTCGGTACTTTGAGGGAGGTCCCCTGTGCTGTCGCACGAACCTAATTAATGTAAACCTCGTTTTCCCAGAGGCGTAACCCCGTTGACACCTTTCTAGACACCTACTTGATCAGCTAATTGCAATGTGTAAAACTCTCCCAGGAGTAACTCTTACTCGCAGTGGGTATCGGGATCCAACTATCTCATAGAAGGTATGCAATCTCATTGCAAATTTCAACACTTGAAATTCCCAATAATATTTTACCCCTAGTGTTCTATGACCTTGACGAATGCCAAACAACCCATAGTCCACTAGTCAAGTTCAACCCGTACATTTCTTGATTGAATTAAACCCACCCACACGACCCTTGACGAATGCCAAACAACGCCGTATGAATACCCTAATCCAATCTGCATCATATGCATAAGCAGATAAATACTAGTTAGCTACCGTACACTACGCTTTGACGAATGCCAAACTACCGTAGCACGAATACTAAGTAGTACTTATCTGAAATGACGGAGGGCTACGCAGGTTTTCAGAAAACCATGAGCATAATGAACTTGATATCGTTGTAGAATCAAATGAAGTTTTGAAATGGAGTGATTTTGAGGCTTTTCTAGTCTTGCTAAAGGGGTCACTCCCGGTGAAGGGATCGTCGGCCCTTTTCTCGTCGAATGAGGTGCGGGATATATCATATATATCACTGTGCAAAGCAGAAACTATAGAAGCAATCAAAAACAAACCGAGTGTGTAGCATCTGCCAGTTATTGCTAAAGGAGTCACTCCCGGTGAAGGGATCTCGGTCCTTTCCTCGTCGAATGAGGTGCAGGATATATCACATATACCGCTGTGCAAAGCAAGAACTGTAGCTACCTTTTTTATTTAAAATTTTATTCTACAACATCTTAGGTTTCTTTTCTTCCATTAATCACATTAATGAAGTCCCATCATTTAAGTCACCTAAACATCACAGATAAATACGACGTACACTTATGCCATCCGCATTCTCCTGGATGTCCCCTCGTGCACCGTTAGGTTAGGTAACTAACGACAGAGCAGGGCAGGGCTAGTGCGGATGCAAAACATAAGTAACGTCTATATAATATATCATATATACTATATACAGTATCTATCACAGAACAACACATGATCGCATCACAGATATCGCAGCAGAAGAAACATATGAAACATTGGATATACTAGGACGTCCGTGTTTTCAATACGAGCCAGTATAAAACACGGATTCTACGGTCGTGATGAATAGCCAATCCCACACCCCTAGGCCCCTACGAGAGCGGCAAGCAACCCTACCAATTCTAGGGTTAGGAGACCCGGACTCGACTCCTCGAGTTGGTCTCCCACTGGACCCCAGAACCCGGTTACTTGTGCTCCCCTCCTTGGGTCTATCCTAATGCGGAAAAGTAAATAATATACAAAAGGTGACAACTTCCGCTACCTGGAAGTGTCCCAATAAAAGAATATTACATACAAGTTTTTACATGAATGAAAAAGAAAAACACTCATCTCACATAAAAACCCCCGGCTATTCAAACACGACGATCCAATATAACATATCCAGCAACACATAACATCACATGTCATCAACGTAAGTAAGTATGCATACCCCAATTGTCGTTGACGTATAGCAACGAAACCGGCGATATTGACATACTACACTTACGGTCACAGAAAAGAAAGTGTAAAACTACAACAGTTGGAATCCGCAATCTCTTTAGACATCGCATGCCTAATCAAATGAAATACTTAGACATCACATGCCTAACAATTATAAATCCCGCATTTTAGTCCCATTATCGAAAACTCTTTTCAATATCAAATGAAACTAAACCGCTAGATTTATAACATTCATTCAGTTATCTCATAACTGTTTGTGAATTCCAATTATTGTATCCCATTCCGGATAAATAGAAAATATTAAACTTTCCGATCGAACATTCGAACACCCAAGTTTTCCCGAAACCGTTCAACACATGAAATAGGTTCAAAAACATTCACTTCATGCCTCAGTACCAACGGTCCAGCCGTAGAAGGGTCAAGCCAACGCCTCACATGTGGCACGCCGTACTGCCCCAAACCCGAAGGTTCAAAGGGCAGTTCAAGACGGTCACATAATCGAGTTAAGGTTTGTTGTCTTCTAGAGGGACCATCGTGTTACTTGCACTACTCAGAACGTCCTTAAACCACAGAAAGATCCAACACTTGAAAATTTTCCGGCAGGGGAAAAGTTGGGTATTTATATCCGGTCGAACTTTTTAACATATTCAAAAGTTATCCGGAAAATCACTTAGACAAAGCTTGATAATCCGATCGAAACACCGATTTCCAATGCAACCCCAGAACACTCAACTCTTGAGTCAATTTAAAAATTCCCAGAAAACTCAGAACTTTGAAATAGGAATTACTGTGCAAAGGAGGAGGGCTGACGTCATCATCAGGCCGCGGAACCGCCGCAGAAGCCATGCTTCTGCCGCGGTTCCGCCGCACATTGGAGGTATCATTTTTAAAATTTTGCACCGTAATTCTTATAATTCCCTGCTGAATTTTTTAAGCATTTTTAATCTGGAGAAAACCCAGTTTTTAGAAAAAGTCCAGAGAGCACTTAAGTTTTTAGGGTTTCGGTCGATCGGGTTTCAAACGTCGTCTAAGCATCGCCTAAGGCTCTAGCTAGGCTCTGATACCACTGTAGGGTTCCTAGGCACACTATAGAGGTCTTACAAGGCATCAACCATGCCAATTTCAAATTTTACGGGTGCCGAGAAACCCTAATACGGATCGTTGACTAGAAGTTTAGGCGAAATACGAATCTAGTTAACAACTTAACTAAAGGAGAGAGGCTACAACCTTTGTAGATCCGGTTATCCACTTCCTTAGCTCCACGTAGTCGTCCCCTCGCTGTCCATCTCGAATCCCGGACTCTTGCATCGGCTTCATCGGAGAAATGAGCGAAATAGGTCGTCGGCTTCGTGCCGAAGATGATCTACGTCGAGGCATCACAAGTTCAAGCTCCAACTTCACCAAGTTGTGAAACTTGTGAAGAAAACACCCTATACTACTTGGCAAGAGGTAGAGGGTGAAGAAATAGGAGGTGGGTTCACTTTAGAATTTGATTTCTCTCACTTTTGCTCAAGTTGCCATTGATGGACTTAAGCTTTTTCTTGAAGAAGAAGATGATGAAGAAAATAGAATATGATATGTGTTATTAAAAGAATAATAAAAAGGAATACTTATCATCTTCTAACCTTGGTTAAGTGTAGAGAATAGACCATAGTTATTTTGGAATGGTTAGGGTTAAGCATGAAGACAAAATGGTCACATTAGTCAAACCTTCTTGAAGCTTCAACAAGCTTCATGTTAGAATGAAACCATTTTGTTTTCTTTTATTTATTTATCAAGAAAGAATAGATAAATAAATAAGTAAATAAATCAAAACCCTAACTATTATCATAACCATGGTTTAAGTCTTAACACAAAACCAATTTACATGCATCATCAAACATGACACATTGTAGTGCACAAAAGTATATCACATATACAACTTGTGAACTACAAGTGAGAAAATCCTTTTAAAGTGAACCAATACTAGTTAATGCAAAGTAATATATCAAATATGTAATTATACATTAAATCATTAAATCAACACTTGATTCAATGATCCGGTCATGTCGCACATAACCGACTAGTATCCAATGTATCGACTTATCGAATCAATCTTCGATTCGATAACTAGGTTATATCGCATATAACCAATCGAAACATTCATCGCGATAATGAAATACGGTATCACATACACGCATTATTCTCGGTCCCGCACATATCTCATATGCGCTCCTATTTCGTTTCGCTTGAACCAGGAAACCTCTGTGTAGGACTCTAAAGACTCGTCAATACGCCGGTAGCAGATGATGATCATATCAAGCATCCACAAGCCGCAAGCGGTCTGCTAAACGTAACGGCCACCCGGGTATTGATCGATCAGAAGATCGATGAGCTAACCCGCTCACACTCCTGTGAATCCAACCAGTAACACTTACCGTACAGTCCGGTCTGTTCGTCTGATATGTCGCATATCAAGTCTAGGGGTGGTAAACTTCAGACCCCAATAACCGATAAGTCGTGCCGATGTGAGGCTCATAACGGGTCGAGAAACTACTGGTAACACTTACCAGGAAATCTCTGATCAGCCCTGGCCAGGGACTTCCCTGTTACGGCCAATCGAGCACTGCGCAACATCAACCCCCAATACTGGGAGAGACGAAACCCCTCCTATCGCTCATTGCCTCCATGTGACTCGGGACTGTACCCAAAGACCACCGTTTTGCACGCCCTCATGGACGTGGTAAGGTGGAGATCAAAGCACAGTGGGAATCACACAAGACTCTATGACGATCTCGGGTCTACAGACTAACCTGCACAAGTGTCACCTGAGAACTTCCATCTGACGTGAGGTATAATACCATCTGGGAGTTCTCGGCGAGTCCCTCCAGTGTACCCAGTCTCCACTGAGCACCCGTATACCATCTCTGATGTCAAACACCAATGGATATGGGATCATCCATCGCCCATCTCATGGGTCGAGAAGCGTATACTCTAGTCTACTCTGGTATATCGATGCCCCGTCTCGATACACCCACGACTAGGGATCTTGAAGGATGTACTTATGGACTACCATGTCCCCACTAGTATGATCTGCATCATAGTCCAGGCAGTCAAGTACACATCCTAAGGGCTTTACCAACATGTAACTAAAAGACAGTTTAAAGAGACTAGTGTACATGTTAAGATAAAGAGCAACCAGATAGCATACTATCATATCGAGCAAGAAAGTCATCTCTATATATGTCCAAGCATCCAATATAATATACATCATCTGTACAATACTGGCCTCTAGGGCATACATACAACTAACAGTAGTATAGGGTGTTCTCTTCACAAAGTTTATGACCAAGTGAAGGAATAGCTTGAGTTTTAGTCTCCCCGACGTAGATCATCTTCGGCCTCGAAGTCAACGACCTAGCCTGCTTATTTCTCCGATGAAACCAACGCTAGGGTCCGGGATCCCGATGATCGCAGCGATGGGACATCAACACGGAGCTATTGAAGTGAAGGACCGGATCTACAAAGGTTGTAATCCCTTTCACTTACTAGTAAAGTAGTTTACTAGCTTTTCGTTTCGCCTAATTTCTAGTTAACGATCTTGCATAGAGTTGTTAGGCACAAAAAAATTTGAATTTGGCATGGTAGATGCCTTGTGGAACCTCTTGAGTGTGCCTAGTAACCCTATAGTGGTATCAGAGCCTAGCTAGAGCATTAGGCGATGTGTTAACGAAGTTAAAACTCCGAACGAACCCGAACACGACAAAATAAAACCCTCTCTGTACATTTTTTAAAATCTGGGATTTTTCTGAATTAAAAATGCCTAAAAAAATCAGCAGGTAATTATAAGAAACACTGTGCAAAACGACACTGTTTGGCGCCAAAGGCGTCGCGGAACCGCGGCAGGAGCCTGGCTCGTGCGGCGGTTCCGCGGCCATAATGTGACGTCACCCTCCTAAATTTGCACAGTAATGTTTCTTTTTAATTCCCTGATATTTTATGGGTATTTTTATCTGACTCAAGTGTTGAGTGTTTTGGGGTTTATTTTGTAGTCGTTGTTTCGATCGGAATATTTAATTTCGTTGGGTTTTCCGGATATTTAGAAACTGTTAAAAAGTTCGATCCGACATCAATAACTCACTTTTTCCCCGACCCAGAAAATTTCCAAGTGTTGGATTTTTTCGTTGTTTGAGAACGTCTAAATCATGCAAGTTGCGCAATGGACCCTCTGGAAGACAACAAACCTTAACTCGATTATGTGACCATCTTGAACTTCCTTTTGAACCTTAGGGTTTGGGGCAGTACGGCGTGCCACATGTGAGGCGTTGGCTTGACCCTTCTACGGCTGGACCGTTTGTACTGTGGCATGTGATGGATGTTTTTAAACCCCCCTCAAGTGTTGAGAACCATTAGGGAAAACTTGGGTGTTTGATCATTCGATCGGAAAGTTTAACATTCGTTATTTATCTGGAATGTGATACAATATTTGGAATCCACAAGTAGTTATGAGATAACTGATTTGGATGTTATAAACATAGCAGTTTAGTCTCAATTGATCGGTTGCCACGGAATTTTGATGTGATCAAAAGTCCATCGCAATCACGTTGCGTACGCGGATACTCGCCGGGTAAACTTAATAGATAGCCACGCCCCATAGCCCCGACCAAGTGACTGTAGGAGAACCCCGTCGCCGAAAGCATCCGTTCGGGTGCTCGCGGCAGCGGTGATCCGCCTTAGTGCACTTCGTTGACGGTATCGGGGGTGTGGCCGTCAACTAAAGTTTGCGACGAGCATTCGTACCGGATGTCAGGAATCTTGTTGAATTGCCCGACTTGATATTGAAAAGTGTTTTCGATATAGAGACTAAAATGCGGGGTTTATAACTGTTAGGCATGCGATGTCTAAGTAGGTTGCGGATTCCAACTGTTGTAGTTTTACACTTTCTTTTCTGCGACCGTAAGTGTAATATGTGATATCGCCGGTTTTGTTGCTATATGTCAACGACAATTGGGATGCGCACATTTACTTACGTTGATGACATATGATGTTATGTGTTGCTGGATATGTTATATTGGATCGTCACGTTTTGAATAGCCGGGGGTTTTATGTGAGATGAGAGTTTTTATTTTCATTCATATAAAATTTGTTGTATGTAATATTCTTTTATTGGGGCACTTCCAGGTTGAGGTTGATGTCACCATTTGTATATTATTTACTTTTCCGCACTAGGATAGACCCGAGGAGAAGAGCACAAGTAACCGGGTTCTAGAGTCCAGTGGGAGACCAACTCGAGGAGCCGAGTCCGAGGTCTCCTAACTCTAGAATTGGTAGGGTTGCTTGCCGCTCTCGTAGGGGTCTAGGGGTGTGGGTTTGGCTATTCATCGCGACCGTGGAATCCGTGTTTTATACAGGCTCGTATTGAAAACACGGACGTCCTAGTATATCCAATGTTTCATATGTTTCTTCTGCTGCGATATCTGTGATGTGATCATTTGATATGTGATGATAGATACTGTATATGATATATATGATATATTATATAGACGTTACTTATGTTTTACACCCGCGCTAGCCCTGCCCCGCTCTGCCGTTAGTTACCTAACCTAACGGTGCACGAGGGGACATCGAGGCGAATGCGGATGGCATAAGTGTACGTCGTATTTATCTGTGATGTTTAGGTGATTTAAATGATGGGACTTCATTAATATGATTAATGAAAGAAAAGAAACCTAAAAGATGTGGAATCGAATTTTCAAAAACAGGTAGCTACAGTTCTTGTTTTGCATCGCGGTGTTCCTTGTAGAACATCTTGCACCTTATTCGATAAGGAAAGGGCCGAGATCCCTTCACCGGGAGTGACCCCTTTAGCAATGACTGGCAGATGCTATAACCCTCGGTTTGTCTTTTGATTGCTCCTATAGTTCTTGCTTTGCACAGCGGTATATATGATATATCATGCACCTTATTCGATGAGGAAAGGGCCGACGATCCCTTCACCGGGAGTGACCCCTTTAGCAAAACTAGAAAAGCCTAAAAAACACTCCATTTTAAAATCATTTGATTCTACAACAATATCAAGTTCATTACGCAATAGGTTTTCAGAAAAACCTGTCGTAGCCCTCCGTCATTTCAGATAAGTCCTGCTGCGTTTGTTGACCTTGTCAAGGCGCAGTGTGCGGTAGCTAACCAGTATTTATCTGCTTATGCATATGATGCAGATTGTTTTAGGGTAGTCGTACGGCCTTGTTGACCTTGTTAAGGGTCGTGCGGGTGGGTTTGATTCAATCAAGAAATGACGGGTAGAACTTGACTTACGGTCTATGGTTTGTTGACCTTGTCAAGGTCATAGATCGTTCGTGGCAAAATTATCGGGAATTTCAAGTGTTGAAATTTGCAATGAGATTGCATACCTTCTATGAGATAGTTGGGTCCCGATACCCACTGCGAGTAATTGTTACTCCTGGGAGAGTTTTACACATTACAATTAGCCGATCAAGTAGGTGTCTAGAAAGGTGTCAACGGGGTTACGCCTCTGGGAAAACGAGGTTTACTTTAATTAGGTCTGTGCGAAAGCACGGGGAACCTCCCTCAAAGTACCGACACTGTCCTGGCTGAATGATTGGCGAACTTGTAGCATGTAATTAATCCCGGCTAGTCTTTCCTTTTAGGGTTTGAAGGAAGATTTGATAAAAACAGTAGGAGCTATCCTGATTAGATAAAATAATAACCAATCTGATCTTACAAGAGCGCACGCAGAGTGTTTTCTTCTCTCTCTCTCCAGGTAGCGACCATGTCATGCCTTAATCAAGATAATAAAACGGATATAATGACCGAACCCGCTTGTTATACTGAGCTGGGGAACGTTAGTCCCGCTCCAACTTATAATTGTTATAAGACAGAGCAGGAAATTGGGGATTACCAGAATTCCCGTGCCACCCAAACAAAGAAAGTGCATACCGATGCATCATCTTCGGGTGTGTTCATTACACAGAACTGTTTCTCAGTATCCTCTGCGTCCTGGGTATCTGATACCGGATCAGGATTCCAGATATGTAATCTATTACATAGGGCTACAGAAAGGTAGGGAACTGAGAACGGGTGATAAGTTTCATGAGGCAGAAAATGGTGCAAGTGTTGCAGCCAAGTCTGTTGGTCACTATCACCCTGTATTACCAGAATACATTGATTCTGAACGAATGTTGTTAGATACCGAACCTGATATACAACATCATATCAATCTCTTTATTAGTAAAGAAGGATATAATTTTATATTGATTGGATAATGTTTTGAACATTTCCTATATCAAGAGTTGATCGGTTCAGGCACGTTATCTAAAAGCATTGACGTTCTAAATCAAACCACAGTTCTTAGTATATAGAACACACACAAGAGGAAGAGTTCAGAAATGAACGAATCCTTCTTTAGGTATTGTAGACTAGGTCATATAAATGCGACCCGACTAGCTGAAGTTACATATAGATGCATATTTAAATTAGTTTGAATTTACATCTTGTGAAACTTGCCAGTCACGTCACAGAGATAAGATGGCCATAGCTCTGTTTATTGAAAGCAGAGAAAGAGTTAGTGAACTCTTGGGATGATACATATTGATGTATGAAGGTCCCCTTTCTACACATGCCAAGACCGGTTCTTTGTACTTCATTACCTTCTCTGATGATCTCTCAAGATTCAGACATATGTTCCTGTTGAAACACAAGTCCGAACCTTTTAAGATATTCACAGAATATAAGTTAGAAGTAGAGAACCAAAAACGGGTATAAGTATTATGTCCTTTGATGTGATCAAGGAGGAGAATACTTGAGCACGGGATTCCTGGACTATTCTAAGAATGAGATTCTCTCTCAGCATTACTCCTCCGTATACACCACAGCACCTCGGTGTATCGGGGTGGAGCAATCACACCCTATTAGATATGGTGTGCTCTATGATGAGTACTACTGAGTTTCTTATTTCCTTTTAGGGTGTTATGCGCTTGAGAAGCTGCATACCTATTGAATAGGGTTCAAATCAAATCAGTTGCCTACCACTTCATATGTGATATGGAATGGGAAGAGCCCATATCTTAAGTTTGTTAAGATTTGGGGTTGTCCGGACTATGTCTAAAAGCAAAATCCGGACAAGCTCGAGGCAAGGTCTGTTATGTAGAACTGGAACGGTTCCAGCTATACAAACTGCAGCAGATGATTTGGTAGAACCGAAGAATTCAATAGTAACCAACGAACCTCAGCCTCTCCGCCGATCTAGTAAGTTTCCTCACCCACCTGAGAGATACTCCGGTTTCTTTATGACAGTGGGAGAAAGGATTGCATCATAAGATGATGGCCCAACTAGTTTCGAGCTGGCCATCAGGAGTAGGACTCTGTAAGAATGGCTGGATGCTTATCGATTTGAGATGGAATCCTTATACACCAACAAAGTATGGACTTTGGTTGCTTTATCTGATGGGTTAAATCCCCATCAGGAGCAAGTATATCTTGAGAAGATTACTTGGTGTACATGGAAAAGTTTAGACTTTCAAAGCTAGACTTGTTAAAGGTTTGCATCATTGACCAGGTATGGATTATGATGAAACCTTTTCTAAGGTGCTATGCTTAAGTCCATCCAGATCCTACTTGCCACGGCTACATACCATGACTACGATATCTGGTGGTTGGGTGTCATGACTGCTTTTCTAAATGATGTTTTAGAAGAGAGCGTCTATAAGTACACAGCCAGAGGGCTTTGTAGACAGTGGGAGCAGCGGAAACGTGTGCAAGATGTTTTATGTGATAAAGCAGGCATCGCGGAGATGGAACATCTGTTTTGATGTGTTAGTCAAAGTGTTTGACATCATCAAAATGGTAGATGAACCTTGTATATACAAAAAGGTAGTAAGGAGTGTGGTGGTGATCCTCGTAGAGTACGTGGATGACATACTCTTGATAGGGAAGGAGTTTCCTATGCTACGCTCGGTCAATCTCCGCTTATCACAAGGATTCTCCATATAGGATCAAAGTGATACCTACTAAATCCTGGGTTTTGGATCTATGAGATAGATCTAATTGGATGTTAGAATACTCACTAGTTGTAGTGAGATGGTATCAATCGATCCTGGGGAGAATCACAGGAAAGGTTCCAAAGTGATAAGGATGACTGAATGTCAGTCACAGGCATTGTATTTACCTTCAGTAAAGGGACGGTATGTTGGAAGAGTTCCAAGCTAGATACCGTGGCATACTAGACGATTAAAGGAAAGATACATCGTTACCAAAGATGCTACTAAAGAGGCAGTCTGGGTGTATATTAGTTCATGAGATGAACTTCGTTCCTCCCATTGTGTGACAATGGAGTTGTGGCTTATGCCAAAGAACTCCCGTCCCATCAGTGATCCAGACATATTCTTAGGCAGTATCACCTGATCAAGGAGATGGTTGATCTCCAGGGGATCAAGGTTAGGAGAGTAAACTCAGAGGAAAACACGGCGGATCCACTCACAAAGGCCTTTTCCTAGAGAGAGACATTTATGGGATGGTTGAGTATGAGATACTACAACCACTGCTATCAGATGGCCCTAGTGCAAGTGGGAGATTGTTAGTTATATGTATGCCCTAAAGGCCATTACTATACATAGGATGTATATTGTAGTGGATGCTTGGACATATATAGGGATGACTTTCTTGCTCGATATGATAGTATGCTATCTGATTACACTTTACCTTAACGTGTACACTGATTGTCTCTCTGTTACATGTTGATAAAGCCCTTAGGATGTGTACATGACTACCTGGACTATGATGCGGATCATACTAGTGGGGGCGTGGTAGTCCATAAGTACATCCTTCAAAGTCCCTAGTCATGGGTGTATCGAGACGGGGCATTGATATACCAGAGTAGACTAGCGTATAGCTTCTCGACCCATATAGATGGGCGATGGATGATCCCATATCTATTGGTGTTTGACATCAGAGATGATATACGGGTGCTCAGTGGAGACTGGGTACACTGGACGGACTCGCCGAGAACTCCCAGATGGTATTATACCTTACGTCAGATGGAAGTTCTCTGGTGACACTGGTACAGGTTAGTCTGTAGACCCGAGATCGTCATTGAGTCTTATGTGATTCCTACTGTGCTTTGATTTCCATCATACCACGTCTAAGAGGGCGTTCAAAAAGGAGGCTTTTGGGTACAGTCCCGAATCACATGGAGGCAATGAGCGATAGGAGGGGTTTCATCTCTCCCGGTATAGGGAGTGGATGTTGCGCAGTGCTCGATTGGCTATAACAGGAAGTCCTTGGCCAAGGCTGCTTTAGGGATTTACTGGTAAGTATTACCAGTAGTTTCTCGACCTGTTATGAGCCTCATATCGACACGACTTATCGATTTATTGGGGTCTGACGTTTACCACCCCTAGACAAGATTTGCGACATATCTGACGAAGAGACCAGACTGTACGGTAGTGTTACTAATTGGATTCACAGGAGTGTGACCAGGCTTGCTTGTTGATCTTCTGATCGCTCAATACCCGGGTGGCCGTTACGTTTAGCAGACCGCTTACGGGTTGTGGGTGTTTGATATGATCATCACCTACTGCCGGCGTATTGACGAGTCTTTAGAGTCCTACACAGGGGTGTCCTGGCTCAAGCGAAACGAAATAGGAGCGCATATGAGATATCTGCGGGACCGAGAATAATACCAGTATGTGATACTGTATTCTATTCTCGCGATTTGTGACATTGATCGGTTGTATGCGATATAGCCGGGTTATCGGATCAAGTGTTGATTCGATAAGTTGTTACTATTGATATTAGTCGGTTATATGCAATATGACCGGATCGTTAAATCAAGTGTTGATTTAATGATTTAATGTATAATTATATATTTGATATATTACTTTACATTAACTAGTATTGGTTCACTTAAGATTGATTTTCTTACTTGATTGTGCACATTGTTTATATGTGATATATGCAAGTGTACATGTTTGTATCATGCTTGATGATACAAACAAGTTAAAAGTATGAGACTTATACCAAATCAAGGTTAAATTAGGGTTTACTATTTTCCTAACAAATAACAAAAGAGTGAGACTTTGGTCAAAGTTATCAAGCTTCATGAAGCTTGAAGAAACTTTGACAAAGTCAAATCTTTTGTCGTTTCCTTAGGATATTAGTTAACCCAACCCTTAACCTAATGCTTTGGTTAATTCTCTACATGAGTTAAGCATGAGAGCTTAACTCAACCATGGTGCCATAATTAAAAGAAGAAGTTTTCATTTTATTCTATTATTCTTTTCTTCTTCTTCTTCATCATCAAGATCCACAAAAGCTTGCTAGCTCCAATGGTGCCATGAGAAAAAGAGTGAGAAATCCAATTCTAAAGTGAAACCACTTCCTATTTCTTCATCCTCTGCTACTTGCCATGTAGTATAGAGTGTTCTCTTCACAAAGTTTATGACCAAGTGAAGGAATAGCTTGAGTTTTAGTCTCCCCGACGTAGATCTTCTTCGGCCTCGAAGTCAACGACCTAGCCTGCTTATTTCTCCGATGAAACCAACGCTAGGGTCCGGGCTCCCGATGATCGCAGCGAAGGGACGTCAACACGGAGCTATTGAAGTGAAGGACCGGATCTACAAAGGTTGTAATCCCTTTCACTTACTAGTAAAGTAGTTTACTAGCTTTTCGTTTCGCCTAATCTCTAGTTAACGATCTTGCATAGAGTTGTTAGGCACATAAAAATTTGAATTCGGCATGGTAGATGCCTTGTGGAACCTCTTGAGTGTGCCTAGTAACCCTTCACCAACAATAATCAAAGCCTGCATGCATGTGGATATCATCCAACAATATAATCAATGCCCGTATGCATGTGGATTTCGTCCACTCGAAACATCATAAAAGCATATGCATGTAAATATATGAGGATATCACAGAATGTGTGTCCATCAATGACACATCAAATCATGGAACCTGAGAGTCCAACACGGACACTCGAAACATCGTGAAACCCGTGTCCAGCATCGACACGTAAATCCTCATATCTCAGGCGCCGCATCCTCAGATCGGCCCTCAGGCTCCGCATACTCTGGTCAGCCCTCATATCCATCTTATGACTCGGGTCGATATCCTGCGGATAACCGCCGAGTCCAAATACTATCACCGGTAGGTAGTGCCCCCTTGCCAGGCTCACCGCCTGACAATACGAGTCTTCTTGCCCTAGGGTACCTCACCGGGTCTACCATGTACCCTCAGACGGTGCCTACCGCTCCTCGAATCGGGTTTCACATGCCAATCTCAGAACCGAGAAAACACATGGTAGACGTCTCAAAATATCATATCAAGAGAAACCGGGTTTTTAAAACAGTACATAATTTCCTTTGAAATTTAACCAGGGCTGTCAAATCCAGAATCTCATGAAAACAGCAAATCTCAATGCGTATAATCATAAAGCATGATGCATGCAAACATATAACAGAAATGTGAGCATATCAAGTATATCATGCGACATGGTATGGTGATGTGAACATAGCAAGTATATCATGCGACATATCATAATGATGTGGCAATTCTACTGTGTAAGTGACATAGTAATTATCGATGATGAAAGTGTGTGAGCGGGCAAATCTGTGTAACTGTGACATACGCATCATCGATAATGGTGTAGGTGTACTAGCACAGGTATATATATAATGCAATGAGAATGTCATGAACGTTACATAAGGTACATCATACACGAAATGCTAACAGGTATATGTATCTACAATATATCCGAGTCGGTGAATCCATCAATCGGCATCCAGCCTCATAACATCACGTACGGTATAATCCATCGTACGGCATCCTCTAGTCAAGGGTATGGATCAATCATCAAGTAAAACTCATCACGTACGGTATCCATCGTATGGCGGCATTAAACCATCAGGGATCCTATCAACCTATATGACAATGAGGGTACGGACCTAACGTCTCGTACGACATATCACTCATGATTCACAACATTATATATATATATATCTATATACCTATATCCCAGGTCACATCCGTATCAATCTCATATCATAGGACTGACAAAGGTATCAATTATCTCATATCGACTAGCATCCATATAACGACATATCAAACCAAGTCATCATATCACATCGTATACTCTTTTCATCACATTTATATCCTACATTAAGTCATTTTACATATATATATATCCTATCTTATAAATCTCATATCATGCTACTCTAAATCTCATACTTATTCTCGTGCACTACCTATCTATATATCGTGATTCACGTTTACTTTTCATATCCTTATATATATATATATCAATCCGAGACATCATTTCTTTCATATCATGTCACACTAAATCTTTAATCACATCCATAGGTTCCTAGAATAGGTTTCTCTAACCATATCCTATATATCGTTTTCCATCAAAATTTGCGGGGGTGCTATACGCCATCCACCTGACTTCCCCCGTAGATATAAAACTACTCACCTGTGGAACTCCTTGTTCAGCCGTAGTCGATGTGCTTCGTCGTCTCGGAATCCACGCGAAGGTACCTACAATCAATACACATATGCAATACTATTAAAATCAATATCCAAAAACCGATACGGCACACGAATTACCTATAGGTTAGAACCCATGGCTTACGCATGCAAAAACAATCAAACAACCCTTGTTGTTGACATACAAACGCCCAACAACCAAATACAAATCCAACCATCGAAACAAATAATCCCAATATTAGAAAACATAACCAAAAACACCCCAATGTGCTCCCAGATTTATCTCAGGTTAAATTGGGACTAAACTAGAAAGTATAGGAGATAGGTCACAGGGTTAGGAGCTACAGTTAAAAACCCAACCCCAGACCATACTGGAAAACCGGTGACATTGCCCCCAAGTCCGGTCTTGCTAGCCGTTTGATGAGGGAATGGGCTTGTACTTCTACAGTGGGTTTCTAGTGGTGTATATAGGTCACTGGACTTGTTTGTTTAACTCAGAGACTTCCCAGGTTGCCCCAGATTCCATGTAGGCCAACACAACCTTACAAAACTGACACGGGTGAATTCCTAAGTCCGTAATTTGGGTTCTATTCTCTGTTCTAGGCCATACAACCCACACTAAGGTCTTGTAACAACCCCTAAACATCACAAATCCACACAATCACCCAAACCCTCTCTTGGGATTTTCCAAACATCACTAATCTAACAAGTTTAACTCTAAACTAAACTAGGATGCGAGGAAACTTAAAACTAAACTAAATGAAAGGAATCATACCTCATTTGGGCAACTCATGAAAAACCCTAGCATGTCTAAAGTCTCTAAAATCCAAGTTTGATTGGTCCAATGTGTTGAGGATGAAGTGGGGATCACTTTTAATGAAGAGGGTGTAGGGTTTTAGCAAGGTTTTTGAGGTGATTTATGGAGGTGAAGGTGGAGGGAGATGAGGAGGAAGAAGATGAAGGAAAATAATGGGGAGGGGAAAGTGATGGCTGCCCTCTCTCTCTCTTTACCCTTACTCTTTCTTATTCTCACCCCTCTCAAGCCTATGTCTTACTCTCTCTCCCCAACCATTATATTTTTAACCCTTTTCTCTTTTTCTCACAATAATACACAAAATACCCATAAAACAACACAAATGCAACAACATGCAACATGATATGACGCACTAACCATGGAAAAATATAGAAACACGGATTTGGCTTAATCGCGATTAGTAGTGCACTAATCGGGTTTAATTTAAAACTTGCGTATAATTAATTATAAACATGCCAAATCCGATAAATATATTTTTTAAATGAATAAATCATTTTAATTTCCAATTATATCCTAAATATTGTATATATTTTTACCATTTTACGAAAACCCCAGATTCGCAAATCGGGTAGTTTTCGCGAAATATATTATTTTAATATTAAATTCCAAAAAAATATTTTATATTTTCTAAAATATTATAATCTTCCCCCCTTAAATAAATTCGGTCCCCGAATTTAGATTTAAACCCCCAAATGCTAAAACATTTCAATAATCAAGTCAAATCAACAGGGCTCCGAAATCACGGAAGATATAGAAATACTACAGCGCATCGCGTGCGCCTGAAAACGAGTACGAAACTCAAAATCGAACTCCGTCAAGCGTCACGCAAATCATCAGATTTGCACGTATATCATCGCAATTACAATGGAGATACAGATCTCGAAATCCACTACTGAAATCCAATATGCACTAGTCAAATACTATAATACGTGTATAGTATGCATCCTTGGAAAAATCTCCTAAAACAGAATAAAACACATGCAAAATCTTTTCTGAATCGCCGTGTAATGCGTAACTCACGGCACAAGTGACAGACGCTCATTTGTAAAGTAATAATATACGTTCATTTAGGTTTTGCTAAAATATACGTTCCGCCTTTTTAAAATATCCCAAAAGGTTTTTCTTTGTAAACGTTCGTATCGCTCACGGACACGTAAGAAATAGTGAGACTATAGCTCCTTTTCGAAAAACTCTTGGTAAACTTTTTAAGCATGCAAAGTACTCAGGTACTATTCTCAGATCAGTCCTCTTCGGCTACTACATAATATAGTGTCCATCATGAAAACAAAGTGCTCAAGAGTGAAATCAGCCTCGAAAGGCGTATCCAACAATCACGTGCGTCTGGTGCGCACGGAAATCAAATCCAAATACAAGTGCCACAATATGCACAAAAGAAAAACTAAGTGCAACGGGTGTGCACGAAGGCATCTGTCCAGTGCAACCGGTGTGCACGACAACAATATCTAGCGCATCTTGTAAGTCCACGTTGCCCACCCCGGTGCTTGCGGGGAGGCGGAAACGTTATGAAAAATCTGATTTTTACAACACTAGGCAACATGGACTATGCTAAAGGAGGGATCTTTGCAAAAAAAAACTAACAATAAGCTAAAAGAGTTTAGCTACTCGGAAAATGGGTAATACCTAGGTCTTCAAGTCCTTCTCTTCTTGCTCCTTGGAGTGAAAGAACGGATCGTCTCGTCGCCTTCTCTTACCGAAGAAAGATCTACCCGAGGGCCTCTACCTTTGGCTCCAACTTCAAACTAGAAGTAACTAAGGTGCTTGGTGTGCTAAACCTAGGACCTTAGAAAGAGTAGAGAGTATTTTTGAAGGGATTATCTCAAGCTCAAATGGTTCTCAATTCATGAGAGGGGAGAGCTAGAGACAGAGGAAGAGGAGGAGAGTGAATGAAAATGATCAAGTGAGAAGAATAATGCAACCTTCTCACATATATGTGATTTATGAAAAATAGATAATTAGCTAAAGATAATTGTCATGGTTAATCAAGAAATGACCATTATCATTTCATATTAATTGCTTTTGCAAGGATCAAAGAGCATCTTTCATATGGAATGATGATGGTCAACTTGTCAACCTAGGTCAACAAGTCAAGTATAGTCAAATGGTCAACAACCCTAACCATGCACAATTATAATTAACTAATATTAATAAATCATAATTCACACATAAACATTAGGGTTAAGAAAATGACAATGGTCATCAACCCTAATGAAAGTCCTCTGTCTCTGTCTCAGTCAACTGTGCATACACACCCGTATCCGTGTTCCGAGGAACACGAATACAATGAGATAAAACCAATCCCAAATCATATACTAGGATCCGGCTTAAACTAAAGCCCGCTAGTATAAGCTGTCCGGACACCAAACGTGCACAAGTGCGCGGATGTGAACGAACGATGTCGCAAAACCATGCGACCTCTACTCATTTTTCCTAAAGGAGAATAACCCTCTGTGTTGGACTCTAAAGATTCAACACTACGCTGGCAGTGGGTTTAACCACAGACCGCAAGCGGCACTAGCTGTACATAACGGTCCCCAGGTAGATGCCGATAAGAAGACTGACGAGGTAAACCCATCTGAACTCCTACTGAGCCTGAATGTGACAGTCTCCGTACAGTCCGGTATGTTCGTCTAAGAACATCGCATGGCGGGCCTAGGGGGCGGTAAACGTCAGTCCCCTACTAGCGGTACAAGTCGTGTCGGAGTGTATCCCAGAACACCTGAGATAACACTGGAAATCTACCAGTCTATCTCGCTTGCCATGGCCAGGGACTTTGTGTAATGGCTCTCCTAGACACAGCGCGATATCAACCCCCAATACCGGGAGAGACGAATCCTGTCTAACCGTCACTGCCTCCAAGTGCTTCGGGACTGCACCCAAAAACTACCTGTTTGCACGACTCCTTTGAGCCGTGGTAGGGTAGTAATCAAAGTACAGTGGGAACACACTCGAGGCGAAGTGACAGTGTCAAGTCAACGGAATAAGCTGTACTCATGTCACCTGGGAACTGATAACTGATGATTGGTATAATACCAACCAACAGTTCCCGACGAGTCCTGTCCAGTGTACTCGTAACCTAATGAGCACCCGCATACTATCTCAAGTACGATGTACTGACGGCTGTGGGACAGACCGTCTCCCAAGCTGGGATAAGAAACGCATACGCTAGTCTACTCCGGAGTATCGATGCCCTGTCTCGATAGTCCTGCGACTAGGGACCCCCATGCTCTTATGACCTTGGCATGAGGTCAAAATGTCATAAGTCACATGTCAAGTTCTTCCCATCATTATCCCGGTTAATTTGTACCCACCCGTACTTACCCTTGACGTAGGCCAAAATGGCAGTACGACTGTCTCAAACCAACGCATTCTATCTATGCAACAGATAAATATCCGGCACCTACCAATCACTATGCCTTGGCGTGAGGTCAAAATACATAGCTTGAATACTATCGTATATTTAACTGAAATGATGGAGGGCTACGGATGGTTTTGGCGAAACCGTGAACGTAGTGAACTTGATATAATCGATGGAATGAGATAGCTTTTAAAAGGAGTGGTTCAAGCTCCGCGTTTAAAAGTTTAGTTTTTGAAAAGAACCGAGTGGTTTTCAAAGTGTTCCAATCGACTTTTACTTGGTTTATTTTCTTGCATTACTTCTTTTAATGCGTCCCATCATTTAATCCTACCATTGCAGAAAACAACCAAAATATGACGACGCTTATGCCATTCGCATTCGCCACGGGGCCCCGTCATCACCCGTTAGGTTACTTAACTAACGACAGAGCGGGGGCTGGGCTAGCGCGGCTGTAAAACATAAGCAACGCCTAAATAGTTATCATATATAAATATATAGCAATGATAGACATTACAGATCACAGATGAATACATTGGATATACTAGGAATCCGCAATCCGTTCGAGCCTGCAACGAAAAGCGGATTACACGGTCGCGGTGAATAGCCAATACCCCACCCAAGACCCCTACGGGTGCGGCAAACTACCCGCCAAGTACCCGAAGCGAAGCAACCTCCCTCAACACAGTGAGTAGGCCACTCGGCACTTCGAGATACCCGGTAGTTTGTGCACCCCCTCCATGGGTCTATCCTAGGAGCAAAAACAGTAAAAAGAATTATACAATGACGGCTACAACCCCGACCCGGTTGTGCGGCCAAACAAATAATAATATTACATCAATTTACATATTACAATGAATGAAAGAAAAAGCAACACTCATCTCACATCCACCCCGGCTATTCACCGCGACAATCCAACCCATTCATATACACATACCAACATCAAACACAGATCACAGATATGTATAACCCCGACTAATCGACATATAGCGATTAGCCGACGTTCAATACATATAAACATCACAGATATTACCTTTTAGTCAAAGTGTATTGAAGTTCGAAAAAAAATACGGATTTATAGGCCCCCAAAAACAAATTTCTATTCTGGAAAACCTGGGCACATATAAACCATCTTAAAAATCCTAAAACCAAGCCAGAAACACACTGCACCAAACTCGACCCAGAGATGAGCCAAGACGGCCGCGGTTGCGCGGCAATAGCTTGCTATTGCCGCGGAACCGCGACACTTTGGTCGAATCTTTGGATCGTTTTTGGTGGCTTTCTTCACAAAACCCTGAGATGATTTTTGGTGTATAATATATTTTGATTTGACCAGAAAAAAAATTTAACAGAAACTTAGGGTTTTGAAAACTCGGTTTTTCGATTTTTCCGATTCGAACTTCGATACACTCTACTACCTAGCTAGTTTATGTTTAGTTAGGCTCTGATACCACTGTAAGTCCACGTTGCCCACCCCGGTGCTTACGGGGAGGCGGAAAACGGAATAAAAATCGAATTTTTATGAGCTTAGGCAACATGGACTAGACTATGAAGGATCTTTGCTAAACAAAAATAAGCTAAAGCTAACTAGAAACTAGCTAAGTGCTAGAAAGGTTATACCTTGGGCTTTATGTCCTTCTCTTCTTGCTCCTTGGAGTGGTGGAAGTAGGTCACCTTGGTCGTCTTCTCACGTCGAAGAAAGATCCACCCGAAAGCCTCAACCTTTGGCTTCAACTCCAAGCTAGAAGTAACTAGGGTGCAAGAAGTGCTAATCCTTGAACCCTAGATGAGAGTAGAGATTATCAAGAAAGGGTTTTTCTCAAGCTCAAGTGTTTCTCAACACATGAGAGGGGAGAGCTTGAGGGAGAGGAAGAACAAGAGAGAGAATGTGAATAATAGAATGAGAGAATAATATGAAGCATTCTCTCATATATGCGAATTATTGTAATTATATAATTAGTGAGATAATTGTCATGGCTTAATCAAGACATGACCATTATCATTTCATTTTTAATGCAAATTGTAAGGATCAAAGAGCATCTTCCAAATGAAATGATGATGGTCAAAGTGTCAACCAAGGTCAACAAGTCAAGAAGGTCAAATGGTCAACAACCATAACCATGCACAATTATTAAACTAATATCAATTAACCATAATTCACACATAAGAATTAGGGTTAATAAAAATGACAATGGTTATTAACCCTAATCAAAGTCCTCTCCCTCCGTCTCAAGCAACTGTGCATACGCACCCGTATTCGTGATCCGAGGAACACGAACACAAAGAGAAAAACCAATCCCAAATCATATACTAGGATCCGGCTTAAACCAAAGCCCGCTAGTATAAGCTGTCCAGACAGCAAATGTGCACAAGTGCGCGGATGTGAACGAACCCTGTCGCAAAACCATGCGACCTCTACTCATTTTGCCTAAAGGCGAATAGCTCTCTGTGTGGGACTCTAAAGACTCGACACTACGCTGGCAGTGGGTTTAACCATAGACCGCAAGCAGCACTAGCTGTACGTAACGTTCCCCAGGTAGATGTCGACAAGAAGACTGACGAGGTGAACCCCATCTGAACTCCTACTGAACCTGTATGTGACAGTCTCCGTACAGTCCGGTCTGTTCGTCTGATACATCGCATGGCGGGCCTAGGGGGCGGTGAACGTCAGTCGCCTAATAGCGGTACAAGTCGTGTCGGAGTGTAGCCCAGAACACCCTGAGATAACACTGGGAACCTACCAGTATATCTCGCTTGCCCTGGCCAGGGACTACTCGTGTAATGGCTCTCCTGGACACAGCGCGATGTCAACCCACAATACCGGGAGAGACGAATCCTATCTAACCGTCACTGCCTCTAAGTGCTTCGGGACTGCACCTAAAAACTACCTGTTTGCACGACTCCTCTGAGCCGTGGTAGGGTAGCAATCAAAGTGCAGTGGGAACACACTCGAGGCGAAGTGACAGTGTCAAGTCAGCGGACTAAGCTGTACTCATGTCACCTAGGAACTGATAACTGACGATAGGTATAATACCAACCAACAGTTCCCTACGAGTCCTGTCCAGTGTACTCGTAACCTAATGAGCACCCGCATACTATCTCAAGTACGACGTACTGACGGCTGTGGGACAGACCGTCTCCCACACTGGGATGAGAAGCGCATACGCTAGTCTACTCCGGAGTATCGATGCCCTGTCTCGATAGTCCAACGACTAGGGACCTGTATAAGGATGTGCTTGTAGATCACCCAGCTCCCACGAGTGTGAGCGCCATCACAACGCTGGTAATCAAGCAAAGATCCTAAGGGCTCTACTAATATGTATATCAGCTATATGCTAAAAGAAACACATGCACATATTAAAGCAGAGACAAACCAAGTAGCATACTACCATTTCGAGCAAGATTGTATATACAACTGTGAATATCCCAAGCTTCCATCAAGTAATATACAAACTAGTATGATACAGTAATGGCCTCTAGGGCATATACACTAACAATCTCCCACTTGCACTAAGGCCATGTACTGGCGTATCGAAGACCTATCATCTCGATCAGCCGCTCGAACTGAGTCTGGGGCAAGGCCTTGGTGAATGGATCTGCTGTGTTATCTTCTGAAGCAACCCTCCGAACCTCGATCTCCTGGCGATCCACGATCTCCCTGATCAGGTGATACCGCCTCAAGATGTGTCTGGATTTCTGATGGGACCTGGGTTCCTTCGCTAAAGCTATAGCCCCGTTGTTGTCGGAATACAGAGGTATTGGGTCAACAATGGACGGAACCACCTGAAGTTCTCTCATGAACTTCCTCATCCAGACAGCTTCTTTTGCGGCATCAGATGCAGCGATGTATTCCGCTTCCATAGTTGAGTCAGTAACGGTTTCCTATTTGGAGCTCTTCCAACACACCGCCCCTCCATTGAGGGTGAAGACAAAACCCGACATGGACTTGGAATCATTCTTGTCACTCTGGAAGCTGGAGTTAGCAAAGGCCTCAATCTGGAGGTCTTTTCCGCCATACACCAAGAACATCTCCTTAGTTCTTCTCAGGTACTTGAGAATGTTCTTTACTGCTATCCAATGTTTCTCCCCAGGGTTTGACTGATACCTGCTTACCACACTCAGTGCATAAGCCACATCCGGTCTGGTACACAATATCGCATACATTATAGAGCCTACCGCAGAAGCGTAGGGTATAATAGACATGCGATCCCTCTCCAAATCAGTCTTGGGAGACATCTCATTGGAGAGGGTGATCCCGTGACAAGCCGGTAGACTACCGCGCTTGGAATCTTCCATACTGAATCTTTTCAGTATGGTGTCGATGTACCTGGACTGCGAAAGTCCTAATATCCTCTTGGATCTGTCATGGTAGATCCGGATACCCAGAATGTATGAGGCATCACCCAGGTCTTTCATGGAGAACCTGTGTGATAAGAACCCCTTGACAGATTGTAGCATAGGAATGTCATTTCCTATTAAGAGAATGTCATCCACGTATAAAACGACGAATACTACAGTTCTCGCTACAAATCTACAATAGATGCATGGTTCATCTGGATTTTTGATAAAGCCAAATTCCTTGACCGTCTCATCAAAACAGATGTTCCAACTACGCGATGCCTGCTTCAGTCCATAAATGGACTTAAGCAACTTGCACACCTTTCCGCTGCTCCCACTCTGAATGAAACCCTCTGGCTGATCCATATAGACACACTCCTCTAAATGTCCATTTAGAAAAGCTGTCTTTAAGTCCATCTGCCAAATCTCATAATCGTGGAAGGCAACAATGGCAAGAAGGATCCGAATGGATTTCAGCATAGCTACTGGAGAAAAAGTTTCGTCATAGTCCAAACCAGGTCGCTGACGAAAACCCTTTGCAACCAGTCTAGCTTTATAGGTCTCAACCTGTCCATCTACACCAATCTTCCTTTTGAAGATCCACTTGCATCCTACGGGTTTTACCCCATCTGGAGCAATGTCCAACGTCCATACTTTGTTGGTGTACATGGACTCCATTTCGGTCCGCATTGCATCCAGCCATTTTACCGAGTCTACGCTCTGAATGGCTTGCTGGAAGCTAGTAGGCTCATCACAATCTATGATGCAATCCTCTCTATCCCCTTCAATAAGAAAACCGTAGTATCTCTCGAGCGGATGAGACTGCCTACTACTCCTGCGGAGTGGCGTGGGAATGTCCCGATCTTTCGAACCCTCTGGTTCTTCTAAGCTTTCAGTAATAGCTTGTGGTTCTGGAATTTCTTCCAGTTCTATTGCGCTCCCACTTATTTCCTTTTCTATGAACTGGTGTTCTAGAAAGTGGGTATTACGAGAAACAAGGACTTTTTGTTCCTCTGCGTAATAGAAAAGATACCCCCTGGAGTTCTTTGGGTATCCCACAAACTTGCACAGTACTGAGCGTGCCTCGAGCTTGTCCGCATGCTGCTTTTTGACATAAGCTGGACATCCCCAAATCTTCAGGTATTGAAGATAGGGTTTCTTCCCACTCCATAACTCATATGGTGTGGTAGGCACAGTCTTAGTGGGAACTCGGTTCAAAAGGTATGCAGCCGATTCTAGCGCATATCCCCAGAACGATCGCGGCAACTCAATGTTACTCATCATGGACCGTACCATATCCAATAGGGTTCGGTTCCGTCTCTCCGATACACCGTTATGTTGCGGAGTGTATGGAGGAGTAAGCTGAGAGAGAATTCCATTCTCTTTTAAGTAACCCAGGAACTCGGCACTCAAGTATTCACCACCTCGATCAGATCTCAGTGCCTTGATACTTTTGCCTGTTTGTTTTTCTACTTCATTCTTATATTCCTGGAACTTTTCAAAAGCTTCGGATTTATGCTTCATCAAGAAGACATGTCCGAACCTTGAGAAATCATCCGTAAAAGTAATGAAGTAAGAATAACCGCTTCGTGCATGTGTAGACATTGGACCGCACACGTCGCTGTGTACGAGTCCCAAGAGCTCGCTCGCTCTTACTCCGTGTCCAGTGAACGGAGTCTTTGTCATCTTTCCTTTGAGACAGGATTGACAAGTTGCGTACGATTGATATTCGAACGGATCCAAATATCCTTCTGCATGTAACTTAGTCAACCTTCTCTCATTGATGTGACCCAGTCTACAATGCCATAAGAAAGTTTTATTGATTTCTGGAGACTTTCTTTTGTGTGTATTTTGGACATTGAAAATCTGTTGTTGGTTTAAAACGTATATACCGTTGTTCAATGTACCTGACCTAATCAAAACTTGATTAAGGTGAATGTTCACTACATTACTTACAAATCCAAATTCATAACCTTCTTTAGATAATAAAGATACAGAAATGATATTACAGGTTGCATTTGGTACATAATAACAACTACGCAAAACCAAAAAGTGTCCATCCGACAATCCCAGGTGATAGTCCCCCACGGCCTCAGCATCCATTCTAGCACCGTTTGCAACTCTGAGGGTCATGTCACCTGCCTTCAAATCTCTACGCTTTCTCAACGCCTGCAAAGAATTACAGATATGAGATCCTGATCCGGTATCCAATACCCAGGATATAGAGTTTATTGATAGACAGTTTTCAATAACATACACACCTGAAGCTGAAGCTGCAACTCGCTTCAAATCCTGTGTTCTGGCTTTCTAAGCCTTGCAATCCTGTTTCCAGTGACCACTTTTGTGACAATAGAAGCATTCTTCCTTCCCCACCAGCTTTCCCGCTATCTTTGTTGCTTTTCCTTTTCCCTTCGTATCCACTTTACCGACACCGCCTCTTGGTTTGGCGGGGGCATTCTTCTTCTTACCCTTGGCTTTCACCCTGGATCTAGAAGAAGAAGATCCTCCTAAAAACAAAGTGGATGTCTCCCTACCTTTCTGTAGGGTGCCCTCAGCACTCCTCAACATGTTCAGAAGTTCGGAGAGTTCAACCTCCTTTCCTTGCATGTTGAAGTTAAGAATAAACTGGGCGTAAGTGGAAGGAAGGGACTGGAGAATCAAATCAGTATAGAGTTCATTCTCCAATGTGGTCCCAAGGTCCGCGAGCTCCTCAATGTAGCCAATCATCTTAAGCACGTGTTCCGCTACCGATGATCCGACGGCCAACCTTGCCGAAAACAACTTCTTCGACACTTCGTATCTTTCGATACGAGACTGCTCTCCATACAGTTCTTTTGTATGAAGAAATATGGACTCTAGGTCCATATTCTCGTGCCTCCTCTGATGTTCATTGTCCATCGAGGCTAGTACGAGGCATCTGGCCTTCGCGCAATCTATTTCCCAGGTCTTGTAGATTTCCCTATCTACGACACTGGTTTTGGGACCTGGGACAGGGGGAGCTTTGGTGGTAAGGACATACCCCAACTTGTCATAAGTGATTGCCATCTTGACATTCCTGAGCCAATCTTTGTAGTTTGGCCCTGTCAATATGTTTTTATCTAGTAATAACATAAGTCCGGTCATGTTGAATGGTCGCTGCAATTAGGAGAGAGAAAAGAAACACTTTAGCATGATGCTCTTGCAAGTTTAGAGTGGTTTTTAATTTGTCTAAACTGGATGGCTCCCACTGTCTCTCGAATCCCTTCTCAAACCGTAAAGAAAGGATTAGTCATGTAACGTCTTCAAAATAATAAAATATGATTTTTGGGAAATTTTATAATTTAATATTATTTTAATGAATATTTTAATATTCTGGTATAATTAAATACAGATAAATGGGGAAAAATTATGGAAAATTCTAAAATAAGGTATTTTAAGGAATTGCCTCGTTTTCTGTGCATGCCCCCATTTCCTCTAGTTTTGACCCTGAGTATGTCTAGTTTTGACTGATTCCATCTAGGGTGAAATCTGGGTTGATTTTCCTATGTTGGTGTATAATTTGGGACTTGTTTTAGCATGGATTTTGGTATTTGGTGATTCATTCCTGTCGGGTGGCGTTTGGACGTCAACGACAAGTGGATTTTGATTGTGTTTACATGCGAGTCGATAGGTTTTTACCTATGCGGGTAGCGTGTGCTATTTTGGTTTCCGATGTGATTTTCATGTGCTTTAGCATTGTGATATACTTATAGGACCCCGCGTGATGTTGAGGCAAAGGAGGTGAAGATAGCGACATCGGCTTTGGCACACGAGAAGCAAGGTGAGTAGATTATATCTACAGGGGGAAGTCGGGTGGATGGCGTATAGCACCCCCGCAGTCCGTAGATAGATTATTATGTAGTTATCGTGATATTCGGTGTATTATGGATAGTACAGGTTTAGAAGTGACTAGTGCAGTTCATAGTCGCGAACCCTAGGATAGAATTACACCTATACACACACCCTTGCTTATCACTTGTACTTGCACTATGATTGATGATATGTGATGACTTTGGAGATGAGTCGATGATGTGGGCTTGGTGCCCTGGGATCGGTGATTTGATACGATTCATATGTGGGATATGACTTGTGATTCTTGCGGGCTTGGGATATGTGTTTACCCCCGCATGCATACTTTACTGATGTTACCGTTTTGTACTAGACATAGAGTAGTACTCCAGACTATATGTTCTGATGATGGTGATATCTGTTATGTGATGAGACAGTGAGATGTTGACCCCTACCCAGCTTTTGGGGATGCCGTACGATGATTTACCGTACGTGCCGATATTGATGATAGATCCGCACTCATAACTCCAGGATATCTTATGATATGACATTGAGGCGAGATCACCGACTATATATCTTTATATATATACCGACTCAGATTTAGGTGGTTTCCACACCTACCCCTCCTGTTTGACCTGATACTTAGGTGTAGTTGCATAGTAGATACTTCACTGTGGTGTTGACTACTAGATTTCTGCATCTTCATGCTATTCGCATTGCTGGCATATGTTCATTGCTATATTATTATCATGCTGTTAGGACACCAGCACCATTATCGATGATGCGTATGTTCCACGTACACTATTTGCCGGCTCACACACTTCATCATCGATAATTGCCATGCCACTACACTGTAGTACTATTGCATTCATGAGATGATTCTTCCTTCGACATATGCACATTACTATTCCATGTTGCATGATTTCCGATATGATTACTGTTCTTTACATGTCGCATACGTCATGGATTGACTGCATAGCACATCGCATTGGATTTACTTCCTGATGTTGGATTTTCATGTGATTTCTGGTTTTTGAGGACCGTGGGGTTATTTAAGAAAAGAGGCACTTTTATGAAAACCCGGTACCTCGTGATATGATATTTCGGTGCGTCCACCACGCGTTTTCTCGGTGCTGAGACGTGTGCTTGAAACCCGATTCGAGGAGGTGATGATCCGTTTGCGGGTTCGTGGTGGGCCCGGTATGGTTCCCCTCGGCGAGATTATCGATGGGTTTGCCGATTGAGCCTGGAGGCGGGCGAGTACCTACCGGTGATTGTATTTGAGCTCGGCGGATATCTGGAGGATACCGGCCGCAGTCGAGAGATGGGCTGACCCGTACTGCCGGGGGCCGAGGGTCGATACCGCAGACGGAGCCCAGAGATGGACATGGGTTGACTCGTATTGCCGGGGGCCGAGGGCCGATACCGCCGACGGAGCCCCATATGGATGAGGATTTACGTGTCGATGCTAGGCACGGGTTTTCATGATGTTTTTCCATGATATTGTTTATATCCTCATACTTGCATACTTGATGCTTATCGTCAGTGGGTGATGAGTGGACGGGTTCCACATACATACAGACATGGATTATATACAGACTTGGATCATATACAGACTGGTTTTACATTGATCATACTTTATTTGTATATATAACAGGGTATGAGGGCGCTGTTATATATACCCTTACACCAATATTAGTGGTATGGGACGCTAATATATGTGTATTGATATCATTGATATTTCTTCATGGTTACTTCATGCAGACATACCTTACACTGATGACATGTGATTACCTGAGTACCTGGCACTACATACATGTTTAGATGTTACCTTGCCACCCTATTACACTCAGATGTACTCTTGTGGATTATCTTATTGATCGTTGACTTAGGTTTATGTCTTGCATTCGGTTTCTGCTTGTAGATGTTTCTATTCACGAGTTGGCAACTCACCCCCGTTGTGCCACAGTTCTTGCAGGTTCTGCCGTACAGGTTCTATTGCGGCATTTCTGGCACACTTTCTTCTTGCGGGTGACTTGCTTTGGTAGGTGGATTCTTTCGCATCAAGAACCACCATTGTATTTATTTATTTCATTGTATCTAGAATTTCCATCAACCAAAACTTGTATTGTTTCAGACCTAGACTAGTGATGTATTATTTCGACCTTAGAGTCGCGCTTAGTAGTATTGCGTTTTTTTCTTATTGCTTTTGAGTTTTCTTTGGATTTGATCCTCGCCACTAGGCGTTGTATATTATTGCTGCATATGTGGTTGTGACCGTCGATTGACGAAGAGCTAGCTCCCTCTTGGGGATGCCATTATCATTGCATACATATTGTTATACTTGTTGTACCCCATTCGGGGCCAGTTTTTAAAAAGAAACTCTGCCGAAATTTTTAGAAAAGACTTTATTGTTTTCAAAACGTACCTTCGGCTTAGTTATTTAAAAACCTTGATTTCAAACCTGTATTTCTTCACTTCTTTAAACCAGTTTTCTTTACTTATTCTCAAAAATGGTTTTAGATTTCTGGGCTTTTGGCTTACTTGGATCAGATGGAGTCCTATAGGCTTCATATGGTTCAAGGGCCAGTCACGTGCTCTTTCGGGTCGTGACAAAGTTGGTATCAGAGCGCTAGGTTGACCTTGGTTCGAGTCTGAGTTTGACTATGTGGAGCCTAGGGCGTTGTTTATATACGAAACTTAGGCTTGACCTTACGGAACTTAGACTTGGTCGAGGGGGTATTCGACCCGAACATTCGTCGTATTAGGATGACCCTTGGTTGATGGATTAGGTAACTAAAGTAGAGTGACGTACCGTTGGTATGTTCCGCGGCATACTTACGACACGCCACTCCGCTTAAGGAACCATAGGATGTACATACTTTCGAGATCAGTGATTCTCTTCATATCCTGGATTATACATCCATTTGAGATCCCCGATTCTATTAGTTTCATGATCATACCTCCATTGATGCTGTTCCTTCCTATGATCATGTATCCACTTTGGATCTGTTGTTTCCTTTCTTGCCATTGATGTGCTCTCTTTGATACTCGACTGAGGTTCCTGTCGCCATGTTTGAGCGCAGTTTGGGCTGCTGCTAGGGTTACGGCCGGTGTGAGCTCGTTTGGTACGAGGGCCGACCATTGTGTTTTCTGGTGACATGGGAACGTCTCGAGTTAGTGTTGATGATTGTGACCTCTAGTGGAGGCGAGTGCTTGGTCTTGCACCGGATGATCGGGCCATTGTTAGAGCTGCCAGTTGAGAGAAGGCTGTTGATGTACAGCATACCTCAGAGATTGTGATGTCGCCTACCGTGCAGACAGATGGACCAGCTGTGGCTGAGATTGACAGGATGTTGCTTTCGGAGCTTACGAGATGAGATTGCCGGAGCTTTCGGGCAGTCATGCGACTGATGATAGCTAGTCTACCCGATTTGAGAGACGAAGGTGATTCGTCCGATTTTGCGCCAGAGCGGGCCCAGATGAGTTGAAGATTTCCAGTGTGGAGAGTCTTACTCAGATCTAGAGCAGACCGACTCAGAGATGACCGCTTATGTATTGCCTTTCCTGGAGGATTGAGGCGTTGTTCGGCGTACAGGCGTATGAGCCAGTTGCTACTGCAAATGACGAGATATCGCCCAGATGGTTGGAGCTACTGCAGCATGAGCATGTTCTTGGAGTTATGATAGCGAGTCGCTAGTCACCGAGGATGAATGACTAGGACGTGTGGTGAGTTTGCTTACCCGATGCGAGTCATCAGGTGGATCGATTCCAGATAGAGACGACTTCACGCAGGTTCGTTGAGAGTCGATAGAGACGATCGAATGTCAGGAACCTATTTTCCAAGTTTAAAGTATACGGAAAGACATGCAGGTGATTCTATGGACCCTCTAGAAGAATGAAACCCTAACTCGACTTAATGACCGTGTGAAAGCCTTTGAACCTTCGGGTTTGCGGCGGTTCCTCGGCGCCATTAGTGAGGCTTGGGTTTGCCCTTCTACGGCTGGACCACCGACGCTGTGGCATATACTCGATACTATTAAACTGTACCCGAGATGTGAGCTCTTGGGGGATTATGAGGATCTGGCGAGTCGATCGGATGGTTCGACATCTTCGGATATCGTGATGGGACACTGCTTGGGAGACTCCAGATGCGAGCATAGCCGTTGGAGCACAGTACATGCAGCCATGATGAGACGAGTCCGAATCAGTCGACATTGACGCAGAGTGAATAAAAGAGTTCGCAAGATATTTCGACGAGATGACGTCCCACTCCGCTGACATCAGAGATGTGATACGCACCCCGAGGCATGGTATGTGGATAGATCTTCCAGAAAGAAGCGCAATATGTATGCAGCCGTTCCGGAATGAGCTTTAGCTTCAGCATCGGATGGCGACTTCCGGGCATTTCGGCAGGTTTGAGATTTGAGAAGGAACCTCGACAGGACCTTTCTGGAGTACGATACGAGAAGACCTAGACCAGGAGTGGTCGTATTGCGCACACCCAGCAGGACAGAGTTCGGCATTGTCGACGGGGTAGTCGACTAAGTTCGGATAAAGGAACTTACCCAGATGCGTTGCGGATTGACCAAGGACGGACGAGTGATAAGTATTCCTCCGATGGTTGGGACGTGTTCCCGAGGACCAGTTCGGCCTGACATCTTCTACGGAATGATGAAGCTACAGAGTACGCGATTTCGAGTCCGTACGAGAGACTTCAGATTGACTGCGGCCGAGAACAGTGCGGTGCATCGTAGCTTAGCATGACGCCATAATGGACGGCGATAGATACAGGTGGAACAAGAGGTTCGTGTGAGACACTGACGAGCTGTCATTGCTTCCCGTCGAGACTAGAGACCTGATATGCTTACAGAGACGTTGGGATGTGACCAGTTTCTGAGAAAATATTGTGCTGAGGACACAGGTGTCTTTTGAGCGAGAAGAGGTTGTGCAGGAAGGCCAGCCTCTGTACAGATCGGTATAGGCATGCTTGGAAGAGACCTTGAGCAGGATCCCTTCCAGGACATTGCTGCCATGATGATTGCACCCAGGATCAGATGTGTGACGTGCTTTCAGAGAGCCAGAGGCCGACGCCAGTGATATGCTGCCTTACGAGTGGTCGTGAGGTTTGACCGAGAGGTGACCAGAGAAGTGCCAGAACGGAATCGTCCCCGTTAGCACATCTGACAGGGCCGATGAGCCGGTTGACTGTGAGATTGGAAATCCACGGAGAAGATAAGGACCCAGAGAGCCAGAGGACGCCAGATCGTGAGCAAGAGGCAGGTAGATATCCTGCGCTGCTAGCAGTGGATTGCACCGACTCCTTCTCAACCTTGAAGGAGGAACTACCGACGACGGTATTTATGATTTGTGATTTTGTGATTCGATTATCACGTATCCGTCATTTTGGATTTCGGTATTTTGGGCGTTCTGTTTGCATGATTTAGTTTTGATGACTGAGTTTCATGATATTTGATTTTGTGCACCATGGTTGCACCTACTGGGTATTTATACCTTGTACATAGTTATTACTCTTGAGCTGTTGATTGCGATTTCATGCCTATTTTATGCTGGTGATTTGATTTACGTTTCCAGCAGAGTTTCATGTAATTTTAGTGTTTTGATTTTGCACTCGGTATAGCTTATATGTACTTGTAGTGCATCGATATGTGTTTTGTGCCCGCAGCTGCACACGTTTATGATTTTCTTCATATCTGGATACACTTGGTGTTGCTGCTTACGTATTTGAGTTATTGCTTGGTATTTGTGCATGGGATGCACCAGTTCTATACTTCGTGCATTTGTCGCACCAGTTTTATGTTTCTTGCGTTTATCGCATCAGATTTATATTTCGTGCCTTTGTTGCACCGGATTTATATTTTGTGCATTACGATTGCACCTGACTTCGATTTGATGCCTTTCGGTATGTCGATTTTGATTGTGATATTGATGTGGATTCTTGCACTCCGTGCTTTGGGGTTTGACTTACGCATATTCGACGTTGCTATTGGATTTTGTGATTCCGTGCATATTGAGTGCGCAGGGTCTAGATTTTCATTCGTGCATGATGGATGCACCGATTTGGATTTTCGCGCATGTTGGGCGCATGTTTTGAGATACGATTTTGGGGCACACCAGATGCACTAAATCGAGATTCTTCGTGCATTTCAGATGCACCTGTTTTGGCTGTCAGGCACACATGTTGTCTATGACAGATGCTTCGTGCACACCCGTTGCACCTAGATGTTGTTTTGTGCACATGTTTAGCGCATATATGGATTTTGATTTCCGTGCGCGTCAGACGCACAGGGTGGTGTTATGTGCATTTTTGGAATTTATTCCTTTTGGAGCAGTACATTTTTATGATGTGGGATATTTGCTTTCATGCTGAGCAGGACTAGTCAGTGGACAGTGCCTGGATATATTTTGCATGCATCGATAGTTATCGAAGGGATTTCCGAAAAGCGAGCTATAGTCTCAGTATATACCTACGTGTCCGATATGACACAAAACGTTTTAAAAACAAGGAAACCCTTCTGATTATTTTCAAAATGGTGGAACGTGCTTATTAAACAAAGGATATATATACACATATATAGTTATTTTCTTATGAGAAACGTCCGCCACTGTGCAGTGTTACGCGCATCGCACAGCGACTTAAAAAGATTTGGCATACAGTTGCATCAGCTAATTACATGTATAGATTGGGTGTCTACATGTATAGTCTTGGTCCATATCATATTGATTTTGTATTGGATTTGACATTGTGTCGTTACCATAACTCCGATGATTGCGGATGCTTGATGGAGTGTTGCTTTTGAGTTATCTGCTCAGTACTCATGCGCATGCATTGCGCTATGATGTTTTATGTATAGATGATTTCGGAGCCCCGATGACTTGGAATTTGTATTGAAATATTTTAGTATTTGGGGGTTTAAATTTAAATTCGGGGACCGAATTTCTTTAAGGGGGGTAGATTGTAACGTCTTCAAAATAATAAAATATGATTTTTGGGAAATTTTATAATTTAATATTATTTTAATGAATATTTTAATATTCTGGTATAATTAAATACAGATAAATGGGGAAAAATTATGGAAAATTCTAAAATAAGGTATTTTAAGGAATTGCCTCGTTTTCTGTGCATGCCCCCATTTCCTCTAGTTTTGACCCTGAGTATGTCTAGTTTTGACTGATTCCATCTAGGGTGAAATCTGGGTTGATTTTCCTATATTGGTGTATAATTTGGGACTTGTTTTAGCATGGATTTTGGTATTTGGTGATTCATTCCTGTCGGGTAGCGTTTGGACGTCAACGACAAGTGGATTTTGATTGTGTTTACATGCGAGTCGATAGGTTTTTACCTATGCGGGTAGCGTGTGCTATTTTGGTTTCCGATGTGATTTTCATGTGCTTTAGCATTGTGATATACTTGTAGGTACCCCGCGTGATGTTGAGGCAAAGGAGGTGAAGATAGCGACATCGGCTTTGGCACACGAGAAGCAAGGTGAGTAGATTATATCTACAGGGGGAAGTCGGGTGGATGGCGTATAGCACCCCCGCAGTCCGTAGATAGATTATTATGTAGTTATCGTGATATTAGGTGTATTATGGATAGTACAGGGTTAGAAGTGACTAGTGCAGTTCATAGTCGCGAACCCTAGGATAGAATTACACCTATACACACACCCTTGCTTATCACTTGTACTTGCACTATGATTGATGATATGTGATGACTTTGGAGATGAGTCGATGATGTGGGCTTGGTGCCCTGGGATCGGTGATTTGATACGATTCATATGTGGGATATGACTTGTGATTCTTGCGGGCTTGGGATATGTGTTTACCCCCGCATGCATACTTTACTGATGTTACCGTTTTGTACTAGACATAGAGTAGTACTCCAGACTATATGTTATGATGATGGTGATATCTGTTATGTGATGAGACAGTGAGATGTTGACCCCCACCCAGCTTTTGGGGATGCCGTACGATGATTTACCGTACGTGCCTATATTGATGATAGATCCGCACTCATAACTCCAGGATATCTTATGATATGACATTGAGGCGAGATCACCGACTATATATCTTTATATATATACCGACTCAGATTTAGGTGGTTTCCACACCTACCCCTCCTGTTTGACCTGATACTTAGGTGTAGTTGCATAGTAGATACTTCACTGTGGTGTTGACTACTAGATTTCTGCATCTTCATGCTATTCGCATTGCTGGCATATGTTCATTGCTATATTATTATCATGCTGTTAGGACACCAGCACCATTATCGATGATGCGTATGTTCCACGTACACTATTTGCCGGCTCACACACTTCATCATCGATAATTGCCATGCCACTACACTGTAGTACTATTGCATTCATGAGATGATTCTTCCTTCGACATATGCACATTACTATTCCATGTTGCATGATTTCCGATATGATTACTGTTCTTTACATGTCGCATACGTCATGGATTGACTGCATAGCACATCGCATTGGATTTACTTCCTGATGTTGGATTTTCATGTGATTTCTGGTTTTTGAGGACCGTGGGGTTATTTAAGAAAAGAGGCACTTTTATGAAAACCCGGTACCTCGTGATATGATATTTCGGTGCGTCCACCACGCGTTTTCTCGGTGCTGAGACGTGTGCTTGAAACCCGATTCGAGGAGGTGATGATCCGTTTGCGGGTTCGTGGTGGGCCCGGTATGGTTCCCCTCGGCGAGATTATCGATGGGTTTGCCAATTGAGCCTGGAGGCGGGCGAGTACCTACCGGTGATTGTATTTGAGCTCGGCGGATATCTGGAGGATACCGGCCGCAGTCGAGAGATGGGCTGACCCGTACTGCCGGGGGCCGAGGGTCGATACCGCAGACGGAGCCCAGAGATGGACATGGGTTGACTCGTACTGCCGGGGGCCGAGGGCCGATACCGCCGACGGAGCCCCATATGGATGAGGATTTACGTGTCGATGCTAGGCACGGGTTTTCATGATGTTTTTCCATGATATTGTTTATATCCTCATACTTGCATACTTGATGCTTATCGTCAGTGGGTGATGAGTGGACGGGTTCCACATACATACAGACATGGATTATATACAGACTTGGATCATATACAGACTGGTTTTACATTGATCATACTTTATTTGTATATATAACAGGGTATGAGGGCGCTGTTATATATACCCTTACACCAATATTAGTGGTATGGGACGCTAATATATGTGTATTGATATCATTGATATTTCTTCATGGTTACTTCATGCAGACATACCTTACACTGATGACATGTGATTACCTGAGTACCTGGCACTACATACATGTTTAGATGTTACCTTGCCACCCTATTACACTCAGATGTACTCTTGTGGATTATCTTATTGATCGTTGACTTAGGTTTATGTCTTGCATTCGGTTTCTGCTTGTAGATGTTTCTATTCACGAGTTGGCAACTCACCCCCGTTGTGCCACAGTTCTTGCAGGTTCTGCCGTACAGGTTCTATTGCGGCATTTCTGGCACACTTTCTTCTTGCGGGTGACTTGCTTTGGTAGGTGGATTCTTTCGCATCAAGAACCACCATTGTATTTATTTATTTCATTGTATCTAGAATTTCCATCAACCAAAACTTGTATTGTTTCAGACCTAGACTAGTGATGTATTATTTCGACCTTAGAGTCGCGCTTAGTAGTATTGCGTTTTTTTCTTATTGCTTTTGAGTTTTCTTTGGATTTGATCCTCGCCACTAGGCGTTGTATATTATTGCTGCATATGTGGTTGTGACCGTCGATTGACGAAGAGCTAGCTCCCTCTTGGGGATGCCATTATCATTGCATACATATTGTTATACTTGTTGTACCCCATTCGGGGCCAGTTTTTCAAAAGAAACTCTGCCGAAATTTTTAGAAAAGACTTTATTGTTTTCAAAACGTACCTTCGGCTTAGTTATTTAAAAACCTTGATTTCAAACCTGTATTTCTTCACTTCTTTAAACCAGTTTTCTTTACTTATTCTCAAAAATGGTTTTAGATTTCTGGGCTTTTGGCTTACTTGGATCAGATGGAGTCCTATAGGCTTCATATGGTTCAAGGGCCAGTCACGTGCTCTTTCGGGTCGTGACAAAGTTGGTATCAGAGCGCTAGGTTGACCTTGGTTCGAGTCTGAGTTTGACTATGTGGAGCCTAGGGCGTTGTTTATATACGAAACTTAGGCTTGACCTTACGGAACTTAGACTTGGTCGAGGGGGTATTCGACCCGAACATTCGTCGTATTAGGATGACCCTTGGTTGATGGATTAGGTGACTAAAGTAGAGTGACGTACCGTTGGTATGTTCCGCGGCATACTTACGACACGCCACTCCGCTTAAGGAACCATAGGATGTACATACTTTCGAGATCAGTGATTCTCTTCATATCCTGGATTATACATCCATTTGAGATCCCCGATTCTATTAGTTTCATGATCATACCTCCATTGATGCTGTTCCTTCCTATGATCATGTATCCACTTTGGATCTGTTGTTTCCTTTCTTGCCATTGATGTGCTCTCTTTGATACTCGACTGAGGTTCCTGTCGCCATGTTTGAGCGCAGTTTGGGCTGCTGCTAGGGTTACGGCCGGTGTGAGCTCGTTTGGTACGAGGGCCGACCATTGTGTTTTCTGGTGACATGGAACGTCTCGAGTTAGTGTTGATGATTGTGACTTCTAGTGGAGGCGAGTGCTTGGTCTTGCACCGGATGATCGGGCCATTGTTAGAGCTGCCAGTTGAGAGAAGGCTGTTGATGTACAGCATACCTCAGAGATTGTGATGTCGCCTACCGTGCAGACAGATGGACCAGCTGTGGCTGAGATTGACAGGATGTTGCTTTCGGAGCTTACGAGATGAGATTGCCGGAGCTTTCGGGCAGTCATGCGACTGATGATAGCTAGTCTACCCGATTTGAGAGACGAAGGTGATTCGTCCGATTTTGCGCCAGAGCGGGCCCAGATGAGTTGAAGATTTCCAGTGTGGAGAGTCTTACTCAGATCTAGAGCAGACCGACTCAGAGATGACCGCTTATGTATTGCCTTTCCTGGAGGATTGAGGCGTTGTTCGGCGTACAGGCGTATGAGCCAGTTGCTACTGCAAATGACGAGATATCGCCCAGATGGTTGGAGCTACTGCAGCATGAGCATGTTCTTGGAGTTATGATAGCGAGTCGCTAGTCACCGAGGATGAATGACTAGGACGTGTGGTGAGTTTGCTTACCCGATGCGAGTCATCAGGTGGATCGATTCCAGATAGAGACGACTTCACGCAGGTTCGTTGAGAGTCGATAGAGACGATCGAATGTCAGGAACCTATTTTCCAAGTTTAAAGTATACGGAAAGACATGCAGGTGATTCTATGGACCCTCTAGAAGAATGAAACCCTAACTCGACTTAATGACCGTGTGAAAGCCTTTGAACCTTCGGGTTTGCGGCGGTTCCTCGGCGCCATTAGTGAGGCTTGGGTTTGCCCTTCTACGGCTGGACCACCGACGCTGTGGCATGTACTCGATACTATTAAACTGTACCCGAGATGTGAGCTCTTGGGGGATTATGAGGATCTGGCGAGTCGATCGGATGGTTCGACATCTTCGGATATCGTGATGGGACACTGCTTGGGAGACTCCAGATGCGAGCATAGCCGTTGGAGCACAGTACATGCAGCCATGATGAGACGAGTCCGAATCAGTCGACATTGACGCAAAGTGAATAAAAGAGTTCGCAAGATATTTCGACGAGATGACGTCCCACTCCGCTGACATCAGAGATGTGATACGCACCCCGAGGCGTGGTATGTGGATAGATCTTCCAGAAAGAAGCGCAATATGTATGCAGCCGTTCCGGAATGAGCTTTAGCTTCAGCATCGGATGGCGACTTCCGGGCATTTCGGCAGGTTTGAGATTTGAGAAGGAACCTCGACAGGACCTTTCTGGAGTACGATACGAGAAGACCTAGACCAGGAGTGGTCGTATTGCGCACACCCAGCAGGACAGAGTTCGGCATTGTCGACGGGGTAGTCGACTAAGTTCGGATAAAGGAACTTACCCAGATGCGTTGCGGATTGACCAAGGACGGACGAGTGATAAGTATTCCTCCGATGGTTGGGACGTGTTCCCGAGGACCAGTTCGGCCTGACATCTTCTACGGAATGATGAAGCTACAGAGTACGCGATTTCGAGTCCGTACGAGAGACTTCAGATTGACTGCGGCCGAGAACAGTGCGGTGCATCGTAGCTTAGCATGACGCCATAATGGACGGCGATAGATACAGGTGGAACAAGAGGTTCGTGTGAGACACTGACGAGCCGTCATTACTTCCCGTCGAGACTAGAGACCTGATATGCTTACAGAGACGTTGGGATGTGACCAGTTTCTGAGAAAATATTGTGCTGAGGACACAGGTGTCTTTTGAGCGAGAAGAGGTTGTGCAGGAAAGCCAGCCTCTGTACAGATCGGTATAGGCATGCTTGGAAGAGACCTTGAGCAGGATCCCTTCCAGGACATTGCTGCCATGATGATTGCACCCAGGATCAGATGTGTGACGTGCTTTCAGAGAGCCAGAGGCCGACGCCAGTGATATGCTGCCTTACGAGTGGTCGTGAGGTTTGACCGAGAGGTGACCAGAGAAGTGCCAGAACGGAATCGTCCCCGTTAGCACATCTGACAGGGCCGATGAGCCGGTTGACTGTGAGATTGGAAATCCACGGAGAAGATAAGGACCCAGAGAGCCAGAGGACGCCAGATCGTGAGCAAGAGGCAGGTAGATATCCTGTGCTGCTAGCAGTGGATTGCACCGACTCCTTCTCAACCTTGAAGGAGGAACTACCGACGACGGTATTTATGATTTGTGATTTTGTGATTCGATTATCACGTATCCGTCATTTTGGATTTCGGTATTTTGGGCGTTCTGTTTGCATGATTTAGTTTTGATGACTGAGTTTCATGATATTTGATTTTGTGCACCATGGTTGCACCTACTGGGTATTTATACCTTGTACATAGTTATTACTCTTGAGCTGTTGATTGCGATTTCATGCCTATTTTATGCTGGTGATTTGATTTACGTTTCCAGCAGAGTTTCATGTAATTTTAGTGTTTTGATTTTGCACTCGGTATAGCTTATATGTACTTGTAGTGCATCGATATGTGTTTTGTGCCCGCAGCTGCACACGTTTATGATTTTCTTCATATCTGGATACACTTGGTGTTGCTGCTTACGTATTTGAGTTATTGCTTGGTATTTGTGCATGGGATGCACCAGTTCTATACTTCGTGCATTTGTCGCACCAGTTTTATGTTTCTTGCGTTTATCGCATCAGATTTATATTTCGTGCCTTTGTTGCACCGGATTTATATTTTGTGCATTACGATTGCACCTGACTTCGATTTGATGCCTTTCGGTATGTCGATTTTGATTGTGATATTGATGTGGATTCTTGCACTCCGTGCTTTGGGGTTTGACTTACGCATATTCGACGTTGCTATTGGATTTTGTGATTCCGTGCATATTGAGTGCGCAGGGTCTAGATTTTCATTCGTGCATGATGGATGCACCGATTTGGATTTTCGCGCATGTTGGGCGCATGTTTTGAGATACGATTTTGGGGCACACCAGATGCACTAAATCGAGATTCTTCGTGCATTTCAGATGCACCTGTTTTGGCTGTCAGGCACACATGTTGTCTATGACAGATGCTTCGTGCACACCCGTTGCACCTAGATGTTGTTTTGTGCACATGTTTAGCGCATATATGGATTTTGATTTCCGTGCGCGTCAGACGCACAGGGTGGTGTTATGTGCATTTTTGGAATTTATTCCTTTTGGAGCAGTACATTTTTATGATGTGGGATATTTGCTTTCATGCTGAGCAGGACTAGTCAGTGGACAGTGCCTGGATATATTTTGCATGCATCGATAGTTATCGAAGGGATTTCCGAAAAGCGAGCTATAGTCTCAGTATATACCTACGTGTCCGATATGACACAAAACGTTTTAAAAACAAGGAAACCCTTCTGATTATTTTCAAAATGGTGGAACGTGCTTATTAAACAAAGGATATATATACACATATATAGTTATTTTCTTATGAGAAACGTCCGCCACTGTGCAGTGTTACGCGCATCGCACAGCGACTTAAAAAGATTTGGCATACAGTTGCATCAGCTAATTACATGTATAGATTGGGTGTCTACATGTATAGTCTTGGTCCATATCATATTGATTTTGTATTGGATTTGACATTGTGTCGTTACCATAACTCCGATGATTGCGGATGCTTGATGGAGTGTTGCTTTTGAGTTATCTGCTCAGTACTCATGCGCATGCATTGCGCTATGATGTTTTATGTATAGATGATTTCGGAGCCCCGATGACTTGGAATTTGTATTGAAATATTTTAGTATTTGGGGGTTTAAATTTAAATTCGGGGACCGAATTTCTTTAAGGGGAGTAGATTGTAACGTCTTCAAAATAATAAAATATGATTTTTGGGAAATTTTATAATTTAATATTATTTTAATGAATATTTTAATATTCTGGTATAATTAAAAACAGATAAATGGGGAAAAATTATGGAAAATTCTAAAATAAGGTATTTTAAGGAATTGCCTCGTTTTCTGTGCATGCCCCCATTTCCTCTAGTTTTGACCCTGAGTATGTCTAGTTTTGACTGATTCCATCTAGGGTGAAATCTGGGTTGATTTTCCTATATTGGTGTATAATTTGGGACTTGTTTTAGCATGGATTTTGGTATTTGGTGATTCATTCCTGTCGGGTGGCGTTTGGACGTCAACGACAAGTGGATTTTGATTGTGTTTACATGCGAGTCGATAGGTTTTTACCTATGCGGGTAGCGTGTGCTATTTTGGTTTCCGATGTGATTTTCATGTGCTTTAGCATTGTGATATACTTGTAGGTACCCCGCGTGATGTTGAGGCAAAGGAGGTGAAGATAGCGACATCGGCTTTGGCACACGAGAAGCAAGGTGAGTAGATTATATCTACAGGGGGAAGTCGGGTGGATGGCGTATAGCACCCCCGCAGTCCGTAGATAGATTATTATGTAGTTATCGTGATATTAGGTGTATTATGGATAGTACAGGGTTAGAAGTGACTAGTGCAGTTCATAGTCGCGAACCCTAGGATAGAATTACACCTATACACACACCCTTGCTTATCACTTGTACTTGCACTATGATTGATGATATGTGATGACTTTGGAGATGAGTCGATGATGTGGGCTTGGTGCCCTGGGATCGGTGATTTGATACGATTCATATGTGGGATATGACTTGTGATTCTTGCGGGCTTGGGATATGTGTTTACCCCCGCATGCATACTTTACTGATGTTACCGTTTTGTACTAGACATAGAGTAGTACTCCAGACTATATGTTATGATGATGGTGATATCTGTTATGTGATGAGACAGTGAGATGTTGACCCCCACCCAGCTTTTGGGGATGCCGTACGATGATTTACCGTACGTGCCTATATTGATGATAGATCCGCACTCATAACTCCAGGATATCTTATGATATGACATTGAGGCGAGATCACCGACTATATATCTTTATATATATACCGACTCAGATTTAGGTGGTTTCCACACCTACCCCTCCTGTTTGACCTGATACTTAGGTGTAGTTGCATAGTAGATACTTCACTGTGGTGTTGACTACTAGATTTCTGCATCTTCATGCTATTCGCATTGCTGGCATATGTTCATTGCTATATTATTATCATGCTGTTAGGACACCAGCACCATTATCGATGATGCGTATGTTCCACGTACACTATTTGCCGGCTCACACACTTCATCATCGATAATTGCCATGCCACTACACTGTAGTACTATTGCATTCATGAGATGATTCTTCCTTCGACATATGCACATTACTATTCCATGTTGCATGATTTCCGATATGATTACTGTTCTTTACATGTCGCATACGTCATGGATTGACTGCATAGCACATCGCATTGGATTTACTTCCTGATGTTGGATTTTCATGTGATTTCTGGTTTTTGAGGACCGTGGGGTTATTTAAGAAAAGAGGCACTTTTATGAAAACCCGGTACCTCGTGATATGATATTTCGGTGCGTCCACCACGCGTTTTCTCGGTGCTGAGACGTGTGCTTGAAACCCGATTCGAGGAGGTGATGATCCGTTTGCGGGTTCGTGGTGGGCCCGGTATGGTTCCCCTCGGCGAGATTATCGATGGGTTTGCCGATTGAGCCTGGAGGCGGGCGAGTACCTACCGGTGATTGTATTTGAGCTCGGCGGATATCTGGAGGATACCGGCCGCAGTCGAGAGATGGGCTGACCCGTACTGCCGGGGACCGAGGGCCGATAACGCAGACAGAGCCCAGAGATGGACATGGGTTGACTCGTACTGCCGGGGGCCGAGGGCCGATACCGCCGACGGAGCCCCATATGGATGAGGATTTACGTGTCGAAGCTAGGCACGGGTTTTCATGATGTTTTTCCATGATATTGTTTATATCCTCATACTTGCATACTCGATGCTTATCGTCAGTGGGTGACGAGTGGACGGGTTCCACATACATACAGACATGGATTATATACAGACTTGGATCATATACAGACTGGTTTTACATTGATCATACTTTATTTGTATATATAACAGGGTATGAGGGCGCTGTTATATATACCCTTACACCAATATTAGTGGTATGGGACGCTAATATATGTGTATTGATATCATTGATATTTCTTCATGGTTACTTCATGCAGACATACCTTACACTGATGACATGTGATTACCTGAGTACCTGGCACTACATACATGTTTAGATGTTACCTTGCCACCCTATTACACTCAGATGTACTCTTGTGGATTATCTTATTGATCGTTGACTTAGGTTTATGTCTTGCATTCGGTTTCTGCTTGTAGATGTTTCTATTCACGAGTTGGCAACTCACCCCCGTTGTGCCACAGTTCTTGCAGGTTCTGCCGTACAGGTTCTATTGCGGCATTTCTGGCACACTTTCTTCTTGCGGGTGACTTGCTTTGGTAGGTGGATTCTTTCGCATCAAGAACCACCATTGTATTTATTTATTTCATTGTATCTAGAATTTCCATCAACCAAAACTTGTATTGTTTCAGATCTAGACTAGTGATGTATTATTTCGACCTTAGAGTCGCGCTTAGTAGTATTGCGTTTTTTTTCTTATTGCTTTTGAATTTTCTTTGGATTTGATCCTCGCCACTAGGCGTTGTATATTATTGCTGCATATGTGGTTGTGACCGTCGATTGACGAAGAGCTAGCTCCCGCTTGGGGATGCCATTATCATTGCATACATATTGTTATACTTGTTGTACCCCATTCGGGGCCAGTTTTTCAAAAGAAACTCTGCCGAAATTTTTAGAAAAGACTTTATTGTTTTCAAAACGTACCTTCGGCTTAGTTATTTAAAAACCTTGATTTCAAACCTGTATTTCTTCACTTCTTTAAACCAGTTTTCTTTACTTATTCTCAAAAATGGTTTTAGATTTCTGGGCTTTTGGCTTACTTGGATCAGATGGAGTCCTATAGGCTTCATATGGTTCAAGGGCCAGTCACGTGCTCTTTCGGGTCGTGACAAGTCAGGATCAATCCCACCGTACAATACTTGCTTAACCGTTCAGCCAGGCCAGTGTCGGTACTTCGAGGGAGGTTTTCCAACGCTTTCGCGAAGTTCCTTAATTAAGTAACCTCTTTTCCCTGTGGGCGTAGCCCCGCTAACACCTCTCTAGACACCTACTAAGTTTATAGCATTGATCGTTAAGTGAGAGTTTTCCCGAGGAGTAGCATATACTCACAGTAGGATCGGGATCCAAATATCATCGCGTGATAAAACCGAAGGAATCCTACCAGAATTATCACACTCCAAATGGTATGCAGCGCTTGCAAGTTTCAGTACTTATGAAACTCCCGATGTGGATTTTTGCCCCATGCTCTTATGACCTTGGCGTGAGGTCAAAATGTCATAAGTCACATGTCAAGTTCTTCCCATCATTATCCCGGTTAATTTGAACCCACCCGTACCTACCCTTGACGTAGGCCAAAATGCCAGTACGACTGTCTCAAATCAACGCATTCTATCTATGCAACAGATAAATATCCGGCAGCTACCAATCATTATGCCTTGGCGTGAGGTCAAAATATATAGCTTGAATACTACCGTATATTTAACTGAAATGATGGAGGGCTACGGATGGTTTTGGCGAAACCGTGAACGTAGTGAACTTGATATAATCGATGGAACGAGATAGCTTTTAAAAGGAGTGGTTCAAGCTCCGCGTTTAAAAGTTTAGTTTTTGAAAAGAACCGAGTGGTTTTCAAAGTGTTCCAATCGACTTTTACTTGGTTTATTTTCTTGCATTAGTTCTTTTAATGCGTCCCATCATTTAATCCTACCATTGCAGAAAACAACCAAAATATGACGTACGCTTATGCCATTCGCATTCGCCACGGGGCCCCGTCATCACCCGTTAGGTTACTTAACTAACGACAGAGCGGGGGCTGGGCTAGCACGGCTGTAAAACATAAGCAACGCCTAAATAGTTATCATATATAAATATATAGCAATGATAGACATTACAGATCACAGATGAATACATTGGATATACTAGGAATCCGCAATCCGTTCGAGCCTGCAACGAAAAGCGGATTACACGGTCGCGGTGAATAGCCAATACCCCACCCAAGACCCCTACGGGTGCGGCAAACTACCCGCCAAGTACCCGAAGCGAAGCAACCTCCCTCAACACCGTGAGTAGGCCACTCGGCACTTCGAGATACCCGGTAGTTTGTGCACCCCCTCCATGGGTCTATCCTAGGAGCAAAAACAGTAAAAAGAATTATACAATGACGGCTACAACCCCGACCCGGTTGTGCGGCCAAACAAATAATAATATTACATCAATTTACATATTACAATGAATGAAAGAAAAAGCAACACTCATCTCACATCCACCCCGGCTATTCAACCGCGACAATCCAACCCATTCATATACACATACCAACATCAAACACAGATCACAGATATGTATAACCCCGACTAATCGACATATAGCGATTAGCCGACGTTCAATACATATAAACATCACAGATATAACCTTTTAGTCAAAGTGTATTGAAGTTCGAAAAAAAATACGGATTTATAGGCCCCCAAAAACAAATTTCTATTCTGGAAAACCTGGGCACATATAAACCATCTTAAAAATCCTAAAACCAAGCCAGAAACACACTGCACCAAACTCGACCAAGAGATGAGCCAAGACGGCCGCGGTTGCGCGGCAATAGCTTGCTATTGCCGCGGAACCGCGACACTTTGGTCGAATCTTTGGATCGTTTTTGGTGGCTTTCTTCACAAAACCCTGAGATGATTTTTGGTGTATAATATATTTTGATTTGACCAGAAAAAAAATTTAACAGAAACTTAGGGTTTTGAAAATTCGGTTTTTCGATTTTTCCGATTCGAACTTCGATACACTCTACTACCTAGCTAGTTTATGTTTAGTTAGGCTCTGATACCACTGTAAGTCCACGTTGCCCACCCCGGTGCTTACGGGGAGGCGGAAAACGGAATAAAAATCGAATTTTTATGAGCTTAGGCAACATGGACTAGACTATGAAGGATCTTTGCTAAACAAAAATAAGCTAAAGCTAACTAGAAACTAGCTAAGTGCTAGAAAGGTTATACCTTGGGCTTTATGTCCTTCTCTCCTTGCTCCTTGGAGTGGTGGAAGTAGGTCACCTTGGTCGTCTTCTCACGTCGAAGAAAGATCCACCCGAAAGCCTCAACCTTTGGCTTCAACTCCAAGCTAGAAGTAACTAGGGTGCAAGAAGTGCTAATCCTTGAACCCTAGATGAGAGTAGAGATTATCAAGAAAGGGTTTTTCTCAAGCTCAAGTGTTTCTCAACACATGAGAGGGGAGAGCTTGAGGGAGAGGAAGAACAAGAGAGAGAATGTGAATAATAGAATGAGAGAATAATATGAAGCATTCTCTCATATATGCGAATTATTGTAATTAGATAATTAGTGAGATAATTGTCATGGCTTAATCAAGACATGACCATTATCATTTCATTTTTAATGCAAATTGTAAGGATCAAAGAGCATCTTCCAAATGAAATGATGATGGTCAAAGTGTCAACCAAGGTCAACAAGTCAAGAAGGTCAAATGGTCAACAACCATAACCATGCACAATTATTAAACTAATATCAATTAACCATAATTCACACATAAGAATTAGGGTTAATAAAAATGACAATGGTTATTAACCCTAATCAAAGTCCTCTCCCTCCGTCTCAAGCAACTGTGCATACGCACCCGTATTCGTGATCCGAGGAACACGAACACAAAGAGAAAAACCAATCCCAAATCATATACTAGGATCCGGCTTAAACCAAAGCCCGCTAGTATAAGCTGTCCAGACAGCAAACGTGCACAAGTGCGCGGATGTGAACGAACCCTGTCGCAAAACCATGCGACCTCTACTCATTTTGCCTAAAGGCGAATAGCTCTCTGTGTGGGACTCTAAAGACTCGACACTACGCTGGCAGTGGGTTTAACCACAGACCGCAAGCGGCACTAGCTGTACGTAACGGTCCCCAGGTAGATGTCGACAAGAAGACTGACGAGGTGAACCCCATCTGAACTCCTACTGAGCCTGTATGTGCCAGTCTCCGTACAGTCCGGTCTATTCGTCTGATACATCGCATGGCGGGCCTAGGGGGCGGTGAACGTTAGTCCCCTAATAGCGGTACAAGTCGTGTCGGAGTGTAGCCCAGAACACCCTGAGATAACACTGGAAACCTACCAGTATATCTCGCTTGCCCTGGCCAGGGACTACTCGTGTAATGGCTCTCCTGGACACAGCGCGATGTCAACCCCCAATACCGGGAGAGACGAATCCTGTCTAACCGTCACTGTCTCCAAGTGCTTCGGGACTGCACCCAAAAACTACCTGTTTGCACGACTCCTTTGAGCCATGGTAGGGTAGCAATCAAAGTGCAGTGGGAACACACTCGAGGCGAAGTGACAGTGTCAAGTCAGCGGACTAAGCTGTACTCATGTCACCTGGGAACTGATAACTGACGATAGGTATAATACCAACCAACAGTTCCCTACGAGTCCTGTCCAGTGTACTCTTAACCTAACGAGCACCCGCATACTATCTCAAGTACGACGTACTGACGGCTGTGGGACAGACCGTCTCCCACACTGGGATAAGAAGCGCATACGCTAGTCTACTCCGGAGTTTCGATGCCCTGTCTCGATAGTCCAATGACTAGGGACCTGTATAAGGATGTGCTTGTAGATCACCCAGCTCCCACGAATGTGAGCGCCATCACAACGCTGGTAATCAAGCAAAGATCCTAAGGGCTCTACTAATATGTATATCAGCTATATGCTAAAAGAAACACATGCACATATTAAAGCAGAGACAAACCAAGTAGCATACTACCATTTCGAGCAAGATTGTATATACAACTGTGAATATCCCAAGCTTCCATCAAGTAATATACAAACTAGTATGATACAGTAATGGCCTCTAGGGCATATACACTAACATCTACACCAATCTTCCTTTTGAAGATCCACTTGCATCCTACGCGTTTTACCCCATCTGGAGCAATGTCCAATGTCCATACTTTGTTGGTGTACATGGACTCCATTTCGGTCCGCATTGCATCCAGAAATTTTACCGAGTCAACGCTCTGAATGGCTTGCTGGAAGCTAGTAAGCTCATCACTACAATGATGCAATCCTCTCTATCCCCGTCTATGAGAAAACCGTAGTATCTCTCGGGCGGATGAGACTGCCTACTACTTCTACGGAGCGGCGCAGGAATGTCCTGATCTTTCGAACCCTCTGGTTCTACTAAGCTTTCAGTAATAGCTCGTGGTTCTGGAATTTCTTCCAGTTCTATTGCGCTCCTACTTATCTGTTTTTCCAAAAACTGAGTTTCCAAGAAGTGGGCATGACGAGAAACAAAAACCTTTTGTTCCTCTTCGCAATAGAAGAAATATCTCTTGGAGTTCTTTGGATATCCCACAAACTTGCACTGTACTGAGCGTGCCTCGAGCTTGTCCGCATGCTGTTTTTTGACAAAAGCTGGACATCCCCATGTCTTAATATGATTAAGATAGGGTCTCTTCCAACACCACATCTGATATGGTGTAATAGGCACAGTCTTAATTGGAACTCGGTTCAAAAGGTATGCAGCTGATTCTAGTGCATATCCCCAGAATGATCGCGGTAACTCAGCGTTACTCATCATGGACCGTACCATATCCAATAGGGTTCGGTTCCGTCTCTCCGATACACCGTTATGTTGCGGAGTGTATGGAGGAGTAAGCTGAGAGAGAATTCCATTCTCTTTTAAGTAATCCAGGACTCGGCACTCAAGTATTCACCACCTCGATCAGATCTCAGTGTCTTGAAACTTTTGCCTGTTTGTTTTTCTACTTCATTCTTATATTCCTGGAATTTTCCAAAGGCTTCGGAATTATGTTTCATTAAGAAGACATAACCGTACCTTGAAAAGTCATCCGTAAAAGTAATGAAGTAAGAATAACCGCTTCGTGCATGCGTAGACATTGGACCGCACACGTCGCTATGTACGAGTCCCAAGAGCTCGCTCGCTCTTACTCCGTGTCCAGTGAACGGAGTCTTTGTCATCTTTCCTTTGAGACAGGATTGACAAGTTGCATATGATTGATATTCGAACGGATCCAAATATCCTTCTGTATGTAACTTCGTCAACCTTCTCTCATTGATGTGACCCAGTCTACAATGCCATAAGAATGTCTGATTTGTTTCCGGAGACTTTCTTTTGTGTGTATTCTGGACATTGAAAATCTGTGGTTGGTTTAATACGTATATACCATTGCTCAATGTACCTGACCCAATCAGAACGTGATTAAGGTGAATGTTTACAACATTACTTACAAACGCAAATTCATAACCTTCTTTAGAAATTAAAGATACAGAAATGATATTACAAGTTGCTTTGGGTACAAAAAAGCAATTACGTAAAACCAAAACATGTCCATCTGACATTCCCAGGTGATAGTCCCCCACGGCCTCAGCATCCATGCTAGCTCCTTTTGCAACTTTGAGGGTCATTTCACCTTCTTTCAAAAACCTACGCTTTCTCAATGCCTGCAAAGAATTACAGATATGAGATCCTGACCCGGTATCCAATACTCAGGACGTAGAGTTTATTGATAGACAGTTTTCAATAACATACACACCTGAAGCTGAAGCCGCAACTTGCTTCAGATCCTGTGTTCTGGCCTTCCAAGCCCTGCAATCTTTCTTCCAGTGTCCACTCTTGTGACAGTAAAAGCACTCTTCCTTATCCACAAGCTTCCCCGCTACCTTTGTTGCTTTTGCCTTTCCCTTCGTATCCACCTTACTAACACCGCCCCTTGGTTTTGCGGGGGTTTTCTTCTTCTTTCCCTTGGCTTTCACCCTGGACCTAGAAGAGGAAGATCCTCCTACAAACAAAGTGGATGTTTCCCTACCATTCTGTAGGGTGCCCTCTGCACTCCTCAGCATGTTGAGGAGCTCTGAAAGTTCAACTTCCTTTTCCTGTAAGTTGAAGTTCAGGATGAACTGGGCGTAAGTGGAAGGAAGGGACTGAAGAATCAAGTCCGTATAGATCTCATTCTCCAACGTGGTCCCAAGGTCCGCGAGCTCCTCTATGTAGCCAATCATCTTAAACACGTGTTCTGCTAACGATGATCCGATGGCCAATCTCGCCGAAAACAACTTCTTCGACACTTCGTATCTTACGATACGGGATTGCTCTCCATACTGTTCTTTTTTATGGAGAAATATGGATTCGAGGACCATATTCTCGTGCCTCCTCTGATGTTCATTGTCCATAGAGGCAAGCACGAGGCACTTGGCCTTCGCGCAGTCGATTTCCCAGTTCTTACGGATTTCCCTATCCGCGACGCTGGTTTTCGGACCTGGGACAGGGGGAGCTTTGGTTGTAAGAAGATACCCTAACTTGTCATAAGTGATTGCCGTTTTTACATTCCTGAGCCAATCTTTGTAGTTTGGCCCTGTCAGTATGTTTTTATCTAGAAGTAACTTAAGTCCAGTCATGATAAATAGTCGCTGCAATTAGGAGAGAGAGAAGAAACACTTTAGCATGATGCTCTTGCAAGTTTAGAGTGGTTTTTAATTTGTCTAAACAGGATGGCTCCCACTGTCTCTCGAATCCCTCCTCAAACCATAAAGGAAGAACTAGTCGGGATCAATCTCACCGTACAATACTTGCTTAACCGTTAAGCCAGGCCAGTGTTGGTACTTCGAGGGAGGTTTTCCAACGCTTTCGCGAAGTTCCTTAATTAAGTAACCTCTTTTTCCTGTGGGCGTAGCCCCGCTAACACCTTTCTAGACACCTACTTGGTTTATAGAATTGATCGTTAAGTGAGAAAGTTCCGGAGGAGTAGCATATACTCACAGTAGGATCGGGATCCAAATATCATCGCGTGACAAAACTGAAGGAATCCTACCAGAATCATCACACTCCAAATGGTATGCAGCGCTAGCAAGTTTCAGTTCTTTTGAAACTCCCGATGTGGATTTTTTTTGCCCCATGCTCTTATGACCTTGACTTTGGCCAAAATATCATAAGTCACATGTCAAGTTCTACCCGTCATTCTCCAGGTTAATTTGAGCCCACCCGCATATACCCTTGACTTTGGCCAACATGGTAGAACGACTGCCCCAAACCAACACATCTATCTATACTGCAGATGAATACCGAATAGCTACCAATCACTATGCCTTGACTTTGGCCAACATACATAGCTTGAATACTTATTGACCATTCATGTGAAACGACGGAGGGCTACGAATGGTTTTGGCGAAACCGTGAACGTAGTGAACTTGATATAATCGAAGGAACGAGATAGCTTTCAAAAGGAGTGGCTCAAGCTCCGCATTTAAAATTTTGGTTTTGAAAAGAATCGAGTGGTTTTGAAAGTGTTCCAACGACTTTTACTTGGTTTATTTTTTCTTGCATTAATTCCAATGTGTCCCATCATTTAATCCTGCCATTGCAGAAAACAACGAAAATATGACGTATGCTTATGCCATCCGCATTCGCCACGGGGTCCCGTCATCACCCGTTAGGTTACTTAACTAACGACAGAGCAGGGGCTGGACTAGCGCGGATGCAAAACATAAGCAACGCCTAAATAGATATCATATAGATATATATAAACATTCGTCACATGCAATGATAACCATCTCAGATCACAGATGAATACATTAGATATACTAGGAATCCGCAATTCGTACGAGCCTGTAACGAAGAACGGATTACACGGTCGCGATGAATAGCCAAACAACACCCTAGACCCCTACGGGTGAGGCAAACTACCCGCCAAGTACCCGAAGCGAAGCAACCTCCCTCAACACCGTGAGTAGGCCACTCGACACTTCGAGATACACGGTAGTTTGTGCACCCCACCTTGGGTCTATCCTAGAAGCAAAAACAGTAAAAAGAAATTATACAATGATGGCTACAACCCCGACCCGGTTGTGCGGCCATACAAATAATATTACATCAATTTACATATTACAAGAATTGAAAGAATAAGAAAACTCTCATCTCACAACCCCCCGGCTTTTCATCCTCGACAGTCCAACGAATTCATATACACAAACCATCAACATTACAGATCACAGATATGTATAACCCCCACTAATCGACGTATAGCGATTAGTAGACGTTCAATACATATATCACATCACAGATATAACCCATTAGCTAAAGCGTAAAGAAAATCGATCAAAATAATGATTTGTGACCACCCCAAAAACTAACTTGTTCTCTAGAAAATCTGGGCAGAAACAAACCATCCAAAAAATCCCAAAACAGCACCAGAAGAACACTGCAGGAAAAACGACCCACGGCCGAGTCAACTCGGCCGTGGATCCGCGGCAAGAGCATGCTCTTGCCGCGGTTCCGCGGTGAGTTGGTCGACTCGCTGGCTCATTTTTCTTGTGTGTTCTGTAAAAAGCCTGAGCCGATTTTTGAAGTATGATTTATTATTTTTAAAGCAGGTTTAAAAATCGGCAGAAACTTAGGGTTTTGAAAAATTATTTTGCGATTTTTTCCGATCGAAGTTCTAAATACTTTGCTAACTAGTTAGTTTGTGTTTAGCTAGTCTCTGATACCACTGTAAGTCCACGTTGCCCACCCCGGTGCTTGCGGGGAGGCAGAAACGTTATGAAAAATCTGATTTTTACAACACTAGGCAACATGGACTATGCTAAAGGAGGGATCTTTGCTAAACAAAAACTAACAATAAGCTAAAAGAGTTTAGCTACTCGGAAAAGGGGTTATACCTAGGTCTTCGAGTCCTTCTCTTCTTGCTCCTTGGAGTGAAAGAATGGATCGTCTCATCGCCTTCTCTTGCCGAAGAAAGATCCACCCGAGGGCCTCTACCTTTGGCTCCAACTTCAAACTAGAAGTAACTAAGGTGCTTGGTGTGCTAAACCTAGGACCTTAGAAAGAGTAGAGAGTATTTTTGAAGGGATTATCTCAAGCTCAAATGGTTCTCAACTCATGAGAGGGGAGAGCTAGAGACAGAGGAAGAGGAGGAGAGAGAATGAAAATGATCAAGTGAGAAAAATAATGCAACCTTCTCACATATATGTGATTTATGAAAAATAGATAATTAGCTAAAGATAATTGTCATGGTTAATCAAGAAATGACCATTATCATTTCATATTAATTTCTTTTGCAAGGATCAAAGAGCATCTTTCATATGGAATGATGATGGTCAACTTGTCAGCCTAGGTCAACAAGTCAAGTATAGTCAAATGGTCAACAACCCTAACCATGCACAATTATAATTAACTAATATTAATAAATCATAATTCACACATAAACATTAGGGTTAAGAAAATGACAATGGTCATCAACCCTAATGAAAGTCCTCTGTCTCTGTCTCAGTCAACTGTGCATACACACCCGTATCCGTGTTCCGAGGAACACGAATACAATGAGATAAAACCAATCCCAAATCATACACTAGGATCCGGCTTAAACCAATGCCCGCTAGTATAAGCTGTCCGGACACCAAACGTGCACAAGTACGCGGATGTGAACGAACCCTGTCGCAAAACCATGCGACCTCTACTCATTTTTCCTAAAGGAGAATAACCCTCTGTGTGGGACTCTAAAGACTCGACACTACGCTGGCAGTGGGTTTAACCACAAACCGCAAGTGGCACTAGCTGTACGTAACGGTCCCCAGGTAGATGCCGATAAGAAGACTGACGAGGTAAACCCATCTGAATTCTTAGTGAGCCTGAATGTGACAGTCTCCATACAGTCCGGTCTGTTCGTCTAATAACATCGCATGGCGGGCCTAGGGGGGCGGTAAACGTCAGTCCCCTACTAGCGGTACAAGTCGTGTCGGAGTGTAGCCCAGAACACCTGAGATAACACTGGAAACATACCAGTCTATCTCGCTTGCCCTGGCCAGGGACTTTGTGTAATGGCTCTCCTAGACACAGCGCGATATCAACCCCCAATACCGGGAGAGACGAATCATGTCTAACCGTCACTGCCTCCAAGTGCTTCTTGACTGCACCCAAAAACTACCTGTTTGCACGACTCTTTTGAGCCGTGGTAGGGTAGTAATCAAAGTACAGTGGGAACACACTCGAGACGAAGTGACAGTGTCAAGTCAACGGACTAAGCTGTACTCATGTCACCTGGGAACTGATAACTGACTATAGGTATAATACAAACCAACAGTTCCCGACGAGTCCTGTCCAGTGTACTCGTAACCTAACGAGCACCCGCATACTATCTCAAGTACGAAGTACTGACGGCTGTGGGACAGACCGTCTCCCAAGCTGGGATAAGAAGTGTAAGTCCACGTTGCTCACCCCGGTTCTTACGGGGAGGCGGAAACGGCGAAAAACAATTATTTTGCGCAAAGGCAACATGGACTAAAAGCCGGATCTTTGCTAAACTAGAAACTAGCAAACAACTAGAGGCGTTAACTACTATGCCGTAGAAATTATACCTCACGAAACCGGTCCTTCGGGTCTTCTCTCCGCTGTCCGGCTCATCCATCCACGCTCCGAGGGTAGATCCGGATCTTGGTCACCTCCGCGGCCTTTTTGAGTCGAAGACGATCCACCCGAGAGATGTACACCGAGCTCCACCTCGAGCCGAGGCAACTAGGGCAACAAGATCGCTAGTCTTGAAGTCCTAGGTTATGTAGAAGAGGTTGATGGAAGTGTTTGTCTTTGTGGATTCTTTTTCTCTCAACAAATGAGATCAAAAGAAAATTTCAAGAGGAGGAAGATGAAGGAGATCAAGCAACCATGAGAGCTCATTTTCTTTTCTTCTCACAAGAGGGAGAATGAGAAAAGAATAATGAATAAAGAAAATGAACCATGGTTCAATAATACTAAAAATCATCATTACTAATCCTATCATGATAAAGTTGATGGTTACATTGACATGACCATTTTCATAATCCAAAAAGAAAAAGAAAACCAAAGAAGAGTGTAGACCTCTCATGAAGGTCAAGGTCAACTTTGGTCAACGGGTCAACAAAGTCAAGAGTGGTCAAGGTGGTCAAATGGTCAAAGCAATTAGCCATCACAAAATTATCACTGAAATGATTAGTAAGTAATGTCCGCGGCTCATAATGGTTTTGACCGAACGAATTGCCAAAACCCTAATGAGGCTGCCACATAACGGTTTTGGCTGAACCAACTGCCAAAACCCTAATGTGGCACCTCTTTCTTCATCGCTCCTCAAAACTGTGCATACACACCCGCATCCGCATTCCGTAGAATGCGAATGCACAGAAGACAAAACAAATCCATCCGTGCAATACTAGGATCCGGCTTAAACCAAAGCCCACTAGTATTGCCTGCCCGAACAGCATACGCACACACGTGTACGTAAGTGATCGCAGCCCTGCCGTAAAACCATACGACCTCTACACGTTTCGCTCAGTGCAGGGAAACTCTCTGTGTGGGACTCTAAAGACTCGACACTACGCTGGCAGTGGGTTAAACCGCAGACCGCAAGCGGCATTAGCTGTACGTAACGATCCCCAGGTAGATGTCGATAAGAAGGCCGATGAAATAAACCCATCCGAACTCCTACTGAGCCTGTATGTGACAATCTCCGTACAGTCCAGTCTGTTCGTCTGATACATCGCATGGCGGGCCTAGGCGGTGGTGAACGTCAGTCCCCTAATAGCGGTACAAGTCGTGTCGGAGTGTAGCCCAAAACACCCTGAGATAACACTGGAAACCTACCAGTATATCTCGCTTGCCCTGGCCAGGGACTACTCGTGTAATAGCTCTCCTAGACACAGCGCGATGTCAACCCCCAATACCGGGAGAGACGAATCCAGTCTAACCGTCACTGCCTCCAAGTGCTTCGGGACTGCACCCAACTACTACCTGTTTGCACGACTCCTTTGAGCCGTGGTAGGGTAGTAATCTAAGTACAGTGGGAACACACTCGAGGCGAAGTTACAGTGTCAAGTCAGCGGACTAAGCTGTACTCATGTCACCTGGGAACTGATAACTGACGATAGGTATAATAACATCCAACAGTTCCCGACGAGTCCTGTCCAGTGTACTCGTAACCTAACGAGCACCCGCATACTATCTCTAGTACGACGTACTGATGGCTGTAGGACAGACCACCTCCCATGCTGGGATGAGAAGCGTATACGCTAGTCTACTCCTGAGTATCGATGCCCCGTCTCGATAGTCCTTTGACTAGGGACCTGTATGAGGATGTGCTTGTAGATTACCCAGCCCCCACTAGTGTGACTGCCATCATAACGCTGGTAATCAAGCAATGATCCTAAGGGCTCTACTAATATGTATAAGCGATATGCTAAAAGAAACACATGCACATATTGAAGTAGAAACAAACCAAGTAGCATACTACCATTTTGAGCAATATTGTGTATACAACTATGAATATCCCAAGCTTCTATTAAGTAATATACAAGCTAGTATGATACAGTAATGGCCTCTAGGGCATATACACTAACAATCTCCCACTTGCACTAGGGCCATGTACTGGCGTATCGAAGACCTATCATCTCGATCAGCCGCTCGAACTGAGTCTAGGGTATGGCCTTCGTGAATGGATCTGCAGTGTTATCTTCTGAATTTACTCTCTTCACCTCGATCTCCCGGCGATCAGCGATCTCCCTGATCAGGTGGTACCACTTCAAAATGTGCCTGGACTTCTGATGGGACCTGGGTTCCTTCGCTAAAGCTATAGCTCCGTTGTTGTCACAATACAGCGATATTGGATCAACAATGGTAGGAACCACCTGAAGCTCCGTGAGGAACTTCTTCATCCTGACAGCTTCTTTTGCGGCATCGCAAGCAGCTATGTACTCCGCTTCCATAGTTGAGTCAGCAACGGTCTCCTGCTTGGAACTCTTCCAGCAAACCTCCCCTCCATTGAGGGTAAATACATAACCCGACATGGACTTGGAGTCATCCTTGTCACTCTGGAAGCTGGAGTCAGCAAAGGCCTCGATCTGGAGGTCTTTTCCGCCATACACCAAGAACATCTCCTTAGTCCTTCTCAGGTACTTGAGAATGTTCTTTACCACTATCCAGTGTTTCTCCCATGGGTCTGACTGATACCGGCTTACAACGCTCAATGCGTATGCTACATCTAGTCTGGTACATAACATCATATACATTATAGAGCCTACTGCAGAAGCGTAGGGTATAATAGACATGCGATCCCTTTCCAAATCAGTCTTGGGAGACATCTCTTTGGAGTGGGTGATCCCGTGACAAGCCGGTAAATTACCGCGCTTGGAATATTCCATACTGAATCTTTTCAGTATGGTGTCAATATACCTGGACTGTGAAAGTCCCAACATCCTCTTAGATCTATCACGATAGATCTGGATCCCCAGAATGTAGTTGGCATCGCCCAGGTCCTTCATGGAGAACCTCTGCGACAAGAATCCTTTGACTGACTGTAGCATAGGAATATCATTTCCTATTAGGAGAATGTCATCCACGTACAAGACGAGGAAAACCACAGTTCTCCCTACAATCTTACTGTAAATGCATGGTTCATCAGGGTTTTTGATAAAGTCGAATTCTTTGACAGTATCATCGAAGCATATGTTCCAACTCCGCGATGCCTGCTTTAGTCCATAGATGGACTTTAGCAACTTGCACACTTTACCGCTGCTCCTACTCTGAATGAATCCCTCCGGCTGATCCATAAAGACGCACTCTTCCAAATTTCCATTTAGGAAAGCCGTCTTTACGTCCATCTGCCAGATCTCATAATCGTGGAAGGCAGCAATGGCAAGAAGGATCCGAATGGATTTGAGCATAGCCACTGGAGAAAAGGTCTCGTCATAGTCCAAACCAGGTCTTTGACAAAAACCCTTTGCTACAAGTCTAGCTTTATAGGTTTCAACCTGCCCATCTACACCAATCTTCTTTCTGAAGATCCATTTGCAGCCTACGGGTTTTACCCCTTCTGGAGCAAAGTCCAAAGTCCAAACTTTGTTGGTGTACATGGACTCCATCTCGGTCCGCATTGCATCCAGCCATTTTACCGAGTCACCGCTCTGAATGGCTTGCTGGAAGCTAGTAGGTTCACCATAGTCAATGGTGCAATCCTCTCTATCCCCGTCTATGAGAAAACCGTAGTATCTCTCGGGCGGTTGAGACTGCCTACTACTCCTGCGGAGTGGCGCTGGGATGTCCGGTTCTCCTGAACCTTCTGGTTCTACCAAGGTTTCAGTAATAGCTTGTGGTTCTGGAATTTCTTCCAGTTCTATTGCGCTCCCACTTATCTGATTTTCTAAAAATTCAGTTTCCAAGAAGTGGGCATGCTGAGAAACAAAAACCTTTTGTTCCTCTGCGGAATAGAAAAGATACCCCCTGGAGTTCTTTGGGTATCCCACAAACTTACACAGTACTGAGCGTGCCTCGAGCTTGTCCGCATGCTGCTTCTTTACAAAAGCTGGACATCCCCATGTCTTAAGGTACTTAAGACAGGGTTTCTTCCCACTCTACATCTGATATGGGGTGGTAGGCACAATCTTGGTTGGAGCCTTGTTCAAGAGATATGCAGCTGTATCTAGTGCATAACCCTAGAAGGATCGCGGCAACTCAGCCTTACTCATCATGGAACGAACCATATCCAATAAGGTTCGATTCCGCCTTTCCAATACACCGTTGTGTTGTGGTGTGTATGGAGGAGTACGCTGAGAGAGAATTCCATTCTCTTTTAAGTAGTCCAAAAACTCGGCACTCAAGTATTCACCACCTCGATCAGATCTCAGTCTCTTGATACTTTTGCCAGTTTTTTTTTCAACTTCATTCTTGTATTCCTGAAATTTCTCAAAGGCCTCGGATTTGTGCTTCATTAAGAAGACATGTCCATACCTAGAGAAATCATCTGTGAAAGTAATGAAGTATGAATAACCACTTCGCGCATTTGTAGACATTGGACCACACACATCACTGTGTATGAGTCCCAAGAGCTCGCTTGCTCTTTCTCCGTGTCCAGTGAACGGAGTCTTTGTCATCTTTCCCATAAGACAAGATTCACAAGTGGCATAAGACTGATACTCGAACTGATTCAAGTATCCCTCTTTATGTAACTTTGTTAACCGTGTCTCATTAATGTGACCCAGTCTACAATGCCATAAGAAAGCCTGATTTGTTTCCGGAGACTTTCTTTTAAGTGTGTTCTGGACACTGAAAATCTGAGCTTGATTTAATACGTATTTACCGTTTTCTAATGTACCTGACCCAATCAGAACTTGATTTAGGTGGATGTTTACTACATCGCTTACAAAAGTAAAATCATATCCTTCCCTAGAAAGTAAGGATACAGATATGATATTACAAGTCGCACCTGGTACATAAAAACAGTTACGCAGAATCAATATCTGCCCAGTTGTCAGTCCAAGATGATATTCTTCTACGGATTCAGCGTACATGCTCATTCCGTTAGCAACCCTGAGAGTCATATCACCTTTCTTGATAACCTTACGGTTTCTCAGAGCCTGTAACGAATTACAGATATGAGATCCTGATCCAGTATCCAATACCCAGGAAGTAGGGTTAACTGACATACAGTTCTCTATTACAAACACACCCGAAGCCGAAGCCACAAAATGCTTCGAATTCTGGCTACTGGCTTTGCAAGCCCTGCAATCCTTCTGCCAATGTTCATTCCTGTAACATTAGGAACTTCCCTCTTTTACTACATCCAGTCCCGAAACTTCTGCCCTTCCCTTTCTTTCTACTTCCCTGGTTTCCTTCAGAGTAGTAGGTAGATACTGTTGAACTAAGTCAGCATCTGACCCGTTCTTCAACGTGGTCTTCAGGACCGTGAGCTCAAAAGAGCTGGTCTCTGTAAGGACGTTGCCCCCTACAGATGACCCGATAGCCAACCTCACTGGAAGCAATTCGTTCGAGGTCTCATATCTTGTGATACGAGATTGCTCTCCACATAAATCTTTGTTATGGAGGAAGATAGAAACTAAGTCCATCTTCTCGTGCTGCCTCTGGTATGCACCATTAACTGAGGCTAACACGAGGCACTTGGCTTTCGCACAGTTCTTTTTCGATGTCTCGCGGATATGAACATCCGTAACAGGGGAAACTGGACCTGAGACGGCAGGGGTTGGATCAGTCAAGAGGTGTCCCATCTTGTCATGGGCAATGGACATCTGGACAGACCTTTGCCAGTTATAACAGTCAGATTCAGTCATTTTATTATCTAGATATAACCTATGTCTGGTCACTGGGTCGCTGCAATTAAGAGAGAGAGAAGAAAACACTTTAGCATGATGCTCTTGCAAGTTTAGATTGGTTTTTTTTAATTTATCTAAACAGGATGGCTCCCACTGTCTCTCGAATCCCTCCTCAAACCATAAAGGAAGAATTAGTCGGGATCTATCTCACCGTACAATACTTGCTTAATCGTTCAGCCAGGCTGGTGTCGGTACTTCGAGGGAGGTTTTCCAACGCTTTTGCGAAGTTCCTTAATTAAGTAACCTCTTTTCCCTATGGGCGTAGCCCCGCTAACACCTTTCTAGTCACCTACTTGGTTTATAGCATTGATCGTTAAGTGAGAAAGTTCCGGAGGAGTAGCATATACTCACAGTAGGATCGGGATCCAAATATCACCGCATGACAAAACTGAAGGAATCCTACCAGAATCATCACACTCCAAATGGTATGCAGCGCTAGCAAGTTTCAGTTCTTTTAAAACTCCCGATGTGGATTTTTGCCCCATGCTCTTATGACCTTGACGAAGGACAACATATCATAAGTCACATGTCAAGTTTTACCCGTCATTGTCCAGGTTAATTTGAACCCACCCGTACATATCCTTGACGAAGGCCAAAATAGTAGTACGACTGTCCCAAACCAACGCATCTATCTATGCTACAGATAAATATTCAGCAGCTACCAATCACTATGCCTTGGCGAAGGTCAAAATACATAGCTTGAATACTACTGACTATTTAACTGAAATGACGGAGGGCTACGAATGGTTTTGGCGAAACCGTGAACGTAGTGAACTTGATATAATCGAAGGAACCTGATAGCTTTTAAAAGGAGTGGTTCAAGCTCCGCGTTTAAAAGCTGGCTTTTGAAAAGAACCGAGTGGCTTTGAAAGTGTTCCAACGACTTTTACTTGGTTTATTTTCTTGTATTAATTCCAATGCGTCCCATCATTTAATCCTACCATTGCAGAAAACAACGAAAATATGACGTACGCTTATGCCATCCGCATTCGCCACGGGGTCCCGTCATCACCCGTTAGGTTACTTAACTAACAAAAGAGCGGGGGCTGGACTAGCGCGGATGCAAAACATAAGCAACGCCTAAATAGATATCATATAGATATATATAAACATTCGTCACATGCAATGATAGCCATTCCAGATCACAGATGAATACATTGGATATAGTAGGAATCCGCAATTCGTACGGGGCTGTAACGAAGAACGGATCACACGGTCGTGATGAATAGCCAAACCCCACCCTAAACCCCTACGGGTGCGACAAACTACCCGCCAAGTACCCGAAGCGAAGCAACCTCCCTCAACACCGTGAGTAGGCCACTCGGCACTTCGAGATACCCGGTAGTTTGTGCACCCCACCTTGGGTCTATCCTAGGAGCAAAAACAGTAAAAAAAAATTATACAATGACGGCTACAACCCCGACCCGGTTGTGCGGCCAAACAAATAATATTACATCAATTTACATATTACAAGAAATGAAAGAATAAGAAAACTCTCATCTCACAACCCCCGGCTATTCATCTGCGACAATCCAACGAATTCATATACACAAACCATCAACATTACAGATCATAGATATGTATAACCCCCACTAATCGACGTATAGCGATTAGCAGACGTTCAATACATATATCACATCACAGATAATATCCATTAGCCAAAGTCTACGGAATATCGATCAAAATACGGATTTGTAACCACCCCAAAAATCAATTTGTTCTCTGGAAAATCTGGGTAGAAACAACATGTACTAAAAAATCCCAAAACAGCCAACTAAGCACACTGCATCAAACTCGGTCCACGGCCGAGTCAACTCGGCCGCGGATCCGCGGCAAGAAGCATGTTCTTGCCGCGGAACCGCGGTGCTTTGACCGGTTCAGTGGACCGTTTTTGGTCTGTGTCTTTAGAAAACCCTGAGCCGATTTTTCATATATGTTAAATTACTTTTTGAACAGTATAAAAAATCGGTAGAAAGTTAAATTTTCCGGACTTGTTTTGCGAATTTTTTCCGATCGATATTCTAAATACTTTGCTAACTTGCTAGTTTATGTTTAGCTAGGCTCTGATACCACTGTAAGTCCACGTTGCTCAGCCCGGTTCTTACGGCGAGGCGGAAACGGCGAAAAACAATTATTTAGCGCAAAGGCAACATGGACTAAAAGCCGGATCTTTGCTAAACTAGAAACTAGCAAACAACTAGAGGCGTTAACTACTATGCCGTAGAAATTATACCTCACGAAACCGATCCTTCGGGTCTTCTCTCCGCTGTCCGGCTCATCCATCCACGCTTCGAGGGTCGATCCAGATCTTGGTCACCTCCGCGGCCTTCTTGAGTCGAAGACGATCCACCCGAGAGATATACACCGAGCTCCACCTCGAGCCGAGGCAACTAGGGCAACAAGATCGCTAGTCTTGAAGTCCTAGGTTATGTAGAAGAGTTTGGTGGAAGTGTTTGTCTTTGTGGATTCTTTTTCTCTCAACACATGAGATCAAAAGAAAATTTCAAGAGGAGGAAGATGAAGGAGATCAAGCAACCATGAGAGCTCATTTTCTTTTCTTCTCACAAGAGGGAGAATGAGAAAAGAATAATGAATAAAGAAAATGAACCATGGTTCAATAATACTAAAAATCATCATTACTAATCCTATCATGATAAAGTTGATGGCTACATTGACATGACCATTTTCATAATCCAAAAAGAAAAAGAAAACCAAAGAAGAGTGTAGACCTCTCATGAAGGTCAAGGTCAACTTTGGTCAACGGGTCAACAAAGTCAAGAGTGGTCAAGGTGGTCAAATGGTCAAAGCAATTAGCCATCACAAAATTATCACTGAAATGATTAGTAAGTAATGTCCGCGGCTCATAATGGTTTTGACCGAACAAATTGCCAAAACCCTAATGAGCCTGCCACATAACGGTTTTGGCTGAACCAACTGCCAAAACCCTAATGTGGCACCTCCTTCTTTATCGCTCCTCAAAACTGTGCATACACACCCGCATCCGCATTCCGTAGAATGCGAATGCACAGAAGACAAAACAAATCCATCCGTGCAATACTAGGATCTGGCTTAAACCAAAGCCCACTAGTATTTCCTGCCCGAACAACATACGCACACAAGTGTACGTAAGTGATCGCAACCCTGCCGTAAAACCATACGGCTTCTACACGTTTCGCTCAGTGCAGGGAAACTCTCTGTGTGGGACTTTAAAGACTCGACACTACGCTGGCAGTGGGTTTAACCACAGACCGCAAGCGGCACTAGCTGTACATAACGGTCCCCAGGTAGATGTCGATAAGAAGGCCGATGAGATAAACCCATGATAAACCCATCCGAACTCCTACTGAGCCTGTATATGACAATCTCCGTACAGTCCGGTCTGTTCGTCTGATACATCGCATGGCGGGCCTAGGGGGTGGTGAACGTCAGTCCCCTAATAGCGGTACAAGTCGTGTCGGAGTGTAGCCCAGAACACCCTGAGATAACACTGGAAACCTACCAGTATATCTCGCTTGTCCTGGCCAGGGACTACTCGTGTAATGGCTCTCCTAGACACAGCGCGATGTCAACCCCCAATACCGGGAGAGACGAATCCTGTCTAACCGTCACTGCCTCCAAGTGCTTCGGGACTGCACCCAATTACTACCTGTTTGCACGACTCCTTTGAGCCGTGGTAGGGTAGTAATCAAAGTACAGTGGGAACACACTCGAGGCGAAGTGACAGTGTCAAGTCAGCGGACTAAGCTGTACTCATGTCACCTGGGAACTGATAACTGACGATAGGTATAATACCATCCAACAGTTCCCGACGAGTCCTGTCCAGTATACTCGTAACCTAACGAGCACCCGCATACTATCTCCAGTACGACGTACTGATGGCTGTGGGACAGACCACCTCCCGTGCTGGGATGAGAAGCGTATACGCTAGTCTACTCCGGAGTATCGATGCCCCGTCTCGATAGTCCTACGACTAAGGACCTGTATAAGGATGTGCTTGTAGATTACCCACCCCCCACTAGTGTGACTGCCATCACAACGCTGGTAATCAAGCAAAGATACTAAGGGCTCTACTAATATGTATAAGCGATATGCTAAAAGAAACACATGCACATATTGAAGTAGAAACAAACCAAGTAGCATACTACCATTTTGAGCAAGATTGTGTATACACCTGTGAATATCCCAATCTTCCATTAAGTAATATACAAGCTAGTATGATACAGTAATGGCCTCTAGGGCATATACACTAACAAGAAGCGCATACGCTAGTCTACTCCGGAGTATCGATGCCCTTTCTCGATAGTCCTGTGACTAGGGGCCTGCATAAGGATGTGCTTGTAGATTACCCAGCCCCCACGAGTGTGACTGCCATCACAACGCTGGTAATCAAGCAAAGATCCTAAGGGCTCCACTAATGTGTAAAGGCGATATGCTAAAAGAAACACATGCACACATTAAAGCAGAAACAAACCAAGTAGCATACTACCATTTTGAGCAAGAATGTCAATACAAGGTGAATATCCTAAGCTTCCATCAAGTAATATACAATCCAGTATGATACAGTAATGGCCTCTAGGACATATACACTAACACATCTATAGTGCACGAAAATCTCAATCTAGTGCAACTAACATGCACAAATGAAAATCCTAATCGAGTGCATCCGGTGTGCATAAATCACATCTCATATCATGCGCCCAACATGCGCGAAAATCCAAATCAAGTGCATCCGTCATGCACGAATGAAATCTAAATCAAGTGCATCCAACATGCACGAATAAAATCTAACTCAAGTGCATCCGATGCGCACAAAATCCAATACCAAGCGCCTAATATGCGCAAAAATACAACCCAAGCGCGTCAGGTCCGTAAAAAGCATCTAGTACAGTAAAGCGCACGAGAACGAATGTCAAGTGCAAACGCGCACAAAAACACAAATCTGAAAACACAAATGCTCAAAGACCTAAATCCGGTGCAACTAATGTACGGAGTATAAATCTAGTGCAACCAATGCACGAAATGAAAATCTAGTGCAACAAATGCACGAAACACAAATACGGTGCATCCAGTGCCCGAAATACAAATCCAGTGCATCTAGTGCACGAAATACAAATCCGGTGCATCCGGTGCACGAAATACCAATCTAGTGCAACAAATGCACGGAAGCTCATCAATAACTCAAATGCGTATAAAAAGAAACACCGAGTGTACCAAGGTGTATAAAATCCAAAAACGTGTGCAACTATGTGCACAAAATTCGTATCAATGCACTGCAAGTACATGTGAGCTATACCGAGTGCAAAAATCAAATCGAGTGCGTACCACATGCACAAAAATCAAATCATCCGTATGAAATCCACGAAATCATAAATATGTGCTACCAAGGCACAAAATCGACATCAAGTGCAATAGGTAAGCACAAATCGCAAACCAACACAACGATGTATAAAACGTATATCAAGTGCAATAACTATGCACAAAATGTAAATACCCAGTAGGTGCAGCCATGGTGCACGAAAACAATATCATGAAACTCAATCATCAAAACTCAAATCCAAGCGATATAAGCATGATACTCGGACCACAAATGCAAATCGCAACAAATGACATTGAGGTACACCTCCTACAATGTCGAAAAATATCGGTGCGCCCAAAACTGGCAAAGCAAGAACATCCTCCTGCCTCCTGCTCACGGTCTGGCGTCCTCTATCTCTGGGTCCTCATTTCTCTATAGATTACCAATCTAGCAATCCATCGGCTCATCGTCCCGGTCAGGTTTACTAACGGAAACGATTCCACTCTGGCACTCCTCTGGTCATCTTTCGGCCAATTAGCATGACCACTAGTAAAGCAGCAAGTCACTGGCGTCGGCCTCTGGCCCTCTGAATACACGTGACACAACTGATCCTCGGTACAAATCTTATCGCAGCAGTGTCCTGGAAGGAACCTTCTCAAGGTCTCTTCCGATCTCGCTTTCTGAACATCTGCGTTCTCAGCGCATCATTTCCTCGGGAACTGGCCGTATCCCAACGCCTCTGTATACATATCAGATCCTCTGGCATCAACGAGGAGTAACAAAAGCTCGTTAACATCTCGCACGAACCTCTTGTTCCACTCGTCTTTATTATCGTCCTCTTTGACGTCACGTCATGCAATCTACGTACTGCAATTTTTCTCGGCTACAGTCAATCCGGAATCTCTCACACGGACTCGAAATCGCGAACTCGGTATCTTCATCACTCTGTAGAAGATCTCTAGCCGAACACATCCTCGGGAACTCGTCCCAACCATCGGAGGAATACTCAATACTCGTTCATTCTCGATCAACTCACAATGCATCTAGGTGAGGTCCACTATACGAAGCTGGTCAACTTACTGATCCCCTATCGGATCATCCAACGAACAACATCATCTCTTGATCGATCTACTCTAGATCTGAGTAAAATTCTCCACACTGGAAATCTTCAACTCAACTGGGCCTGCGTCGGCGCATCAAATCAGACGAATCATCTTAGTCGCTCAACTCTACTCAAGATAGTCTAGCTATCTTCTATCACATCTCTGCCTGAAAGCTCCAGCAATCTTAGCTCGTAAGCTCTGGAAGAGACATCTCATCAATCTCAGCAACAGCTGGGCCATCTGTCTGCAAGGTAGACGACATCACGATCTCTGAGCTAGGATGTACATCAATAGTCCTCTCACAACAGGCAGCCTCTAACAATGGCCCGATCATCCGGTGCAAAACCGAACACTCGCCTCAAACGAGAGGTCACAACACAAACACTAAGTCAAGACGTTCCCATGTCACCAGAAAACACGATGGTCAGTCCTCGTCCATGACGAGCTCGCCCTGACCGCATCACTAGCAGCAGCTCAATCTGCACTCAAACCATAGTGACAGGAACCTCAAGGATGTATCGATGAAGATAGATCAAAGGGATGGAAATAATCAACAGATCCTAAAATGGATACATGATCATAAGGAGAAACGGAATCAATGAGAGTATGATCATTGGAATGAATAGAATCAAGGATCTCAAATGGATGTATAAGCATGGGGAAGAAGAGAATCACAGATCTCAAAATATGTACATCCTAAGATTTCTTAAGTGGAGTACTGTATCGTAAATATGCCACGGAACATACGTACGTCACTCTACTCATGCTACCTACTCCATCAACCAGGGTCAACTGATCGCACGCCGATGGCGTGTCGGATGTTCAAAGAATTAAAGTATAACCGCGATCAGGACGGTGTCGCTTTGCAGCTAGCCGGTTGAGCACGGGTCGGTCCACAGGGAGATGGTGGTATCTTACCTTCTTGTCTTAGACGAGTCAATAAAGAATCTGTATGTTTGTTCAGTCTAACCTAAGTGTTTATTTGCAAGCATAAAGTTGTTAAGAAAAGATACGAGATTGTAAGCTAAGAAATCCGTACTCAAAAACCTTTGAGCCGAGTCTTGACCAATTGAAGCTAGAGCAATCGGCAACAACGTGGATTAGGGGATTTAAACGCGGTATTCGTGGAATCCGGCTTATTTACCCTTGTCCTTCCGTTCTTGTCTCTTGCTTTCGCCTCCGGCCAAACCGAACGCAACCGGTCGCGGTTAGGAATCACCGTTACCTTGTCAGGGTACGGTGCCTAACGGAGCGCTTGCATATGGTTTGGGCGGAGTTCAATGGAAAATAACGGGAAAAGGAATGAGGCAAAGAATTGTTAACTTACAATATCATATGATTCTTAACAACAACAATAAATACAACATTCACAAAATGAACAAAAGAGAACAAAAAGAAAAGAACAAAGAAAAGAATACAAGTAATTAAGTGCATGAATATAAATTGCAAGTAATTAAAGTGCAAGGAAATAAATTGCAGGTAATAAAAAGCAAGTAATAAAAAGCGGGTAATAAAGAGAACAAGAAACTAGGACTCAAGACAAGCATGTGATCAATAGTCAACTCTTAAACTTGCAAGCTCAATCAAGAGGTTGCAAGATCAAGGGAAGGGTAGAGAACGCATGTGAAATGAAGTGCTAGTCCCGTGAGAAAATACGACCCTTGAGATCGATAACTAACCCTTAACCATTCAAGCTCAATGAAGAGGTTGAATGAGCAAGAGAAAGCAAGAATCTCAAGGGGAAGAAGAAACACAAGAGAATGATACAAAAACCTCATCTTCATTAATCTCCCACTCAAAAGCTCTCACTATAATTTTCATGGAAAAAGAATGAAGAAGAAGAAGAAAAAGAACTAAAACTACAAAAGAATGGAGAACAAAGAATGACCCCTTGGCTTTGGCAAGTTCTGCTGTATTTATAGGCAGAGGGTTGAAGATCTAGGGCAACCACCAGAACACATATGAAAATACCAAACTGCCCCCAAAAGACGACCCCCTACGGCGCCAGTACGGCCGCGGATCCGCGGCCTGGACCCTACTTTGGCCGCGGATCCGCGGCCTTATGATGGATTTGGGGCATGTGTTTTTCAGTACTTTCCTGGTCTTCAGTGTACTTCAGTATGGCATATGTGTATTCTGAAAATACCTGCACATTTCTTCCAGAATTTCTGTTGAGGGAAAGGTGGACTTTTTGTCAAGATTTGGAATGATTGCCTCGAGCTCCGCGTAGATCTCTTGGATTTTGTGCTACCATTGAGCCTTGTGCATGAGGATGACATTGATTTGATATTTTGTCTCCCTAAACTGGTATCTGGCAGCATACGGATGAAGAGCGGAGACCGTGTTTTATCTGTGGTTGGCAGGAACCCGGATTTTGTCGTGTTTTCCGTGAATTTCACCGTTTTAGAACCGAGAACCTGTATCCTGCAAATATGTAACAAACACGGATCAAAAGCACCTACCTATAAACACACGAGCGTAAGAATGGGCGGTATGAAATGCAGTATTCTGTGATGAACAAATACCCCCAAACTTAACTTTTGCTCGTCCCGAGCAAAACCAATTATTCACAAAAATAAAATGATAACCGCACTGTTGCAGGGAACGCGATTGCACTGAGCGTGTGCAACAAGCCGTTAAACCTCTAGGTGTCCCTAGTAGGAGGAGTGTTGTCTCCTGAAGGTTTTCAGCGGATTACACCCACAAAATCCGGTCAAGCTAGTTTTGCAAAATAACTATGATTCAAACCCTAAAGTTTTGTTTCAGAAAATAACAAATCTATTATCCTAAGTCTAGACTATCGAACCTTTAGTTTTCACACCTCGCTTCTTATTTAACTACAGGTTTTATATGTCTATACGTGTAGTGCAAATAGTGCCGTTAAGTTCCAGAAAGGTCGATTAAAGTCATCATGTCGCACAATAAAGCCCAGATAACAATTTTAAAAGGATCACATAAGTTTTATAAAGAGTTAAGCATTTTTCAAGTTTCGTTTTCCAGTAAGGTTTCAACTTCAGAATTTCTATCTTCCTTAACGGAAACTAAGTCGTATTTTTCACTCCACCTTTTTCTTGTTTTCATTTCATACACACCTCTGTGAACGTGCAATAGTCTTTATCATAGAATAAAACCTTCATATCTCCGTTAAAATTTTTATAAAATCCTGTCTTTTATCAAGATTATTCTCACACAAAGAACCGTTAGGAATTTTAACTCGGAGAGAACACTTGCTTGACTTTGTTTTAAAACTGGACTTTCTAGGCTTCTTAGCGAGCTTTGGGCCAATGCACCCAAACCAGTTGGTTTTAGGGCATTAGGTGTAGAAAACACCCCAGCGGACTTAATTACTCAAGTTACCTAGGTCCAAAAACAAAAGACAGTTTGTCGTGGAAATCAGATGATTTAATACGAACGGAGATATAACTGGCAGTTCAAATATTTTTTTTTTGGATAAAAGACGTGTTTAGTGGGTTTGGTGTGTAATCATTCCAATCAAGTTTTAGATGGGTTATTTTTCAGACTTAGCTCCAATTACGGCATCAATAACATTCCTTCATATTCGCTTTACTTCATAAACATTACTTATTTCAGAACAAACCTATTTGATCCTCAGAAAATCATTTATCTGTTTAAAAGTTTAAACATGAAAGACTTGTCATCTAATTCCCAAAATTCACGACACGTGTAGTGTGATGTAAAGACGTATATCAGCCATAGTTAACTTCAAAGGAGAGTTATCTTTCAGGTTTTCAAAATCCAAACATAAGATTTAGTTATTCCTATTTTTTTTTTTCAAACAAAAACCATCGAAATGTTGAATCAAAGTTCTTCCACAAGCTAACATGACAAAAAAGTTTTTATATTTTTTAAGAAAATTTTCAGATTTTTATGGATTTTATGGTTTTAATATGCAGATGCAAAATATACATATGAATGCGAAGGAAGAAAGCTTACCGAGCACACCCCCAAACTTAAACTTGACAGTGCCCTCACTGTCAGGCTACACCAAGAGGGTCAAAATTGTCGGCGCTCCCTAAAAACAAATTATATACAAAACAAAAAAGGAAAACAAAAAATATATACAAAAAAGGTGTCCCCCCCAAACTTAAGTAAAACAGTGTTTCCACTGTTAAGCGTTGAAATTCAGGATTAGGGGGGGAAAGAACAGTATCAAGCTATACAAGGCCTTACACAGGCCAAAAGTGAGCACCAACCATTCAAAGATTTTATCATGGTAAAGCAGTGGTTGGTGAAAGAAGGCGAAGAGGTAAGAAATGGAGAAAACGCGAGACCGTATGCAGAGAGAAGCGGGATACGGTCTCGGTATATGAGAGGAAGAAGAATGGCGGAAGGGAAAAAGAAGTGGAATACGAACTTGAGGGTGCAAATGGAGTAAATAGATTAGCACAATTTGTGATGAGCGATGTGTAAAAAGTGATTGTGCTAATATATTTACCCGTCGAGAAATTGGGTCAAATCCCTCAAGATTCGTGAGAAGCCATGGGTACGCCGAACTTGGTAAACCAGACATATGAAATGTAAGTGATACGGGTTCTTGCAAGGTCGGAACGATGGAAAGGATGGAGGGAAGTGGTTGAGGAAGGGTATTGGTTAAGGGTTCAGGAGGGTGTACACAGTCAGTGGAAGGATTAGGATGAATTGGAAAATCCGACTCATCAATTAAAACTGTTTCATCCTCAGTGCTATCCTCAATATTCTCCTCAAAATTCAGCTTATCCATGCAATTTTCATCAAAATCAAGACGCATATGGGGTTCGGGAAAAACAGTTAATGACTCGGGATGATGATTTGAAGAGACAAACTAAGCCAAATCTACGGGTTCATCATCCAAAATATCCCCAGCGTCAATATCCTCAATCAAGTGAAAATCAAAATTCTCTGACACCTCATCAAAAGCTTGGATATTAATCGATTCTGGTTCTAAGATATAGGTGTAGAGGTCAAAAGGATTAGGTATGGTTTCACTTGGAAGGGACCCTTCACAATCGGGCAAATCAAACACTACGAAGTCGCACAACTCATTCATCATTCTATCTTCTGTTGATAAATCATGTGGGATACTCGATAGACTTTCAAAACAGGAGTTGTGGGATTCAATTTGGGACGGGTAGGTTTGATTTGGAAGGGGGTACATCTCACTCTCTCCACTCAAATTCACAGCCTGTCCTGTCGCCTCATCATACATTGAAAAAGTTGGAGCTAGTTGAAAACTAGCTACCAGGTCACTAGGTTGCATGAGGGCGGCCATGGACGCATTCAAATCCATCATCTGTTGGCTTGATGCTACCCTAAAATCTTCCAACGATTGTTCTAGACTAGACATAGGTTGTGAAGGGGTTTCAGTAAAAGATTCAAAGTTGTTTGGATACTGAAAACTCCCAAAAGGCTGTGTAGAAGCAATGTCTAGGGAAGGTGTAAAAGTTGGGTAGGACTGGTAGGAATTGAATGGCTGGACAGGAGTGGGATCAACATTTGGATAAGAAGGTGAATGGATTTGTTGGTCCCAGGAATTTGTAGTGGTGAAAGGAGTGAAAGATCGGCTACGAGATTGTGCAATATGTTCAGCAATGGACATTGGTCTCGGGGTTACAACTGGATTTTCAAAAGGGGTATCAACACAAGAAGGGGTGAATGTTTGAAACGGTTGATACGAAGTGGATTGCGGGGTCCAGTTGTTCGTCCTAGACGCGTCTATCCGATCTCTCAACGAAATTTTGGGCATGGATGGGTCGTTCGATGTTCGGCCAAAGCAAGAACCGTATGAAGTAATGTCTGGTTGTGGGTACCAAAGTTCGGCAAGAGTTTTGCGAGGTGGAGTACCCATGATATGAAGAGAGAGAAAGAAAGGTAGAGAAAAGGGGGGAAAGAATGTGATTTTTTTTATTTTTATTTTTATTTTTTTTTATTATAGACAAAAGAATGAAATATACACAAAAAGAATATGGACAAAAATAATCACGACACAAAAATACCACACACCTAATCGTTCTAGGGTTAACCTAGGTCAACTAGACCTGCTCCAGAACTTGATTGTCGAAGTAAAACTGTGTCGAGAAACAGGCTCAAGATACACTGATCACGAGGCCAGGTAAGTGCAGAGATAAGGGGAGGTTTTCCAACGCTTTCGCGAAGTTCCTTAATTAAATAACCCTTTCTCTTTTGGCGGTTTAGCCGTTAACACTTTCCTAGACACCCCGTAAACAATATACCGTTAAGCAAGGTTCTAAACACAGTTAACTTCTCCTAATGAGCGCGAAGTCCTTAAGGCTTAAAGTCTAGTTTCTTTTAAATTTTGTGCGGGTAAACGTTATGCTCAAGTTCGTGATTTGTGGGCCACGGAAAAGGTGATGAAATCCTTTACCGTATATTGTGAGGTTCGCTTGCCCTTAAGTTCGTATTAATGTATGCAATGCGCAATTCAAAAAATTCTATAAAGAATCAAACAATCGTTTTTTAGTTTAAGCACGGCACTGCAACAAATACGGGTTAGTCAATTTTTAGCGTTTGCTAGCGAACTTGCAAAGAATCCTGCAAAGAATAGTATATTGGATGCGTCGGATTTGAGAAGAAGGTGTTAGTAAAGTACGTACCGCTAAGTTTTTGGGTTAGGAAACCCCCGTTGAATCAAATCCGGTAAGCTTGAAAAGTTCGCTTGCGCGGGTCAAACTACCCGGATCTTTGGCACTGTACTTTGCAAACACCTTAGCCTTGAACGTACACTTTGCTCCCCACAATCGCAGTTTGCAAATCCGCAAAAATCTGCACACTTGCCCACAAAAATTATCAAAATAAAACAAAAAGAGTTTTTTTTTTTTGTATATATACAAAAAGAATATTAACCCGAATAACAAGAAAGAAAATACGCTACCGTCTCCCCGGCAACGGCGCCATTTGATCGCACGCCGATGGCGTGTCGGATGTTCAAAGAATTAAAGTATAACCGCGATCAGGACGGTGTCGCTTTGCAGCTAGCCGGTTGAGCACGGGTCGGTCCACAGGAAGATGGTGGTATCTTACCTTCTTGTCTTAGACGAGTCAATAAAGAATCTGTATGTTTGTTCAGTCTAACCTAAGTGTTTATTTGCAAGTATAATGTTGTTAAGAAAAGATACGAGATTGTAAGCTAAGAAATCCGTACTCAAAAACCTTTGAGCCGAGTCTTGACCAATTGAAGCTAGAGCAATCGGCAACAACGTGGATTAGGGGATTTAAACGCGGTATTCATGGAATCCGGCTTATTTACCCTTGTCCTTCCGTTCTTGTCTCTTGCTTTCGCCTCCGGCCAAACCGAACGCAACCGGTCGCGGTTAGGAATCACCGTTACCTTGTCAGGGTACGGTGCCTAACGGAGCGCTTGCGTATGGTTTGGGCGGAGTTCAATGGAAAATAACGGGAAAAGGAATAAGGCAAAGAATTGTTAACTTACAATATCATATGATTCTTAACAACAACAATAAATACAACATTCACAAAATGAACAAAAGAGAACAAAAAGAAAAGAACAATGAAAAGAATACAAGTAATTAAGTGCATGAATATAAATTGCAAGTAATTAAAGTGCAAGGAAATAAATTGCAGGTAATAAAAAGCAGGTAATAAAAAGCAAGTAATAAAAAGCGGGTAATAAAGAGAACAAGAAACTAGGACTCAAGACAAGCATGTGATCAATAGCCAACCCTTAAACTTGCAAGCTCAATCAAGAGGTTGCAAGATCAAGGGAAGGGTAGAGAACGCATGTGAAATGAAGTGCTAGTCCCGTGAGAAAATACGACCCTTGAGATCGATAACTAACCCTTAACCATTCAAGCTCAATGAAGAGGTTGAATGAGCAAGAGAAAGAAAGAATCTCAAGGGGAAGAAGAAACACAAGAGAATGATACAAAAACCTCATCTTCATTAATCTCCCACTCAAAAGCTCTCACTACAATTTTCATGGAAAAAGAATGAAGAAGAAGAAAAAGAACTAAAACTACAAAAGAATGGAGAACAAAGAATGACCCCTTGGCTTTGGCAAGTTCTGCTGTATTTATAGGCAGAGGGTTGAAGATCTAGGGCAACCACCAGAACACATATGAAAATACCAAACTGCCCCCAAAAGACGACCCCCTACGGCGCCAGTACGGCCGCGGATCCGCGGCCTTATGATGGATTTGGGGCATGTGTTTTTCAGTACTTCCCTGGTCTTCAGTGTACTTCAGTATGGCATATGTGTATTCTGAAAATACCTCCACATTTCTTCCAGAATTTCTGTTGAGGGAAAGGTGGACTTTTTGTCAAGATTTGGAATGATTGCCTCGAGCTCCGCGTAGATCTCTTGGATTTTGTGCTACCATTGAGCCTTGTGCATGAGGATGACATTGATTTGACATTTTGTCTCCCTAAACTGGTATCTGGCAGCATACGGATGAAGAGCGGAGACCGTGTTTTATCTGTGGTTGGCAGGAACCCGGATTTTGTCGTGTTTTCCGTGAATTTCACCGTTTTAGAACCGAGAACCTGTATCCTGCAAATATGTAACAAACACGGATCAAAAGCACCTACCTATAAACACACGAGCGTAAGAATGGGCGGTATGAAATGCAGTATTCTGTGATGAACATCAACCTATGTAACGAAAGTTCAGGTCTAATACCCCCCTGTTCAAGTCTAAGTTCCGTAAGGTCAAGCCTAGGTTCCGAAATAAATTACGCCCCAGACTCCACATAGTCAAACCTAGACTCGAACCAAGGTTAAACCTAGCGCTTTGATACCAACTTTGTCACGACCCGAAAATATTAGCTCGTAACCGGCACTTAAATCACGCGATGTCTAAAGGCGTAACGTAACTCAAGTAAGCCGAAACCCAGAAATCTAAACCTTTTAAAGAAAATAAAAGAGGTGAAGTTTTGAAAATAAATGTATGATGAAATCAAACGTTTTCTTAAATGTATAAATAATGGAATATGAAAATGCAAGTAGAATTTAGTTGTTGGAAAACATGTTTCATCTTTTAAAAATTTGGGCAACACCTCCTTTGTATATTTTGATCCAAAACCACAAATACATGATAATATAAAAGGCATCCCCAAGCGGGAGCTAGCTCTTCTCCAAACGGCGGAATCACAACCACGCAAGTCATAAAACATGTATACGACGCTCAACGGCGAAGATCAACACAAAGGATAATAAATAAAGCAAGACATCAACCCAATAAGCGAACATAAACCCTCGCTCTAAATCTTGCAACCACCAGTCTCAATAAGTCTTACTACATATACAAATACTAGTTTCTGATTGATGGAGTTAACTAGATACAACGAAATAGTAAATACAAGAGTGGTACGATCCAACATGTACCACCACCAAAGCAAGTCACCCGAATGCAAGCTATGTGCCAGCGATGCCGCTACTGATCCATGCGGTCAACCTGCAAGAACTGTGGTACAACGGGGGTGAGTTGCCAACTCGTGAGTAGAAAACATCACCAGGTAGAAATCGAAAAAAAACAACGATTCCTAGGTCAACTATATCATAAAGGTAATACTATGATATTTAGGGTGACTGTATCTGCATATGTGCCAATAATATAATCAATGCATTTCAGCATGTGTATAACATCTACGTGTCCATCCATGACACAACAACATCATGCATGTAAATATCATGAAAGCATATGCATGAAAATATAAGGATATAAATCAACGTGTGTCCATCAATGACACATCAAAATCATGGAACCTGAGTGTCCAACATCGACACTCGAAACATCATGAAACCCGTGTCCAGCATCGACACGTAAATCCTCATATCTCGGGCTCCGTCTGTCCGGATCGGCCCACGAGCTCCGTCTGTCCGGATCGGCCCTCGGGCTCCAGCAGAATGGATCGGCCCATATCCATCTCTCGACTCCGGTCGGTATCCACCGGATAACTGCCAGGTCCAACCAATCACCGGTAGGTAGTGTTCCCTCTGCCAGGCTCATCGGCTAATCCATCTACATACCTTTCTTGCCCCGGGGTACCATACCGGGTACACCATGAACCCGCAAACGGATCATCCAACTCTTCGAATCGGGTTTCACATATCACATGTGTCAGAACCGAGAAAACGCATGGTGGACGGACTGAAATATCATATCAAGAGAAACCTGGTTTTTAAAACAATACATACTTTCTTTTGAAACATAATCACGGTTCTCAAATCCAGAATCTCATGAAAACAGCATCTCAATACGTATAATAGTAAAGCATGATGTATGCAACATATAACAGAGATGTAAGCATTACCGTATATCATGCAACATGAAACAGTGATATGAACGTAGCAAGTAAATCATGCAAGGAGTCATATCATGATGCAGCAATTCTACTGTGTAGTGACATAGCAATTATCGATGATGAAAGTGTGTGAGCCGGCCAATCTGCGTAAGTGTAACATACGCATCATCGATAATGGTGTAGGTTTACTAGCACATGTATATGTAGTGCAATGAGAGTGACATGAACGTAGCATAAAGTAAATCGTAGGCGCAATGTTATAAGGTATACGTCTCTATCACATATCCAAGTCGGTGAATCTATCAATCGGCATCCAGCTTCACAACATCACGTACAGTATAATCCATCGTACGGCATCCTCTATTCAATGGTATGGATCAATCATCATAAAACTCATCACGTATGGTAAATCATCGTACGGCGGCATTAACTCATTAGGGATCCTATCAACCTATATGACACTGAGGGTACGGACCTAACGTCTCGTACGGCATATCACTCATGATTCACAACATTATATATATCTATATACCTATATCCTAGGTCACATCCATAACAATCTCATATAAGGGGACCGGCAAAGGTATCAATCCTCTCATATCGACTCGCATCCGTATACCGACATATCAATGAAGTCATCATATCACATCGTACATTCTTCTCATCACATTTATATCCCACATCAAGTCATTTACATATATATATATATATATATATATATATCCTATCTTATAAATCTCATGTCATGTTACTCTAAATCTCATACTTATTCTCGTGCACTACCTATCTATATATCGTGATTCACGTTCACTTATCATATCCTTATATATGTATCAATCCGAGACATCAATTCTTTCATATCATGTCGCACTAAACCTTTAATCACATCCATAGGTTCCTAGAATAGGTTTTTCTAACCATATTCTATATATCGGTTTCCATCAAAATTTGCGGGGGTGCTATACGCCATCCACCCGACATCCCCTGTAGATATAAATCTACTCACCTGCGGATCTTCTTGTTCAGCTGTAGTCGATGGCTTCATCGTCTCGGAATCCACGTGAAGGTACCTATAATGAATACACAATCGCAAATGCTATTAACATCAAGTCCGGAAAACCAATACGGCACACGGATCGCCTATAGGTTAGAACCTATAGCCTACACATACAAAATCAACCAATTATCCCTCATCGTTGATGTACAAACATCAAAGGACCAAATGAAATACCGAATACCAAAACCAAAGTTTCAGAATCGCAAAACACGAAAACAACAACCTAGGAAAACCACTCCCAGATTTAACCCTAGACCAAACTAGGGAATTTTGCATATAGGGTTAGTCTAGATATCAGATAATAAGACTACTGACCAAGAATCACATAAATCCACCACGACTTAGCCGCAATTTGCGGCCAAATCAAATAAATCTGCGGCCAGTATTAGGGTAGTGGGTCTCAGGTTTCAGGGGTTGCTTCTAAGTTGCATGCACGTCTCTTGGTCAAGGGAACTTAATTTATGGTGGTCTCGGGTCACTCCAGATTCCCATATACCATCACAAACTGTCAAATATCGACGTCGAGGAAATTCAGAGTTCTGGTTTTGGGTTCTAGTATCCGGTCTAGGCCAGCAAGAGCATCACTAAGGTCTTGTAGACACCCCCTACAGGTTATAAGTCCACATAATCACCCAACCCTTCTCTTGAATTTTCTAAACATCACATATCCTAACCAAATCACATTCTAAACTAAACTAGGGTGCAAGAAACTAAAACTAAACTAAATGAAAGGAATTATACCTCATGGATGCAACTCATGAAAAACCCTAGATTGTCCAAAGTCTCAAAAATCCAACTTTGATTGGTCCAATGTGTTGAGGATGAGGTGGGGATCACTTTTAATGAAAGGAGTTTAGGGTTTTAGCAAGGTTTTTGAGGTGATTCATGGAGGTGAAGGTGGAAGGAAATGAGGAGGAAGAAGATGAAGGAAAATGATGGGGGAGGAAATGAATGGCTGCCCTCTCTCTCTCTCTCTTTCTTATTCTCACCCTCTCTCAACTCATTTCTCACTCTCTCTCCAATAATTGTCTTTTTAACCATTTTCTCTTTTCTCACAATAAAACACATAATACCAATAAAACAACACAAATGAAAAACATGCAACCAAATGCAACATGTCATGGTGCACTAGCCATGGAAAAATATAGAAACACGGATTTGGCTTAATCGCGATAAGTAGTGCACTAATCAATTTTTATTCAAACTGCATATAATTAATTATAAAAATGCCAAATCCGATAAATATATTTTTAAATGAATAAATCATTTTAATCTCAAATTATTTCACAATTATTGGTATATATTTATACCATTTTACGAAAACCCCAATTTCGCAAATCGGGTAGTTTTCGCGAAATATATTATTTTAATATTAAATTCCAAAAATAATATTTTATATTTTCTGAAATGTTACAATCTTCCCCCACTTAAATAAATTCGATCCCCGAATTTAAATTTAAACCCCCAAATAATAAAACATTTCAATAATCAGCTCAAATAAACGGGGCTCCAAAATCACGGAAGATATAGAAATAACACAGCGCATCTCGTGCGCCTGAAAACAAGTATGAAACTCAAAATCGAACTCCGTCAAGCGTCACGCAAATCATCGGAGTTACAATGGAGATACAGATCTCGAAATCAACTACTGAAATCCAATATACGCTAGTCAAATACTATAATATGTGTATAGTACGTATCCTTGGAAAAACCTTCAAAAACTGAATAAAACACATGCAACATCTTTTCTGAATCGCCGTGTGATGCGTAACTCATGGCATAAGTGATGGACGCTCATTTGTAAAGTAATAAATATACCTTCATATAGGTTTTGCTAAAATATACGTTCCGCCCTTTTAAAATATCCCAAAAGGTTTTCCTTTGTAAATGTTCATGTCGCTCACGGACACGTAAGAAATAGCGAGACTATAGCTCCTTTTCGAAAATCTCTTGGTAAACTTTTTATGAATGCAAAGTACTCAGGTACTGTTGTCACGACCCGAAAAGTACGGAACGTGACTGGCACTTAAATTACGAAATGTCTCGAGACGTACGTAATCTAAGTAAGCCAAAACCCAGAAATCAAAACCAAAAAGAGCAGTAGAGTGAAGGAAAACCAAGATTTATTGAAAGCGATTTATATCAATATGTCATATCAAGCTTTTTAAAAGCAACATCATTTTCCGAAATTTTCGGCAGAGTTTCCTTTGTAAATATTGGCCCCAAACGGGTACAAAACATGAATATATACACAATATGAAATAAGGCATTCCCAAGCGGGAGCTAGCTCTTCGCCCAAGGCGGACTCAAAATCACACACAATATAAATATCATCACTGTGCAAAATAAGCATATAAGGGCATAAAGCAGTAAAACATCATGTCAACTCAAGTGAGCTCGACCCAGAGATACAACATATAAATACACAAATCTCACTGTCTCATCCCTAAGTCGCTAATACAATAATACATGTGGTAGATACGGTAGATGGAGTACACTAGATACAATAATGATACAAGGTGGCAACAAAATAACCCCGCAACCCACCTACGAACAATGCTGTGAGTACAAGCAAAATGAGCAAAAGAGGAGGTGCGCCCGCCGCTACTGTGCTGACGGGTCAGACCTGCAAAACACTATGGCACGACGGGGTGAGTTGCCAACTCGTGAGTAATAAGTAACATCTAATAAGGCTATCGTAAGCATGTACACAATGATGTCACAACCTATAAATACTAATATGATGCGATGTAATAGTATGTATGCAACATGAATGCAATAAACAATACGAGATTTGAATATAATTAACATGGGAAATCTGTATTCTTATCTTATAAAACTTCTGTAATTTAGCTTTAGTTTCATCAATGAAATCAATATAAATCTGTGTCAAGAATCGACACTAAATATGAATATCTCAATTATCCAGGGCTCCGGCAATCCGGACTGGCCCAAAAATATCTGATCTAGGGCTCTGGCAATCCGGACCGGCCCATATCATCAACTCAAGACTACGTCGGTATCCTCCGGATATCCGGCTCGTCACAAATAACCGGCCAGTAGTGCTCCCCTGCCGGGCTCAACGCCATCATCTGCGACCTTCTTGCCCCGGGGTACCGTACCGGGTCCACCATGCACCCACAAACGGTTCCTCCTCCTCTTCGAATCGGGTGTAGGATACTGCTCAAGCATCGAGAAATCTCAGGTGGACGATAGATGCATCATATCATGAGAAAACCGCAACTTACATTTTAAAAAAAAATGGTAATACGTTTTCAAATCCTTGCGGTTTCTCCAAATCCATAAATCTCATAAATATGGAAATCCTCGATAAAATCAGAATACATGAATGTCTGTGATATTAACAATATAAAATGCGATGTGGAAATAGAAAACTATGCATGAACAATAATGCAATAAGATATGTACAATGACTAGCAATCCTACGTATTCATATTGATGAATTAAATATATCAATGTAGGTTTATTAAACAATAAAAATGCGATGCGGAACTAGAAAACTATGCATGAACAATGATGCAATAAGATATGTGCAAATGACTAGCAATCCTACGTATTCATATTGATGAATTAAATATATCAAATGCAGGTTTATTAAACAATAAAAATGCGATAAGATGCGGATTTAAGCAAGTTATAAAGTGTTCATGGCATAGCAATTACCAAGGCGTGTGTGTCCCCATGAATAGTGCCCGTGCAGCATAAACCAATGGTAATAGTGCGAGTGTCCTATGAGGTGCTAGCACAGTATATATACATATGGTAAATGATGCAATGCAACGGGATGATTAATTAGGAACTACGCATATATTTATAAGTACTAAACGAAATTCTAACTCTTGGGCGTCTTGAGCCATCCGAACGATTTCCACCATAGATGTGTACATCTACTCACCGGAACGCCTCCGCTAGTCCGATCCGATCACCGCCTTTCCATTCCGCGTTGCATCCGATGTCTCCGCGACCGATCCTAGAATTTACACAAAGCAACACATATAAGGCTAATAAACTCAAAAACGTGATATCAAGACCGTACGAGAAACTAACGTCGCAAGCTAACGCGTGTGCACTCGAAACACCGGAACGTGTGTGCTAACGTCTGAAACCACCCCGACATGCTGTGATACACAGCAAACACCAAATCCAAACTAGTAACGTACGTGTCGCACAAGTCTAAAAGTGCTAAAAATAAGGTAATTGGTTCCAGATTTTGATACGAGTTGAACTAGGAAAAGTTGCATATACCAAATACCTTAAATATACAGCAGACACCCATAGCGCAAACCCCGACACCCAGGTGTTAGTTATATGTATGCCCTAGAGGCCATTACTGTACATTGGATGTATATTGTAGTGGATGCTGGGACATATATAGGGACTTTCTTGCTCGACATGATAGTATGCTATCTGGTTACTCTTTACCTTAACGTGCACACTGATTGTCTCTCTGTTACATGTTGGTAAAGCCCTTAGGATGTGAACTTGACTACCTGGACTGTGATGCGGATCATACTAGTGGGGACATGGTAGTCCATAAGTACATCCTTCAAGGTCCCTAGTCGTGGGTGTATCGAGACGGGGCATCGATATACCAGTGTAGACTAGCGTATACCTTCTCGACCCATACAGATGGGCCATGGATGATCCCATATCCATTGGTGTTTGACATCAGAGATAATATACGGGTGCTCAGTAGAGACTGGGTACACTGGACGGACTCGCCGAGAACTCCCAGATAGTATTATACCTCACGTCAGATGGCAGTTCTCAGGTGACACTTGTACAGGTTAGTCTGTAGACCCGAGATCGTCATAGTGTCTTGTGTGATTCCCACTGTGCTTTGATCTCCACCTTACCACGTCCATGAGGGCGTGCAAAACGGTGGTCTTTGGGTACAGTCCCGAGTCACATGGAGGCAATGAGCGATAGGAGGGGTTTCGTCTCTCCCGGTATTGGGGGTTGATGTTGCGCTGTGCTCGATTGGCCGTAACACGGAAATCCCTGGCCAGGGTTGCTGAGATTTACTGGTAAGTGTTACCTGTAGTTTCTCAAACTGTTATAGACCTCATATCGACACGACTTATCAAGCTATTGGGGTCTGACGTTTACCACCCCTAGGCGAGATATGCGACATATCAGATGACGAGACCGGACTGTACGGTAAGTGTTACTGGTTGGATTCACAGGAGTGTGAGCGGGCTTGCTCGTCGATCTTCTTATCGCTCAATACCCGGGTGGCCGTTACGTTTAGCAGACCGCTTGCGGCTTGTGGGTGTTTGATATGATCATCACCTACTGCCGGCGTATTGACGAGTCTTTAGAGTCCTACAAAGAGGTTTCCTGGCTCAAGAGAAACGAAATAGGAGCGCATATGAGATATGTGCGGGACCGAGAATGATACCAGTATGTGATACTGTATTCGATTCTCGCGATTTGTGACATTGATCGGTTATATGCGATATAGCCGGGATATCGGATCAAGTGTTGATTCGATAAGTTGTTACTGTTAATATTAGTCGGTTATATGCGATATGACCGGATCATTAAATCAAGTGTTGATTTAATGATTTAATGCATAATTATATATTTGATATATTAGTTTGCATTAACTAGTATCGGTTTACTTAAGATGGATTTTCTCACTCGCATGTGCACATCGTATATGTGATATATTTTTGTGCACTTGATTGTATCATGTTTGATGATGCAAGATTGCTAGGGTATGTGTAAAGAGTTAAACCTATGGTTAAGTAAATGGTTAGGGTTTTCTTTTATTCATTCATTTGTCTTTTTATTTGGATTAAAAGAAAAGAGAAAAGAAAAAAACAAAAGGGTTTCTTTCATGAAGCTTGTTGAAGCTTCATGAAGCTTTGACCAAAGTAACCCTTTTGTCTTCATCTCATTAACCCTAACCATTCATTTAACCTTAGTCAATTCTCTACACATAACTATGGTTAATATTATGATAAGAATGATTTTATTATTCTTTTCATAATACTTATCATAATATTCATCATCATCTTCTTCTTCTTCTTCAAGAAGAAAACCAAGTTTCCATCAATGGTGATTGATGAAAAATGAGTGAGAAATCCAATTCTAAAGTCTACCCACTTCCTATTTCTTCATCCTCTACCTCTTGCCAAGTAGTAGAGTGTGTTTTCTTCACAAGTTTCATGACTTGGTGAAGTGGGAGCTTGATCTAGTGATGCCTCGACGTAGATCATCTTCGGCGTCGTAGTCGATGACCTAGCCCATCCATTCTTCGATGAAGCCGACGCTAGAGCCCGGGATCCGATGATCGCATCGAGGAGACATCATCACGGAGCTATGGAGGTGGAGCACCGGATCTACAAAGGTTGTATTTCCGTTACACTTTAGTTAAGTTGTTAACTAGCTCGTTGTTTCGCCTTAAAATCTAGTTAACGATCCGTATTAGGATTTCTCGGCACTTGTAATTTTTGAAATTGGCATGGTTGATGCCTTGTGAGACCTCATTAGAGTGCCTAGGAACCCTACAGTGGTATCAGAGCCTAGCTAAAGCCTTAGGCGATGCGTAGACGGAGTTAGAAGTCCGATCGAACCAAAACCCAAACCCAAAAATGCTCTCTGTACATTTTCTGAAATCGTGGATTTTTGAGAATTAAAAATATGCAGAAAAATCAGCAGGACTTTCTAAGAATTACTATGAAACACGTTCACCCAATTCGTCTAAAGTGCGGCGGAACCGCGGCAGAAGCCTGGCTTCTGCGGCGGTTCCGCGACCATCTGATGACGTCACCTTCCCATTTTTGCACAGTAACTCCTAATTTCTGGTGCTGGTTTTCCTGGGAATTTTTAAATCTGACTCAAGAGTTGAGTTTTCTGGGTTGTATTGGGATTTCATCTATTCGATCGGATTATCAAACTGTGTCTATGTGTTTTCCGGATATTTTTAGAATATGTTAAAAAGTTCGACCGGATATAAATACCCACTTTTTCCCCTGCCGGGAAATTTCCAATAGTTGGATTTTTCCGTGGTTTAAAGACGTTCTAAGTAGTGCAAGTAACGCGATGGACCCTCTAGAAGACAACAAACCTTAACTCGATTATGTGACCGTCTTGAACTGCCCTTTGAACCTCAGGGTTTGGGGCAGTACGGCGTGCCACATGTGAGGCGTTGGCTTGACCCTTCTACGGCTGGACCGTTGGTACTGAGGCACGAACTGAATGTTTTTAGACTTGTTTCATGTGTTGATCTGTATCGGGAAAACTTGGGTGTTTGAATGTTCGATCGGAAAGTTTAACATTTTCTAATTATCTGGAATGTGATACAATAATTGGAATTCACAAATAGTTATGAGATAACTGAATGAATGTTATAAACACAGCTCTTTAGTCTCAGTTGATCGGTTGCCACGGAATTTTGATGTGATCAAAAGTCCGTCGCAATCACGTAGCGTACGCGGATACTCGCCGGGTAAACTTAATAGACAGCCTCACTCCATAGCCCCGACCAAGTGACTGTAGGAGAACCCCGTCGCCGAAAGCATCCGTTCGGGTGCTCCCGGTAGGGGTGTTCCGCCTTGGTGCACTTCGTCGACGGTATCGGGGGTGCGACCGTCTACTAAAGTTTGCGACGAGCATTCGATCAAAATGTCGGGAATCCTGTTGAATTGCCCGACTTGATATTGAAAAGTGTTTTCGATATGAGGCTAAAATGCGGGGTTTATAATTGTTAGGCATGTGATGTCTAAGTATTTCATTTGATTAGGCATGCGATGTCTAAAGAGGTTGCGGATTCCAACTGTTGTAGTTTTACACTTTCTTTTATGTGACCGTAAGTGTAATATGTGATATCGCCGGTTTCGTTGCTATATGTCAACGACAATTGGGATGCGCATATTTACTTACGTTGATGACATGTGATGTTATGTGTTGATGGATATGTTATATTGGATCGTCATGTATGAATAGCCGGGGGTTTTTATGTGAGATGAGTGTTTTTCATTTTCATTCATGTAAAAACTTGTATGTAATATTCTTTTATTGGGGCACTTCCAGGTTGCGGAAGATGTCACCGTTTGTATATTATTTACTTTTCCGCACTAGGATAGACCCAAGGAGGGGAGCACAAGTAACCGGGTTCTGGAGTCCAGTGGGAGACCAACTCGAGGAGTCGAGGCCAGGTCTCCTAACTCTAGAATTGGTAGGGTTGCTTGCCGCTCTCGTAGGGGTCTAGGGGTGTGGGTTTGGCTATTCATCACGACCGTGGAATCCGTGTTTTATACTGGCTCGTATTGAAAACACGGACGTCCTAGTATATCCAATATTTCATATGATTCTTCTGCTGCGATATCTGTGATGTGATCATATGATGTTCTGTGATAGATACTATATATAGTATATATGATATATTATATAGACGTTACTTATGTTTTACACCCGCGCTAGCCCTGCCCTGCTCTGCCGTTAGTCACCTAACCTAACGGTGCACGAGGGGACATCGAGGCGAATGCGGATGGCATAAGTGTACGTCGTATTTATCTGTGATGTTTAGGTACTTAAATGATGGGACTTCATTAATGAGATTAATGAAATAAAAAGAAACCTAAGATGTTGTGGAATCGAATTTCAAAATAAAACAGGTAGCTACAGTTCTTGCTTTGCACAGCGGTATATATGATATATCCTGCACCTTATTCGATAAGGAAAGGACCGAGATCCCTTCACCGGGAGTGACTCCTTTAGCAATAACTGGCAGATGCTACACACTCGGTTTGTCTTTTGATTGCTTTTAAGAGTTTTTGCTTTGCACAGTGATATATATGATATATCCGGCACCTCATTCGACGAGGAAAGGACCGACGATCGCTTCACCGGGAGTGACTCCTTTAGCAAAACTAGAAAAGCCTCAAAAGCACTCCATTTTCAAAATTCATTTGATTCTACAACGATATCAAGTGCATTACGCAATAGGTTTTCAGAAAAACCTGTCGTAGCCCTCCGTCATTTCAGATAAGTTGTATATAGTATTCGTGCTGCATTTGTTGGCTTTCGTCAAGGTGCAGTGTGCGGTAGCTATATGCTGCTTATCTGCAAGCATACGATGCGATTGGATTAGGGTAGTCGTGCGACTTTGTTGGCTTTCGTCAAGGGTCGTGCGGGTGGGTTTAATTCAATCAAGAAATGCACGGGTTGAACTTGACTAGCGGGCTATGGTTTGTGGCTTTCGTCAAGGTCATAACACGTTAGGGGAAAAATATTATCGGGAATTTCAAGTGTTGAAATTTGCAATAAGATTGCATACCTTCTATGAGATAGTTGGATCCCGATACCCACTGCGAGTAAGAGTTACTCCTGGGAGAGTTTTACACATTACAATTAGCCGATCAAGTAGGTATCTAGAAAGGTGTCAACGAGGTTACGCCTCTGGGAAAACGAGGTTTACATTAATTAGGTTCGTGCGAAAGCACGGGGGACCACCCTCAAAGTACCGACACTGGCCTGGCTGAAAGATCGACGAAGTTGTAGGGTGTAATTAATCCCAGCTAGTCTTTCCTTTTAGGGTTTGAAGGAAGATTTGATAAAAACCAGTGGGAGCCATCCTGATTAGATTGATAATAACCAATCTGATCTTGCACGAGCATACGCTAAAGTGTTTTCTTCTCTCTCTCTCCAGGTAGCGACCAGTTCATGCCCTAATAAAGATAATAATATGGATGTATTGACCGAACCCGCATGTTATACTGTGCAGGGGAACGTTGAACCCGTTCTATCTTATAAGTGTTATAAGAATGAACAGGAAACAGGAGAATATCTGGATTCTCACACCGCCCAAACGGAGAACATGCATGTTGATGCATCATCTTCGGGTGTGTTCTTTGTACAGAACTGTTTCTCAATATTCTTTACGTCCTAGGTATATGATACCAGAACAGGATCCCAGATATATAATCTGTTACATAGGGCTTCAGAAAGGTAAAGAACTGAGAATGGGTGATAAGTTTCATGAGGCAGAAAACGGGGCAAGTGTTGCAGCCAAGTCTGTCGGTCACTGTCACCCTGTATTACCAATACATTGATTCTGAACAAATGCTATTAGATACCGAACCTGATATACAAAATCATATCAGTCTCTTTATTAATAAAGAAATGATAAAATTTTGTATTGTTGGATAATGTTTTGAACATTTCCTATATCAAAAGTTGATCGGTTCAGGCACGTTATCTAAAAGCATTGAAGTTCTAAATAAAACTACAGTTCTTAGTATATGGAACACACACAAGAGGAAGAGTTCAGAAATGAACGGATCCTTCTTGAGGTAATGTAGACTAGGTCAGATCAATGTGACCCGACTAGCTGAAGTTACATTTAGATGCATATTTAAATCAGTTTGAATTTACATCTTGTGAAACTTGCCAGTCATGTCACATAGATAAGATGACCACAGCTCTGTTTATTGGAAACAGAGAAAGAGTTAGTGAACTCTTGGGATGATACATGTTGATGTATGTAGGTCCCCTGTCTACACATGCCAAGACCGGTTCTTTGTACTTCATTACATTCTCTGATAATCTCTTTAGATTCAGACATATGTTCCTGTTGAAACACAAGTCCGAACCTTTTGAGATATTCACGGAATATAAGTTAGAAGTAGAGGACCAAAATAAGGGTATAAGTATTATGTCCTTTGATATAATCAGGGAAGAGAATACTTGAGCACGGAATTCTTGGACTTTTCTAAAGAAGAATGAGATTCTCTCTCGGCATTACTCCTCCGAATACACCATAGCACGATGGTATATCGGGGCGGAGCAATCACATCTTATATGATAAGGTGCGCTCTATGATGAGTATTACTGAGTTACCTATTTCCTTTTGGGAGTTATGCACTTGAGAAGCTGCATACCTATTGAATAGGGTTCAAATCAAATCAGTAGCCTACCACTCCATATGAGATATGGTATGGGAAGAGCCCATGTCTTAAGCTAGTTAAGATTTGGGGTTGTCCGGCCTATGTCTAAAAGCATAATCCGGACAAGCTCGAGGCAAATACTGTTATGTAGAACTGGAATCGTTCCAGCTATACATAATACAGCAGCTAATTTGGTAGAACTAAAGGATTCGATAGTAACCAACGAACCTCAGCCTCTCCGCCGATCTAGTAGGGTTCCTCACCCACCTGAGAGTTACATCGGTTTCTCTATGACAGTGGGAGCGAGGATTACATCATGAGATGATGACCCAACTAGTTTCGAGCTGGCCATCGAGAGTGGGACTCTGTAAGAATGGCTGGATGCTTAGCGATCTGAGATGGAATCCTTATACACCAACAAAGTATGGACTTTGGTTGCTATATCTGAAGGGTTAAATCCCCATCAGGAGCAAGTATATCTTGAGAAGATTACTTGGTGTACATGGAAAAGTTGAGACTTTCAAAGCTAGACTTGTTAAAGGTTTTCATCATTGACCAGGTGTGGATCATGATGAAACTTTTTCTAAAGATCTATGCTTAAGTCCATCCAGATCCTACTTGCCACGGCTACATACCATGACTACGATATCTGGTGGTTGGGTGTCATGACTGCTTTTCTAAATGATGTTTTGGAAGATAGCGTCTATAAGTACACAGCCAGAGGGCTTCGTAGACAGTGGGAGCAGCGGAAGCGTGTGCAAGATGTTTTATGTGATAAAGCAGGCATCGCGGCGTTGGAACGTCTGTTTTGATGAGTTAGTCAAATAGTTTGACATCATCAAAATGGTAGATGAACCTTGTATATACAAGAAGGTAGTAGGGAGTATGGTAGTGATTCTCGTAGAGTACGTGGATGACATACTCTTGATAGGGAAGTATTTTCCTATGCTACGCTCGATCAATCTCCGCTTATCACATGGATTCTCCATATAGGATCAAAGTGATATCTCCTAAATCCTGAGTTTTCATCTATGAGATAGATGTTATTTGGGTGTTACAATACTCACTAGCTGTAGTGAGATGGTATCAATTGATCGTGGGGAGAATCACTGGAAGTGTTCCAGGGTGATAAGGACGACTGAATGTCAGTCACAGGCATTGTCTTTACCCTCAGTAAGGGACGGTATGTTGGAAGAGTTCCAAGCTAGATACCGTGGCACACTAGACGATAAAGGCTGGATACATCGCTACTTAAGATGCTACCAAAGAGGCAGTTTGGGTGTATATTGGTTCATGAGATGAACTAGGTTCCTACCATTGTGTGACAATGGAAGTGTGGCTTTGGCCAAGGAACCCTGGTCCCATCAGTGACCCAGACATATTCTAAGGCAGTGTCACCTGATCGTGGAGATGGTTGATCTCCAGGTGATCGAGGTTAGGAGAGTAGACTCAGAGGACAACACGGCGGATGCACTCACGAAAGGCCTATTCCCAGAGAAAGACATTTATGGGATGGTTGAGTATGAGATACTGCAACCACTGCTACAGATGGCCCTGGTGCAAGTGGGAGATTGTTAGTTATATGTATGCCCTAGAGGCCATTACTGTACATTGGATGTATATTGTAGTGGATGCTGGGACATATATAGGGAGGAATTTCTTGCTCGACATGATAGTATGCTATCTGGTTACTCTTTACCTTAACGTGTACACTGATTGTCTCTCTGTTACATGTTGGTAAAGCCCTTAGGATGTGAACTTGACTACCTGGACTGTGATGCGGATCATACTAGTGGGGACATGGTAGTCCATAAGTACATCCTTCAAGGTCCCTAGTCGTGGGTGTATCGAGATGGGGCATCGATATACCAGTGTAGACTAGCGTATACCTTCTCGACCCATACAGATGGGCGATGGATGATCCCATATCCATTGGTGTTTGACATCAGAGATAATATACGGGTGCTCAGTAGAGACTGGGTACACTGGACGGACTCGCCGAGAACTCCCAGATGGTATTATACCTCACGTCAGATGGCAGTTCTCAGGTGACACTTGTACAGGTTAGTCTGTAGACCCGAGATCATCATAGTGTCTTGTGTGATTCCCACTGTGCTTTGATCTCCACCTTACCACGTCCATGAGGGCGTGCAAAACGGTGGTCTTTGGGTACAGTCCCGAGTCACATGGAGGCAATGAGCGATAGGAGGGGTTTCGTCTCTCCCGGTATTGGGGGTTGATGTTGCGCTGTGCTCGATTGGCCGTAACACGGAAATCCCTGGCCAGGGTTGCTGAGATTTACTGGTAAGTGTTACCTGTAGTTTCTCAAACTGTTATAGACCTCATATCGACATGACTTATCAAGCTATTGGGGTCTGACGTTTACCACCCCTAGGCAAGATATGCGACATATCAGACGACGAGACCGGACTGTACGGTAAGTGTTACTGGTTGGATTCACAGGAGTGTGAGCGGGCTTGCTCGTCGATCTTCTTATTGCTCAATACCCGGGTGGCCGTTACGTTTAGCAGACCGCTTGCGGCTTGTGGGTGTTTGATATGATCATCACCTACTGCCGGTGTATTGACGAGTCTTTAGAGTCCTACACAGAGGTTTCCTGGCTCAAGCGAAACGAAATAGGAGCGCATATGAGATATGTGCGGGACCGAGAATGATACCAGTATGAGATACTGTATTCGATTCTCGCGATTTGTGACATTGATCTGTTATATGCGATATAGCCGGGATATCGGATCAAGTGTTGATTCGATAAGTTGTTACTGTTAATATTAGTCGGTTATATGCAATATGACCGGATCATTAAATCAAGTGTTGATTTAATGATTTAATGCATAATTATATATTTGATATATTAGTTTGCATTAACTAGTATCGGTTTACTTAAGATGGATTTTCTCACTCGCATGTGCACATCGTATATGTGATATATTTTTGTGCACTTGATTGTATCATGTTTGATGATGCAAGATTGCTAGGGTATGTGTAAAGAGTTAAACCTATGGTTAAGTAAATGGTTAGGGTTTTCTTTTATTCATTCATTTGTCTTTTTATTTGGATTAAAAGAAAAGAAAAAAGAAAAAAACAAAAGGGTTTCTTTCATGAAGCTTGTTGAAGCTTCATGAAGCTTTGACCAAAGTGACCCTTTTGTCTTCATCTCATTAACCCTAACCATTCATTTAACCTTAGTCAATTCTCTACACATAACTATGGTTAATATTATGATAAGAATGATTTTATTATTCTTTTCATAATACTTATCATAATATTCATCATCTTCTTCTTCTTCTTCTTCAAGAAGAAAACCAAGTTTCCATCAATGGTGATTGATGAAAAATGAGTGAGAAATCCAATTCTAAAGTCTACCCACTTCCTATTTCTTCATCCTCTACTTCTTGCCAAGTAGTAGAGTGTGTTTTCTTCACAAGTTTCATGACTTGGTGAAGTGGGAGCTTGATCTAGTGATGCCTCGACGTAGATCATCTTCGGCGTCGTAGTCGATGACCTAGCCCGTCCATTCTCCGATGAAGCCGACGCTAGAGCCCGGGATCCGATGATCGCAGCGAGGAGACATCATCACGGAGCTATGGAGGTGGTGCACCGGATCTACAAAGGTTGTATTTCCGTTACACTTTAGTTAAGTTGTTAACTAGCTCATTGTTTCGCCTTAAAATCTAGTTAACGATCCGTATTAGGATTTCTCGGCACTTGTAATTTTTGAAATTGGCATGGTTGATGCCTTGTGAGACCTCATTAGAGTGCCTAGGAACCCTACACCAGGTCCCTACTCTGGCCACAATTTGCATCCAGAACCATTCAATTTGCGGCCAAGAAGGGGAATGATGGTCTCGTGCTTCGTGTGTGTGATCCTAGTCCAGTAAACATGCTCCAGTAATGTCATGACCCGAATTAATAGCTCATGACCAGCACTTAAATCACGCAACGTCTAAAGGCGTAACATAATTCAAGTAAGCTGAAACCCAGAAATCTAAACCTTTTTAATGAAAATAAAAAAGGTGAAGTTTTGAAATAAAGGTATAGTGAAATCAAGTTTTCTTACATGCATAGAAAAGGAACATAAATAATGCAAGTGAAATTTACCAGTTTGAAAACATGTTTCGTCTTTTAAAAATTTGGGTAGCACCTCCTTTGTATTTTTTTGATCCAAAACCACAATACATGATAATATAAAAGGCATCTCCAAGCGGGAGCTAGTTCTTCGCCAATCGGCGGATCCACAACCACGCAATGCATAAATATAAGTATACGATGCCAAACGGCGAAGTTCACCACAAAAGATAAAGAAATAAGCAAGACATCAAAACCAAAAGTAGAGAAAAACCCCTCGCTCTAAGTCTCGCAACCATTAGTCTCACTAAGTCTCATTAGTTATACAAAAACTAGTTTGATTGATTTAGTAAATACAAGAGTGGGCACGATACAAATGTCCCACCTACCAATACAAAACACCCGAATGCAACTGCGTGCCAGCGATGCCGCTACTGATCCATGCGGTCAACCTGCAAGAACTCTGGCACAACGGGGGTGAGTTGCCAATTCGTGAGTAGAAAAACATCAACAAGTAGAAATCGAATAAACAACGACTCCTAGATCAACTGTATCATAAAGGTAATACTATGATATCTGGGGTGACCGTATCAGCATATGTGCCAACAATAGAAAATAAACGCCTATCAGCATATGGATAACATCCAACAATATAATCAATGCGTGTATGCATATGGATCTCATCCAACCATATAATCAATGTATGTATGCATGTGGATCTCGTCCACGTGTCAACCACTGACACAACAACATCATGCATGTAAATATCATAAAAGCATATGCATGAAAGTATGAGGATATAAATCAACGTGTATCCCTCGTGACACATCAAAATCATGGAACTTGAGTGCCCAGTATCGACACTAGAAACATCATGAAAACCCATGTCCAGCATCGACACGTAAATCCTCATATCTCGGGCTTCGTCAGTCCGGATCGGCCTTCTGTCAGTTCGGATCGGCCCATCTCATCTCTCGACTCAGGTCGGTATCCTCCGGATATCCGCCGAGACCAAATGGTATCATCGGTAGGTAGTAGTCCCTCTGCCAGGCTCACCGTTTACTGCACAGCAATCCGTTCTCGCCCCGGGGAACCATACCGGGTCCACCATGTACCCGCAATCGGCCTCTTCCAGCTCGCCGAATCGGGTATCACTGTTACACGTCTCAGAACCGAGAAAATGCATGGTGGACGCACTGAAAATATCATATCAAGAGAAACCGGGTTTTTACAACAATACATACATTCTTTTTGAAATCGCCACGGTTCTCAAATCCAGAAATCTCATGAAAACAACATATCTCAATACGTATAATCGTAATACATGATGTACGCGACACATAACAGAAATGTAAGCATATCCGTATATCATGCAACATGGAATAGTAATATGCACATATCGAGGGAAAATCGCTCTTTTAAATGAATCCTGTTTTTAAATATATTATGCGGTTCCCAAATTTTCCAAAGTCAAATGCAACATCGTATAAGGGTGCATATGTAACTATAGAAAGTAAGTTATACAAGGAGTCATATCATGATGCAGCAATTCTACTGTGTAGTGACATGGAAATTATCGATGATGAAGTGTGTGAGCCGGCAAATCTGTGTATGTGTAACATACGCATCATCGATAATGGTGTAAGTGTACTAGCACAGGTATATGCAATGCAATGAAAATAGCATGAATTGGTAAATCATCAGCTAAAAGCTATAAGGTATACGTATCTAACATGATAGAGTCAGTGAATCTATCAATCGACATCCAGCCTCACAATATCACATACGATATAATCTATCGTACGGCATTCTCTAGTCAAGGGTATGGATCAAACATCAAGTCAAACTCATCACGTATGGAAAACCATCGTATAGCGGCATTAAACCAATGGGAATCCTATCAACCTATAAGACAACGAGGGTACGGACCTAAGGTCTCAGACGGAAATCACTCACGATTCACAACATGTATAAATATATCTATATAGCTATGTCCCAGGTCACATCCACAACAATCTCATATCAGGGGACCAGCAAGGTATCAATCATCTCAATCGACTCGCATCCGTATACCAACATATCATCAAATCATCATATCACGTCATATATTCTTTTCATCGCATTTATATCCCACATCAAGTCAATTTTACATATACATTCTACCCTTACAATAAGCATACGTCTCTAATCTAACATACACACTCGAACCATACAATCAGTTTTTAAAAGATGCGAATCGTAGTTTTGAAATTCGGGCTACGGTGTTTTTAAGGAAAAGATATCATTTGAAAATCCGTAATGACCCTCAAGGTATCTGTTTAAAAGATGCATACGATTCTTCAGTTTGGAAATAGGTATGGTTCGGATGACACATTTTCGTCGGCTATCTAGTCTTATAGTACCCTAAACGGCAATACCATCAAACATCAACCTTAAATCCTGTCATCACATATTAGTCGTATCATATCACTTCTAACTATCCTTTAGTTTCTAATATAGTTTTCTCTAACTATATTTTAACTCTATCTATAGTTTTCTATTAAAGGTTTTCTTAACCATATACTATAAATCAGTTTCCATCAAAAACTTGCGGGGGTGCTATACGCCATCCACCCAACTTCCCCCGTGGATATAGATCCATTCACCTTGCTTCTTGCTTGCCGAAGTCGATGACGCCACGCTCCGTCGCCTCGGAATCCACGTGAAGGTACCTACAATAATACACAATCGCAATCGCTATTAAAATCGGATCCGGAAAACCAAAACGGCACACGAATCGCCTATAGGTTAGAATCTATAGGCCAAGCATGGAAAACCAACCAATTATCCCTTGTCGTTGATGTACGAACACCCAACAACCAAATACAATACCAAATATCAAAACCTAGCATTCAAAATACGGAAAACATAACCAAAAATCACACCAAAGTGCTCCCAGATTGACTCAAGTGAAAATGGGATGAACAAATAATACTGGGATGATGTATATAGAGTATTTAACCTACAGAAGCAACCTGGACCCAAAATTCCCCCATGTGGCCGGCCACAAGGCCCCAAAATCCGGCCTCCTCGGCCCCCAATGCTCAGATGGGGTTCGTATGGTCAGGGTGGTCTCCTAGTACCCTAATTTGGTCCCTGATATTGTTTGGTAAGCTCAGAAATTCTCCGGGTTGCTCCAGATTCACTGTAGGCACACCAAATGCAACAAAACCGACATGGACACAATTCTAAGTTTGTATTTTATATTCTAGGTCCACCAATTGATCTCTAGGGTCTTGTACACCCTCACTACAGCTCACAAGCAGACAAGTCACCAAATTCTCTCTTGAATTTTCCAATTTCACAAACCCACACCTTAAACCCATTCTAAACTAACTAGAATGCAAGAAAAACATAAACTAAACTAAATGGAAAGGATTATACCTCATGGATGAAACTCAAGAGAACCCTAGATTCCAAATGTTATCAAAATCCCACTTTGCTTTGTCCATTGTGTAGAGGATGAAGAGGTGATCATTTTTTTTGTGAAAGGGGTATAGGGTTTTGGCAAGGTTTTTGAGATGATATTTGGGGTTGAAGGTGGAGGGTAGTGAGCTTGAGGAAGATGAAGAAGGAGATGTAAAATGGTGGGGGAAAGAGAATTGAGGCAGCCCTCTCTCTCACTTATTCTCACTCTCTCTCTCTCCAAGCATGCTTACCCCTCATCATTATGTCCCATCTCTCTCTCCTCAATCTCTCCTCAATCATTCCTCTCATCATGCTTGGAGAGAGAGAGAGCGCGTGAGAATAAGTGAGAGAGGGGGGGTGCCTCAATCATTCTCACTCATTATGTCCCATCTCTCTCTCCTCAATCATTCCTCATCATTATGTCCCATCTCTCTCTCCTCAATCATTCTCACTCTCACTCTCTCTCCAAGCATGCTTACCCCTCATCATTTTGTCCCATCTCTCTCTCCTCAATCATTCCTCTCATTTCTTTCGTTTCTCACCATAATAAAACCAACCCTAACCAAAACAACACAATGAACATGTCATGGTGCACTAACCATGAAAAACTGTAGAAACACGGATTTGGCTTAATCGCGATTAGCAGTGCACTAATCGGGTTTTTATTTAAACTGCATATAATTGATTTTTAAAAATGCCAAATCCTTTAAATATATTTTTAAATGAATAAATCATTTTAATCTCCAATTATTCCACAATTATTGGTATATATTTATACCCGTTTTCGAAAACCCCAATTTCGCAAATCGGCAGTTTTCGGGAAATATATTATTTTAATATTAAATTCCAAAAATAATATTTTATATTTTCTGAAATGTTACAATCTTCCCCCTTAAATAAATTCAGTCCCCGAATTTAAATTTAAACCCCCCAAATCTAAAACATTTCAATAATCAGCTCAAATCGACGGGGCTCCGAAATCATGGAAGATATAGAAATAACATGGCGCATCGCGTGCGACTGAAAACGAGTATAAAACTCAAAATTGAACTTCGTCAAGCGTCACGCAAATCATCGGATTTGCACGCATATCCTCAGAGTTACAATGGAGATACAGATCTCGAAGTCCACTACAAAAATCCATTGTACACTTGTCAAATACTATAATACGTGTATAATACGCATCCTTGAAAACTTCAAAATCTGAATAAGATACATGCAAAATCTTTTCTAAATCGCCGCATGATGCGTAACTCACGGTATAAGTGACGGATGCTCATTTGTAAAGTAATAAATATACATTCGCATATGTTTTGCTCAAATATATGTCCCGTCGATTTTGAAATATCCCAAAAGGTTTTTCTTTGTAAATGTTCGTGTCACTCACGGACACATAGGAATTAGCGAGACTATAGATCCTTTTTAAAAACTTCTTGGTAAACTTTTAATGCATGCAAAGTACTCAGGTACTGTCCTCGGGTCAGTCCTGTTTAGCTACTACGTAACATATACGGCCCACCCTGAAAACAAGGTGCTCAAAAGCAAAATCAGACTCAAAAGGCGTACCTAATAATCACGTGCGTCTGGTGCGCACAGAAATCAAATCCAAATATAAGTGCTACGAACGTGCACGAAAGCAAAACTAAGTGCAACGGGTGTGCACGAAAGCATCTGTCCAGTGCAACGGGTGTGCACGACAACAATATCAAGTGCATCTAGAGCGCACGAAATCTCAAACCAGTGCAACTAACATGCACGAATGAAAATCCCAATCGAGTGCATCCGGTGTGCACAAAATCACATCTCATATCATGCGCCCAACATGCATGAAAATCCAAATCAAGTGCATCTGATATGCACAAAAGAAATCTAAATCAAGTGCATCCAACATGCACGAATGAAATCTAAAGCAAGGGCATCCAACATGCACGAGTACAATCTCACTCAAGTGCATCCGATGCGCACAAAATCCAATATCAAGCGCCTAATATGCGCAAAAATCCACCCAAGCACGTCAGTCCATATAAATGCCCAGTGCGGTAAAGCACACGAAAAATGAACGTCAAGTGCAACGCGCACAAAAACCTAAATCTGGTAACACAAATACTCAAAGACATAAATCGGGTGCAACCAAGGTACGGAGTGCAAATCTAGTGCAACCAATGCATGAAATACCGATATGGTGCAACCAACGCACAAAATGTAAACCTAGCGCAACAAACGCACGAAATATAAATCTGGTGCAACAAACGCACGAAATATAAATCTGGTGCAACAAACGCACGAAACGAAAATCTAGTGCATAAATGCACGAAACGAAAATCTAGTGCACAAATGCACGAAATGAAAATCTAGTTCAACAAATGCACGAAACGGAAATCTAGAGCAACAAATGCATGAAATGAAAATCTAGTACAACAAATGCAAGAAATACAAGTCTGGTGCATCCGGTGCACGAAATACAAATACGGTGCATCCAGTGCACAAAATACGAATACGGTGCATCCAGTGCATGAAATACAAATACGGTGCATCCAGTGCACGAAATACAAATACAGTTATCCAGTGCACGAAATACAAATACGGTGCATCCAGTGCACGAAATATAAATATGGTGCATCCAGTGCACGAAATACAATATAGGATGCATCGAGTGCACGAAATACAAATACGGTGCAATCCATGCACGAAAACTCATCAATAACGCAATTGCGTATATAAAAACAACACCGAGTGTACCAAGGTGTATAAAATCAAAAACGTGTGCAACTATGTGCACAAAATCCGTATCAATGCACTACAAGCACAAATAAGCCATACCGAGTGCAAAATCAAATCGAGTGCGTACCACATGCACAAAATCAAATCAACTGTATGAAATCCATGAAATCATAAACATGTGCTACCAAGGCTCAAAATCGACATCGAGTGCAATAAATACGCACCAATCGCAACTGACATAGCGGTGCAAAATATAAATCATGTGCAATAATTGTGCACAAAATGCAAATATCCAGTAGGTGCAACCATGGTGCACGAAAACAATATCATGAAACTCAATCATCAAAACTCAAATCCAAGCGATATAAGCGTGATACTCGGATCACAAACGCAAATCGCAATAAATGACATTGAGGTACACCTCCTACAATGTCGAAAAAATGTCGGTGCGCCCAAAACTGGCAGAGAAAGTACATCTGCTTGCCTCCTGCTCACGGTCTGGCGTCCTCTGTCTCTAGGTCCTCATTTTCTCTTCGGATTACCAATCTCAAATCCATCGGCTCGTCGGCCCGGTCATGTGTGCCGACGGAAATGATTCCGTCCTGGCACATCTCTGGTCATCTCTCGTCCAATTATCATGACCACTCGTAAAGCAGCACGTCACTGGCGTCGGCCTCTGGCCCTTTGAATACATGCGGCACAACTGATCCTCGGTGCAAATCTTATCGCAGCAGTGTCCTGGAAGGAACCTGCTCAAGTTCTCTTCCGATCTCGCCTATGCCGAACTGTACGGAGGCTGGTACTCTTGCATAATCTTTTCTCATTCTCTGTACATCTGCGTTCTCAGCATAACATTTCCTCGAGAACTGGCCGTATCTCATGCCTCTGTATACATATCAGATCTCCAACCTCAACGGGGAGTAATAACATCTCGTCAGTATCTCGCACGAACCTTTAGTTCCACTCGTCTGTATCATCGTCCACTTTGACGTCACGTCATGCTATCTGTGTACAGCAATTGTCCTCGACAACAGTCAATCCAAAGTCTCTCACACGGACTCGAAATCATGAACTCGGTATCTTCATCTCTCTGTAGAAGATATCTAGCCGAACACGTCCTCGGGAACTCGTCCCAACCATCGGAGGAATACTCAACACTCGTCCGCTCTAGATCAACTCGCAACACATCTGGGTGAGGTCCTCTATCCGAAACTAGTCAGCTTGCTGATCTCTTATCACATGATATTCGGACAACGTCAAACTTTTCGATCGATTCGTCAAAGTCCTATAATTCCACGAAAGCTCAACACCTGAGCACAGTCTAATAATATCTAGTACATGCCACAGTACCTATGGACCAACCGTAGAAGGGCAAACCCAAGCCTCACTGATGGCACCGCTGAACTGTTGCAAACCCTAAAGTTCAGAAGCAGTTTCATGGTCATTATGTCGAGTTAGGGTTTCATTCTTCTAGAGGGTCCACAATATTACCTGCATGTTCCTTCGAATATTTAGACGTGGAAAAATGGGTTTCTGACATTCGTTCGAACTTTTTAATTTTGTCTAGACGACACGTGAATACCTTTCGTCCACATGCTAAACAATGCCTCAATCCTCCAGTAAAGACGATGCATCAACGGTCATCTCTGGATCGGTTTACTCTAGATCTGAGTAAGACTCTCCACACTGGAAATCTTCAACTCAACTGGGCCTGCGTCGGCGCATCAATCTGAAGAATCACCTTCGTCTCTCAACTCGGGATAGACTATCTATCACATGTCGCATCTCTGCCTAAAGTCTGGAGGCGACATCCTATCAATCTCAGCAACAGCTGGGTCATCTGTCTCCACGGTAGACGACATCATAATCTCTAAGGAAGGTTGTACGTTAACAGCCCTCTCACAACAGGCAGCTCTAACAATGGATCGATCATCGGGTGTAAAACCAAACACTCGCCTCAACCAGAGGTCACAATACAACATCGAGACGTTCCTATGTCACCAGAAAACATAATGGTCAGTCCTCGTCCATGACGAGCTTGCCCTGATCGCAACACTAGCAGCAGCTCAATCTGCGCTCAAACCATGGTGACAGGAACCTCAATCGTGTATCGATGAAGGTAGCTCAACGGAATGAAAGGAATCAACAGATCCAGAATGGATACATGATCATAAGAAGGAACATATCAATGAGAGTATGATCATGGAAACAAATAGAATCAAGGATCTCAAATGGATGTATAATCATGGGTACAAAGGGAATCACAGATCTCAAAATATGTACATCCTAAGGTTTCTTAAGTGGAGTATCGTATCGTAAATATGGCGTGGAACATACGTACGGTACGTCACTCTACCCAATCTACCTACTCCATCAATTAGGGTCAACCTATGAAACGAAGATTCGGGTCTAATACCCCCCCTCCCGTTCAAGTCTAAGTTCCATAAGGTCAAGCCTAGGTTCCGAAATACATACCCGCCCTAGACTCCGCATAGTCAAACATATACTCGAACCAAGGTTAAACTTAGTGCTCTGATACCAACTTTGTCGCGACCCGAAATATTAGCTTATGACTAGCACTTAAATCACGCAACGTCTAAAGGCGTAACGTAATTTAAGTAAGCTGAAACGCAGAAATCTAAACCTTTTTAATGAAAATAAAAGAGGTGAATTTTGAAATAAAGGTATAGTGAAATCAAGTCTTCTTACATGCATAGAAAAGGAACATGAATAATGCAAGTGAAATTTACCAGTTTGAAAACATGTTTCGTCTTTTAAAAATTTGGGCAGCAACTCCCTTGTATTTTTTTGATCCAAAACCACAATACACGATAATATAAAAGGCATCCCCAAGCGGGAGCTAGCCCTTCGCCAATCGGCGGATCCACAACCACGCAAAGCATAAATATAAGTATACGACACCCAACGGCGAAGTTCACCACAAAAGATAAAGAAATAAGCAAGACATCAAAACCACAAGTAGCGGAAAACCCTTCGCTCTAAGTCTCGCAACCACTAGTCTCACTAAGCCTAATTACTTATACAAATACTAGTTTGATTGATGGAGTTGACTAGATACAATATGAATAGTAAATACAAGAGTGGGCACGATACAAATGTCCCACCTACCAATGCAAAACACCCGAATGCAACTGCGCCAGCGATGCCGCTACTGATCCATGCGGTCAACCTGCATGAACTCTGGCACAACGGGGGCGAGTTGCCAACTCGTGAGTAGAAAAACATCAAAAAGTAGAAATCGAATAAACAACGACTCCTAGGTCAACTGTATCATAAAGGTAATACTATGATATCTAGGGTGACCGTATCAGCATATGTGGCAACAACAGAAAATAAACGCCTATCAGCATATGGATAACATCCAACAATATAATCAATGCATGTATGCATGTGGATCTCGTCCAACCATATAATCAATGTATGTATGCATGTGGATCTCGTCCACGTGTCAACCACTGATACAACAACATCATGCATGTAAATATCATAAAAGCATATGCATGAAAGTATGAGAATATAAATCAACGTGTGTCCCTCGCGACACATCAAAATCATGGAACCTGAGTGCCCAGCATCGACACTCGAAACATCATGAAAACCCGTGTCCAGCATCGACACGTAAATCCTCATATCTCGGGCTCCGTCAGTCCGGATCGGCCCTCAGGCTCCGTCGGTCTGGATCAGCCCATCTCATCTCTCGACTCCGGTCGGTATCCTACGGATATCTGCCGAGCCCAAATGGTATCACCGGTAGGTAGTAGTCCCTCTGCCAGGCTCACCGTCTACTGCACAGCAATCCGTTCTCGCCCCGGGGTACCATACCGGGTCCACCATGTATCCGCAATCGGCCCCATCCGGCTCCTCGAATCGGGTATCACTGTCACACGTCTCAGAACCGAGAAAACGCATGGTGGACGCACTGAAATATTATATCAAGAGAAACCAGGTTTTTACAACAATACATACATTCTTTTTGAAATTGCCACGGTTCTCAAATCCAGAAATCTCATGAAAACAACATATCTCAATGCGTATAATCGAAATGCATGATGTATGCGACACATAACAAAAATGTAAGCATATCCGTATATCATGCAACATAGAACAGTAATATGCACATATCGAGGGAAAACCGCTCTTTTAAATGAATCCTGTTTTTAAATATATCACGCGGTTCCCAAATTCTCTAAAGTCAAATGCAACATCGTATAAGGGTGCATAAGTAACTATAGTAAGTAAGTTATACAAGGAGTCATATCATGATGCAACAATTCTACTGTGTAGTGACATGGCAATTATCGATGATGAAGTGTGTGAGCCGGCAAATCTGTGTAAGTGTAACATACGCATCATCGATAATGGTGTAAGTGTACTAGCACAGGTATATGCAATGTAATGAAAATAGCATGGATGCAGCATAAGGTAAATCATCAGCTAAAGGCTATTAGGTATACGTATCTAATATGATCGAGTCAGTGAATCTATCAATCAGCATCCAGCCTCACAACATCACGTATGGTATAATCCATCCTACAACATCCTCTAGTCAAGGGTATGGATCAAATATCAAGTCAAACTCATCACGTACGGAAAACCATCGTACGACGGCATTAACCCAATGGGGATCCTATCAACCTATAAGACAACGAGGGTACAGACCTAAGGTCTCGCACATCAATCACTCACGATTCACAACATGTATAAATATATCTATATAGCTATGTACCAGGTCACATCAACAACAATCTCATATCAGGGGAACGTCAAGGTATCAATCATCTCAATCGACTCGCATCCGTATACCAACATATCATCAAATCATCATATCACGTCATATATTCTTTTCATCGCATTTATATCCCACATCATGTCAATTTTACATATACATTCTACCCTTAGTATAAGCATATGTCTTTAATCTAATATACACACCCGAACCATGCAATCGGTTTTTAAAAGATGTGAAGCGTAGTTTTGAAAGTCGGGCTACGGTGTTTTTAAGGAAAAGATATCATTTGAAAATCCGTAACGTCCCTTAAGGTATCTGTTTAAAATATGCATACGATTCTTCAGTTTGGAAATAGGTATGGTTTGGATGACACATTTTCGTCGGCTATCTAGTCTTATAGTACCCTAAACGACAATATCATCAAATATCAACCTCAAATCCCGTCATCACATATTATTCGTATCATATCACTTCTAACTATCCTTTAGTTTCTAATATAGTTTTCTCTAACTATCTTTTAACTCTATCTATAGTTTTCTATTTAACGTTTCCTTAACCATATACTATGAATCAGTTTCCATCAGAAACTTGCGGGGGTGCTACACGCCATCCACCCGACTTCCCCCGTGGATATAGATCAACTCACCTTGCTTCTTACTTGCCGAAGTCGATGACGCCATGCTCCGTCGCTTCGGAATCCACGCGAAGGTACCTACAATAATACACAATCGCAATCGCTATTAAAATCGGATCCGGAAAACCAAAATGGCATACGGATCGTCTATAAGTTAGAACCTATAGGCTACGCATGGAAAACCAACCAATTATCCCTTGTCGTTGATGTACGAACACCCAACAACCAAATACAATACCAAATATCAAAACCTAGCATTCAAAATACGGAAAACATAACCAAAAATCACTCCAAAGTGCTCCCAGATTTTGACTCAAGTGAAAATGGGATGAACAAACAATACTGGGATGATGTATATAGAGTATTTAACATACAGAAGCAACCTGGATCCAAAATTCCCCCATGTGGCCGGCCACAAGGCCCCAAAATCCGGCCTCCTCGGCCCTTAATGCTCAGATAGGGTTCGTAAGGTCAGGGTGGTCTCCTAGTACCCTAATTTGGTCCCTGGTATTGTTTGGTAAGCTCAGAAATTCTCCGGGTTGCTCCAGATTCACTGTAGGCACACCAAATGCAACAAAACCGACATGGACACAATTCTAAGTTTGTATTCTCTATTCTAGGTCCATCAATTGATCTCTAGGGTCTTGTACACCCTCACTACAGCTCACAAGCCCACAAGTCACCAAACCCTCTCTTGAATTTTCCAATTTCACAAACCCACACCTTAAACCCATTCTAAACTAACTAGAATGCTAGGAAAACATAAACTAAACTAAATGGAAATGATTATACCTCATGGATGAAACTCAAAAGAACCCTAGCTTCCCAATGTTATCAAAATCCCACTTTGCTCGGTCCATTGTGTATAGGATGAAGATGTGATCATTTTTTTTTTGTGAAAGGGGTATAGGGTTTTGGCAAGGTTTCTGAAATGATATTTGGGGTTGAAGGTGGTGGGAAGTGAGCTTGAGGACGATGAAGAAGGATCTTATTCTCACTCTCTCTCTTTCTCCAAGCATGCTTACCCCTCATCATTATGTCCCCCCTCTCTCCTCAATCATTTCTCTCATTTCTTTCTTTTCTCACCATAATAAAACCAACCCTAACCAAAACAACACAATGAACATGTCATGGTGCACTAACCATGAAAAACTGTAGAAACACGGATTTGGCTTAATCGCAATTAGCAGTGCACTAATCGAGTTTTTATTTAAACTGCATATAATTGATTTTTAAAAATGCCAAATCCTTTAAATATATTTTTAAATGAATAAATCATTTTAATCTCCAATTATTTCACAATTATTGGTATATATTTATATCCTTTTTCGAAAACCCCAATTTTGCAAATCGGCAGTTTTCTGGAAATATATTATTTTAATATTAAATTCCAAAAATAATATTTTATATTTTTTGAAATGTTACAAGTAATTGCAACTTTTGCCTGAAGCTTCTGGTTTGAAAGCAGATCCCAAAACGAGTATAATTCTTAACTAAAACACTAATTAAACACTAATTTAATACAATATAGGGTTTTATTGTAATTTGGTGCAAAGACTTGGATTAAACGACACTAATAACACTTAGTTAAGCTAATCAAGACATAAAAACCTTAACTTGACCTAATCTCCTCCTAAATATTAAAGTTTGCACTAATTACCATATAAGCACAACATTAAGCTTAAAACAAAAAGTTAAGCGAATTAAGTATTTGATTTAGGCTATTACCTCAAGATGGTTGAGAAAGGGATTCAAACATGCAAGCATACATGGAGACTTGCCAAGAACCATGCTTGATTGCAAAAGGAGGAGAGTAGTGATGATTTTTGGCTAGGACTTTGTGTTAAGCTAGTGGATTTTCTTTGACATGGATGCTTAACAAATGAAGAGGAGAAGAAGAAGATGAAGGGGAGAGGGGGCTGCTGCTGGCTTGAGGGGAAGAGAGAGGGAGAGAGAGAGAGAGAGAGTTCTCAAAGTCAAGGCACATGCCTCATAAATAAAAACCCCCCCATGCTTCACTTTTCCATTTCATATTCTTTATTTATTTATTAGTTTTGTTTTGTTTTCTTTTTAAAATGGAAACTAGACTCATAATGGAAATAAAAGGAAGGCATGCTACAATATTTAGTGTTAAGTTGTCATGGTTGTAAAAACACAAATTAACCTAGGGTGAAATTGGATTAGTGCATGATTAACTAAAATTTTAGCTTATAAATTAATAAATTAGCAAATAGATAATTAAGTGAACAATAAATTAAATGATAAGTAATAAAACAAAATTATATAAATAATTATATATTTTCACTATATAAAAAAAGATTTATTCCAGTCTATGTGGAAAAAGCTATTAACGAAAATTTATGAAAACACGCATTATCGCAAATTAACGTGAAAATAACCTAAACGAATTTTCAAGGCGTTGCAATCTTCTCCCCTTAAAGAAATTCGGTCCCTGAATTTACAAAATCTAGCTACGCGTACCTTTGAAGAAATGGGGAATATTCCTCCGCATCTCGCTCGCAGCCTCCCAAGTGATCTCCTCCCTAGACGGGCTACGCCAAAGAGCCTTCACAGATGGCAAGACTTTTGACCGAAATTTCTCCACCTGCCGATCCAATATAACTATCGGCTGTTTGGTGAACGAAAGATCGCGTCCTTATTGAATGGTCTGGTGCTGAATCATGTGAGAAGGGCCATGAAGGTATTTGAGAAGTACCGACACAAGAATTATGAGGTGAATATCCGGAAATCTTGATGGAAGTGCCAAACGATAGGCAACGGTACCGACTCGCTCAAGGATCTCAAAAGGACCTACAATTCTGGGACTAAGTTTCCCAAAACTCAACACGCCATTTCATCGGAAAAATCCGTAGGAATACATGATCTCCAACTGCGAACTCAAGTCTGCGACGACGGTCGACATAAGACTTCTTTCTGCAGTGGGCTGCTCTCATCCTGCCCTGAATCAACTGGATCTTCTCCGTAGTCTCTTGAACTGGTTGGGGTCTAAAATATCCCGCTCTCGCTGAGTTCGGTCTAACAGACTGGTGATCGACACTATCTAACATACAAAGCCTAAAAGGGTGCCATCTGAATCGTCTCCTGATAACTGTTATTGTAGGAGAACTTCTATCAATGGCAAGTGATGATCCCAACTGCCAACAAAATTTAGTACGCACGCACGAAGCATATCCTTCAGAGTCTGTAGTCCTCTCTGATTGACCATCGGTCTACAGATGGACAACGGTGCTAAAACTCAAACAAGTACCCAAGGCTCCCTGAAGCTTCTGCCAAAGATGGCTGGTGAATTGGGTGCCTCTATTGGATACAATGCATGAAGGAACTCCGTGCAAACGCACAAACTCAACACTGTAAAACTGAGCATACCGAGCATAACCGAAAGTGGTCATCAATGGAAGGAAGTGAGCCGTTTTCATTAACCAGCCAACAATCACCCAAATGGAGTCATACCCTTGACTAGACCTGGGTAGACCCACAATGAAATCCATGGAGTTTTGCTCCCATTCCCACTCTGGAACGGTTAAAAGTTGCAACTCTCTTGCCGGTCTCAAATGCTCAGCCTTAGCTCGCTGACAAGTCAGGCACCTCAAAACGGAATCTGAAACATCACTCTTCATCCCTTCCCACCCGTAACTATCTCTCAAGTCACGCTACCACTTGGTGGGATTTGGGTGAACACTAAAAGCTGACTGATGTGCCTACTCTAGAATCTCGCGTCTATACCCATCGGTATCAGGTACAAACAAACGAGTCCCTAAACGTAGCACACCCTGGTCATCAATCAGAACTCTGAATCTTTGCCCTGCCGAACATGCTCAAGAATCTCAAACAAGGAATCATAGACAAACGGGCATCGGCGGGCTGTGCCTCACGAAAACGATTAAGTAGAAGTGTACGGGTGTGGACATGAGCAAGTTGTCCCTCAGTGGAGGTGAACTTAAGCTGTACTCAGCTGTCGCACAAGAACTGCAAATCTGCAGAAAACTGTCTCTGAATTGCGCTCAACTGGAACAAGCTATTGTTAGTTGTATGTATGCCCTAGAGACCATTACTGTACATGAGATTTATATTGCAGTAGATGCTGGGACATATATAGGGAGGACTTTCTTGTTCGACATGATAGTATGCTATATGGTTGCTCTTTATCTTAACATGTATACTTACTGTCTCTCTGTTACATGTTGATAAAGACCTTAGGATGTGTACTCGACTTCCAAGATTATGATGCAGATCATACTAGTGGGGCCTGGGTAGTCCATGAGTACATCCTTCAATGTTCCTAGTCATGGGAATATCGAGACAGGGCATCGATATTTCAGAGTAGACTAGCGTATATCTTCTCGACCCATGTGATGGGCGATGGATGATCCCATATCCATTGGTGTTTGACATCAGAGATGGTATGCGGGTGCTCGGTGGAGACTGGGTACACTGAACGGACTCGCCGAGAACTCCCAGATGGTATTATAGCTCACGTCAGATGGCAGTTCTCTGGTGACACTGGTACAACTTAGTCTGTTGACCCGAAATCGTCATAGTGTCTTGTGTGTCTCCTACTGTGCTTTGATTTCCACCCTACCACGGCTCTACTGAGTCATGCAAACAGGTGGTTTTTGGGTACGGTCCCGAGTCACATGGAGGCAATGAGCGATAGGAGGGGATTCGTCTCTCCCGGTATTGGGGGTTGATGTTGCGCTATGTTCGATTGGCCATAACTGGAAATCCTTGGCCAGGGTTGCTGTGATATACTGTTAAGTGTTATCAGTAGTTTCACGAACGTTATGGATCATACATCGGCATGATTTATCAAGCTACTGGGGTCTGACGTTTACCACCCCTAGGCGAGATATGCGACATATCAGACGAACAGACCGGACTGTGCGATAAGTGTTACTGATTGGATTCGCAGGAGTGTGAGCAGACTTGCTCTTTGATCTTCTGATCGCTCAATACCTGGGTGGCCATTATGTTTAGCAGACCGCTTGCGTCTTGTGGGTGACTGATATGATCACCACCTACTGCCGGCATATTGACGAGTCTTTAGAGTCCTACACAAAGGTTTCCTGGCTCAAGCGAAACGAAATAGGAGCGCATATGAGATTTGTGCGGGACCGAGAATAATACCAGTATGTGATACTGTATTCTATTCTCGCGATTTGTATCATCGGTCGGATATATGCGATATAGCCGGGTTACCGAATCAAGTGTTGATTCGATATATTGATACACTAGATATTAGTCGGTTATATGAGATATGACCGGATCATTAAATCAAGTGTTGATTTAATGATTTAATGTATAATTATATATTTGATATATTACTTTACATTAACTAGTATTGGTTCACTTAAGATAACATTTTCTCACTTGATGTGCATAATGTATATATGATGTATAATTGTGTACATGTTTGTATCATGCATGATGATACATGCAAACATGGGTGGGTGGGTGACATACACCATGTTTATTTATAATTGTGAGGGTTTTATTTATTTTAAGTATTTCAAAATGGTGGCTTTATTTGTCATGGCTTGAAGCTTCATGAAGGTTCAAGCATCTTTGACAAAGTCCACAAACTTTGTTTTACTTAAGATATTTTTTAAAGGAAACCATTATATTAAACCATGGTTATGTCTCTACAAAAGTTAGTGGATGACACTAACTCACCCATGGTTGCATTATGATAATGATATTCACTTATTATTCTTTTTTCATTATTCTTTTCTTGCTTCTTCTTCTTCTTCATCAAGAAGAAAACCTTGCTAGAATTTTTCAAGTGAAGAAATAAAGTGAGAAATCAAAATCCAATGTGAACCCACTTCCTATTTCATCATCCTCTACTACTTGCCATTAAGTTTAGGGTGTTCTCTTCATAAAGTTCTTGACCTACTGAAGATGGAGCTTGAGTTTGAGTCTCCTCGACGTAGATCATCTTCGGCCTCGAAGTCAACGAGCTAGCCTGTTCATTTCTCCGAGGAAACCATTGTTGGATATAGTGCCCTCAAAGTCAATTATTGGATCGCAGGTACGTGATTGCAATGATTGAAGGAGGACCTATATCGGTAGGACAGTCTTACTCGAGATGATAGTATGCTATCTGGTTTGCCTTTATCATCGTGTACAGCTTTAGGTGACTCTTCACTATTACACGTTGATAGAGCCCTTAGGATCCTGCTTGACTACCAACAGTATGATGGCGATCATATACGTGAGAGTTGGGTAGTCAATAAGCACATCCTTAAAAGTGGTCCTAGTCTTAGGAGTTTCGAGACAGGGCATCGATACTCCAGAGTAGACTAGTGTATACAGTCGAGACCCCGACGAGGGGCGGTGGCCGGTCTCACAAGCCACTGGTGTCAGTTGGATCACCTAATATGTATACAGGTGCTCATTGGGTTATGAGCACACTAGACAGGACTCGCCGGGAACCTGCTAGTTGGTATTATACCTAGCGTCAGATAGCAGTTCCCTGGTGACATGTGTACAGGTTAGTTCATCGACCTGAGATCGTCATTTGTCTCGTGTGAGTTCCTACTGTGCTTTGATTTCTATCCTACCACGGCTCAAAAGAGTCGTGCAAACAGGATTTTTTAGGTACAGTCCCGAGCCACATGGAGGCAAGTGAGCGGATCAGCATGGGATTTGTCTCTCCCGGTATTGGGGGTGAGATCGTGCTGTGTCTAGGAGAGCCATTACACCAAGTCCTTGGCCAAGGCAGGTGAGAATTACTGGTAAGTATTCCAGTAGTTTCTCAGGATGTTCAGGGCTACTCTCCGACACGACTTATACCGCTATTGGGGGTCTGACGTTACCAGCCCCCTAGGCCCGATATGCGATGCTCATAGATGAACGGACCGGACTGTATGTATATTGTCACTGATAGGCTCAGTAGGGTTCCAGGATGAGTTCGCTCATCGGCTTCCCTTGGGGTCAGTACATGGGCAGCCGTTACGCACAGCTAGTGCCGCTGATGTGCTTGTGGTTAAACCCACTTCCAGGGTACTGACGAGTCTTTAGAGTCCCCCATAGATAGTTTCCCAAGTTCGGGCGAAACGTTGTAGAGGACGTATGGTTTTATGGCAGGGTTCGAAAAATGCACGTGCATTTGTGCATGTGTCATATTTCGGATAGATAATACTGGTGGGCTTTGGTTTAAGCCGGATCCATGTATTATATTGAGTCGAAATATTTTAGTCTCTCGTATTCGTATTCGGTCGGAATACGGATACAGGTATGTATATACAGGTGAGGGGTATTTTCGTAATCCGTTACGAGAATATTTTAGAAGATGCATTTTTTCTTGGATTAATCATTTTGGTTTAAATGATTATTAAGTTTTGGAAAGGGTGACTCAAATTGGTGAATCATTTCTTCTAGCATGTTCCTTAGTGACTCATGCTAATGAGTCACTAAGTGAGTCATGATATAATTAATGGTAATTTGTTTTGGGTGTAGATATTTAGGGTTTATGGAGATATTTTTGGGAGAGATATTTCCATGAGATATTTTCTTTACAAAACCTTATATATATCTACTCACAAAAGAAATAAAACATAATAAGTTATTATGCTTGAGTTCTTGCTCGCTTGAGTTTTCTTGAGCTCACCATTTCCAACCCTAAGCATCTTCTTTAACCTCCACCATATCCCTCTCATGTGATGAGAACCCTAGGGTGTTTGAGACAAAGTATTCTACTCATTCTCCACTTCATCTTGGTCATCTCTTTTAGCAGACTTGATGACCGAGTTGCCTCGGTATAGAGGCGGGAGCCTGTTTAAAGATCCGTTGACGTGGTGCCACCTCGATGAGGAGACGAGAGATCAGAGTTGCCGCGAGGAGCGTGGGATGATGGCTAAAGACCGAAGGACTCGGATCGATCGGTATAGCCTTTCTACCTCTTTACAGTTTGTTAGTTTAGCGTTAATGGCAAGATCCGGGTTATAGTATGCGATAGCGCCAGTTATAAAAGTTTTTGTTCCGCGTTTGCCGTCAGAATGATGGACGGGGCGCTACCATTGACTTACATGGTATCAGAGCCACGCCATTAACCTTTACTAACTTGTTCTAACGTGTTTAAAACAACGATCGAGCGAAATTTCCAAAATCGCATTTTCAGGCTAAAGTTTCTGTCGAATTTTTAAACAGGTCTAAAAATCATTTTGAGCATCTCAGAAAATCGAGCATGCTTTTTTAAGGATACTGTAGAAATTTGGTTCACTGTCTCCACAGTACTGCCGCGGAACCGTCGAACAAACCATGGTTTGGCCGCGGTTCCACCGCTGGTTTGGAGCAACAGAGTACCATTTTTCTACAGTAATCTCTTTCATGGAAAATTATGGTTTCTGGAATATTTTGTTTGGGCCCAGATTTTGTTTGAGTACTGCAGTTGTACTTGGGGCCCACTTCGGGAAGTTTTTTCGATCGGAATTTTAAACTTGTTAGTTTACAGTACTTACATTATATCTCCGACCGTGAATGTCATTCGAGCGGTAAATTGCGTCTAATTGCTATAGTCCTTTTAGACGGGTTTGCGAACGTGACATTCGCGTTGATGTTCTGTGTTGTGCTGTGATGTTGCGAATTTGTCATGGTGGATAGCTGTGTGCAATGGTAGGGCAGTTTGGATTTATTTGTACATTTGATATTGCGGGGCGAGCGTCCAACATGTGGACTGCCGTCACTGCCTGTTTGTATAATATTCTTTTGGGGCACGACCGGGCTGAGGTCGATGTACCCGTTGTACATATTTTTCATTTCTGTACTAGGTTTACCCCGCGACGGAGTGCACGGATAGCCGGGTTCTGGAGGGAAACGGGTCCGCATCTCATTGCTTTGAGTGGCAGAGGGCCTCACTCTAGAATTGGCAGACTATTCGCCGCACTCGTAGGGGGTACAGGTTGACCCAAGGAGGGGTGCTCAAGTTACCGGATTCCATGAAGTGCAGGGTGGTCCATTCACTTTGCTGTAAGGGGCTGCCTCGCTTCAGGTTTTGGCGGGTAACTTGCCGCACCCGTAAGGGTCTAGGTTTCATTGCACAGGCTATCCACACGACCAGGGGAACGTCGGATTTTAGCAGCGGCTCTGTGAAACCCGGGGATCCCAGATTATCTGTATTGTTCTGTGATGCTTATTACTTTTCTGTAATGTTGCATAATATCACGCCTGGAGCGATTATTGTATATTGGTATATATACTAGTAGATGTTGTATATGTTTTGCACCCGCGCTAGTCCAGTCCCCGCTCTATCGTTAGTTAAGTAACCTAACGGGCAATGACGGGACCCAGTAACGAATGCGGATGGCATATACGTACATTTTATTTTTTGTTCTTTTCTGGTGTGATTAATTGATGGGACTGCGTTGATTCTGATCAACGCAAAGGAAAACAAACCTGTTTGGATGTTGTTGGAACAGTTTTAAAAAAGTGTTATTACAAGGACGTTTTCTTTTGTTTTGCATAGTGGTATTCAGTTGGAATATCCTCCACCTCATTCAATGAGGCAAAGGCCGAGATCCCTTCACCGGGAGTGACCCCTTGGGCAGAAGTTTGTGTCAGGGTAATAACTTCACTATAGTGGATTACTTATTGCTTTGCATCATGGTATTCAGTTGGAATATCCTGCACCTCATTCCACGGGGAAAGAGCCAAGATCCCTTCACCGGGAGTGACCTCTTTAGCAAAGGTTTTCGCCATTATATTTTATAAAAAGCTATCAGGTTCCTTCAGCGATATCAAGTTCGTTATGTTAAAGGTTTTTCGCCAAAAAGCAGCCGCAACCCTCCGTCATTTCAGTTGGGTATTCAGTAGTATTCAAGCTATGTATTTTGACCAACGCCAAGTCATAGTGTTTGGTAGCTGCTGGGTATTCATCTGTTGCATAGATAGATGAGTTAGTTTAGGGCAGTCGTTCTGCCATTTGGCCAACGTCAGGGGCGTGTACGGATGGGTTCAAATTGACAAGATAATGATGGGTGGAACTTGGCATGTGACTTATGGCATTTTGGCCAACGTCAAGGTCATAAGAGCATGGGGAAAAAATCATATCGGGAGTTTCTAAAGAAACTAAAACTTACCAAGTATGCGCATACCTTCTGGAGTGTGATAACGTGAGTGGATACCTTCACGTTATCATGCGATGAGAGTTGGATCCTGATTCCCACTGATGAGTTGGTTTACTCTTCGGATGATCCCGATTGAATCTTCTTTTAGGTTTAGAGGAGAATTTGACAGTACAGTGGGAGGTTTCCTGATTAGATAAAGTGATAACCATTCTGATCTAGATTAGAGTGCACGCAGAGTGTTTCTTTTCTCTCTCTCTTTGGCTACGACCTTTGACCGACCCTAGACTTTGACTCAGTGACCAAGTTGACCGAACCTTCTTAAAATACTGGCTTTTGGATTGTCTGAGTTGCATAAGTCATTGCCGCTCCTTCTTTTACCCTTTGAATTTCTCAGAACACCTCGTATCACTACGAACATCCACTTCATTGGATAGATCCATCGTATGGTTATATACGAACTCGAAGGGACTTCTTCGAGGATGGATCCAGGTTCAGGAGAAATAGAATTGGTTTATTCAGTTGTCTTTTATTATCACCTTCTCTCAGGTTGCGAGGGCTCCTTGGTTTAGGAGAGTACACCTATTACGCTTATTAGATTGTCTTATTCCAAACCATAGGCAGGTGCCGAAAGGTAGGGAATGAAGAAAACCAATTAGCCTAAGTAGGGTGTACAGAAGGTAATATGTAAAGACAAAATAAAGGGATTAGAAAGAGGGCAAAGTAAATTGCGACTGTTATCATTCACGACCAAACCGCGTACTTCATCGCCACTCCTATTTCACCTTTAAAAGAATAAGGTATTATTCAGTTGTCTTTTATCATCACCTTCTCTCAAGATGCGAGTACTCCTTGGTTTAGGAGGGTACACCTATTATGCTTACTGGATAGTCTTCTTCCAAACCATAGGCTGGTGCCGAACGGTAGGGAAGGAAGAAAACCATTTAGCCTAACGATGGTGTACAGAAGGTAATGACTTAAGACAAATAAAGGGATTTGGAGAGATGGCAAAGAGATATACGGTTGAAGTCATGAATTGGATTATGGAAGAGGCATTACTATGAGATCCAGGTTCAGGAGAAATTGAATTGGTTTAGTCGGTTGTCTTTTATCATCACCTTCTCTCTGGTTGCGAGGGCTCCTTAGTTTAGGAGAGTACACCTATTACGCTTATTGGATAGTCTTCTTCCAAACTATAGGCAGGTGCCGAAAGGTAGGGAATGAAGAAAACCAATTAGCCTAAGTAGGGTGTATAGAAGGTAATAAGTAAAGACAAAATAAAAGGGATTAGAAATAGGGCAAAGTAAATTGTGACTGCTATCATTCATGACCAAACCGTGTAGTTCATCGCCACTCCTACATCACCTTTGTTTTTTTCCCCAGTTCGGGAGAAATAGAATAAGGTATTATTCAGTTGTCTTTTATCATCACCTTCTCTCAGGTTGCGAATACTCCTTGGTTTAGGAGGGTACACCTGTTACGCTTATTGGATAGTCTTCTTCCAAACCATAGGCTGGTGCCGAACGGTAGGGAAGGAAGAAAACCATTTAGCCTAACGATGGTGTACAGAAGGTAACGACTAAAGGCAAATAAAGGGATTTGGAGAGATGGCAAAGAAATATACGGTTACAGTCATGAATAGGATTATGGAAGAGGCATTACTAGGAATACCAGGATACCCCTACGAAACATTTTCATGTTTCAGTTTTACTGTGCATTGTTAAAGGAAAACTGATTTTCCGATTAGACACTTACTCCACGGTATGTATTTACCAGGTATGATTCTCACAACTGTATAGTTTTACAGATGATGAGTGGGAGTAAGTTATTGGGAATTAGGTGATCATCCTCATTATATCGGAATTCGTTGTAATTGGTGATATTTGAGAAAATCGCCTGGGTTTTTGCCGGACAACATGTATCTGGTTTTGAATATCCGTTGTTATGCACCAATTTCAAATTGATATATCTGTAAGTTTATTTTTATAAAGTGAGATATAACTTTTTGATATTATGTCGATGACATTTACCTATATCAGTTGACGATTGGGTAAGGAGCATTGAACAGCGGAGTAGTTCTTAACCATAAGTACAGTTTTCAACCTACGATGCACAGGTTCTGAGTTATTCAACTCAGGGGACTTATACAGAGTATTGTATGTTGTCCAGTGTCCATCAGGATAAAGGGGTTGGTCCTCGTACTATGTTCTGTTTACTTGTGACTTCTCTAGTTTTTAGACAAGTGTTTCGTAGAAATACAAGATCTAAGTTTTGAGAAGTTATAGGTATAGGAATAAAGTAGAGAACCAGGTGTCGCAAGTATCGGGATTCTTCAAAGAGATCGAAGATGTAGATACTTGTGATTGGTATTCAGTTGATAGTAAAAGTTTTGAGAAACTTGTTTCTCTTTCAGGTTACTCATAATTGGATACATTCCTAAGTTGAGTAATGCTGATCGGCCTCTCTCCATTAAGTTGATATGCACTGGAGACAGCTGCATGGATTGAATCTGGTTCCAATTAAATAAGTGCCAAAGTTTCTATATTGGATATAGAATGGTTCATATCTTAACGATGTTAAGGTATGGGGAGTTGTCCGGCTTATGCTTAAAACCAGACTCTGGATAACTCAAGGCACGTTTCTGTAATGGCAGTTTTCGGGTTGGCCCTGGCTATGACGAGGGTTGACTTTCTACCATCTGGAAGATCAATAGTGATATTGTTCTTGACTCGCCACAGTTTTAGTAAAAATAGATTTTTTCAGAAAACAGTAGTGGGAGTATGGTAGAACTGGAAGTGATTCCAGAACGGCAAACGATTACGGAAAATTTAATAGGACCTATAGATTCAATCAGGTTTGACATTCCATTAGCCACTCCGCAGATATGGTGGATAGCCTCAGGCACCCGAGAGGTACTACGGTAGCATCAAGGACGGTGACAGGGAAGTTCTTGTTTACCCAGACTTGACACTACTGTTGTTCCAGGCCATGAGACCCGGCAGGAGGTTAAGTATAGCGTCGTTCTAAACTAGTTTTTAGAAGTGCACGTATATATATTTATGCCAGAGGGTTGTTGTGGTCAGTGGGAGCAGCGAAAGCATAGTGGGTAAGTAGCTTATGTCTATTTATAGACTAGAGCAGATATAGCGGAGATAGATCATCTAATTTTGATGTGACAGTCATGGCTTTGACTTCATCAGAATAGGGGATGGATCTGTTAAAGAAGGTAGTAGGGTATGATGTCCTGGTATTTGAATGACATGCACAGAGTAGGAAGTAAAATTCCTATACTACGATCGGTTGTACTGTGGTTGTCACACAGTTGTTTCTCCACAAAGGATATGGATATAATATCTGACATTCTGGTTTCTAGATATATGGTTTTAGATCTAGATTTGGGAAGTTTCCCAATGTGGGTACTTTGACAGTATTCTAATGGTATTTGGAATAGATGACTCCTGGCATGGTGGTGTACCTGCAGGTGATGGAGTCACCCTCTCTAAAGGTGTCTTACAGACTAAAGGGGAGAGGGATGTGCATGATTAACATATCACTTGCTTAGGCAATTGAGTTGATCATCAGATGTCAAGTACCACACCAGATGTTGTTTTTGCACTAGATGCAATAAGTTAATAAGTTTATATTAATCCAATCCTGGAGAAACATACGGAAGCAGTTTTTAGAACATAAGTGGATGTTCTACGGATTTGATGACGGCAGCCTCCTTCGGAGACGGTTATCATTCCAGGCTTCCGAAGGTGACATGGATGACAGAGTGATTGTCAGAGTTATAGTTTTCCCTCTGACGCGAGGGGCGGTATTATGGACAGGTGGTCCAAGAGGATACTGTGGGAGGCATGGTGCAGGATAACGATTAGGTTCAGTTGTCGATATAGTCTAAGAAGTTTGGATTTGGAGTTCATTTATGAACTAGGTCCCATCAGATATCCAGACATATTCTAAGACAGGTATTACTCAATTCGGGAGATGGCTTTCTCCGCAAACTTGAGATTAAGAGAGACATAGAAAGAAACATCAGGGCGGATCCACTCGCTGAGGCTATTTCTCGAACACAAGAGTTTTACAAACGTGCTGTGTGAAACTGTTTAGTAGAGGAGTTGGGTGCTCGATATCACACGGGCTGTGAGTATGCGACATCACAATAATTAGCCTTAAGTGCAAGTGGGAGATTGTTGGATATAGTGCCCTCAAAGTCAATTATTGGATCGCAGGTACGTGATTGCAATGATTGAAGGATGGCCTATACCGGTAGTACAGTCTTACTCGAGATGATAGTATGCTATCTGGTTTGCCTTTATCATCATGTACAGCTTTAGGTGACTGTTCACTATTACACGTTGATAGAACCCTTAGGATCCTTCTTGACTACCAACAATATGATGGCGATCATATACGTGAGAGTTGGGTAGTCCATAAGCACATCCTTAAAAGTGGTCCCTAGTCGTAGGAGTTTCGAGACAGGGCATCGATACTCCAGAGTAGACTAGTGTATACAGTCGAGACCCCGACGAGGGGCGGTGGCCCGTCTCACAAGCCACTGGTGTCAGTTGGATCACCTAAGATGTATACAGGTGCTCATTGGGTTATGAGTACACCGGACAGGACTCGCCGGGAACCTGCTAGTTGGTATTATACCTAGCATCAGATAACAGTTCCCTGGTGACATGTGTACAGGTTAGTTCATCGACCTGAGGTCGTCATTTGTCTCGTGTGAGTTCCCACTGTGCTTTGATTTCTACCCTACCACGGCTCAAAGGAGTCGTGCAAACAGGTTTTTTTTGGGTACAGTCCCGAGCCACATGGAGGCAAGTGAGTGGATCGGCAGGGGATTCGTCTCTCCCGGTATTGGGGGTGAGATTGTGCTGTGTCTAGGAGAGCCATTACACCAAGTCCTTGGCCAAGGCAGGTGAGAATTACTGGTAAGTATTCTAGTAGTTTCTCAGAGTGTTCAGGGCTACTCTCCGACACGACTTATACCGCTATTGGGGGTCTGACGTTACCAGCCCCCTAGGCTCGATATGCGATGCTCATAGACGAATGGACCGGACTGTATGTATATTGTCACTGATAGGCTCAGTAGGGTTCCAGGATGAGTTCGCTCATCGGCTTCCCTTGAAGTCAGTACATGGGCAGCCGTTACGCACAGCTAGTGCCGCGGACGTGCTTGTGGTTAAACTCACTGCCAGGGTACTGACGAGTCTTTAGAGTCCCCCACAGATAGTTTCCCAAGTTCGGACGAAACGTTGTAGAGGCCGTATGGTTTTATGGCAGGGTTCGAAAAATGCACGTGCATTTGTGCACATGGCATATTTCGGACAGATAATACTGGTGGGCTTTAGTTTAAGACGGATCCATGTATTATATTGAGTCAAAATATTTTAGTCTCTCGTATTCATATTCGGTCGGAATACGGATACAGGTATGTATATACAGGTGAGGGTATTTTCGTAATCCATTACGAGAATATTTTAGAAGATGCATTTCTTCTTGGATTAATCATTTTTTGGTATAAATTATTATTATGTTTTGAAAAGGGTGACTCATATTGGTGAATCATTTCTTCTAGCATGTTCCTTAGTGACTCATGCTAATGAGTCACTAAGTAAGTCATGATAGAATTAATGGTAATTTGTTTTGGGTGTAGATATTTTGTTGGAGATAGTGCTCTCAGAGTCAATTATTGGATCACAGGCACGTGATTGCAATGATTGAGGGAGGACCTATTCCGGTAGAACAGTCTTACTCAAGATGATAGTATGCTATTTGGTTTATCTTTATCATCGTGTACTGCTTTAGGTGACCTGACAGGTCACTATTGCACGTTGATAGAGCCCCTAGGATTCTTGCTTGACTGCCAGCAGTATGAGGGCGATCAAATATGTGGGAGCTGGTAGTCTATAAGCACATCCTTAAAAGGTCCCTAGTCGTGGGAGTTTCGAGACAGGGCATCGATACTCCAGAGTAGACTAGTGTATACAGTCGAGACCCCGACGAGGGGCGGTGGCCGGTCTCACAAGCCACTGGTGTCAGTTGGTTCACCTAAGATGTATACAGGGGCTCATTGGGTTATGAGTACACCGGACAGGACTCGCCGGGAACATGCTAGTTGGTCTTATACCTGACGTCAGATAGCAGTTCCCTGGTGAAATGTGTACAGGTTAGTTCATCGACCTGAGGATCGTCATTTGTCTCGTGTGAGTTCCCACTGTGCTTTGATTACTACCCTACCACGCTCAAAGGAGACGTGCAGACAGGTTTTAGTTGGGTACAGTCCCGAGCCACATGGAGGCAGTGAGCGGATCTTCAGGTGTTCGTCTCTCCCGGTATTGGGGGTGAGGTCGCGCTGTGTCTAGGAGAGCCATTACACGAAGTCCTTGGCCAAGGCAGGAGATTTACTGGTAGGTATTCCAGTAGTATCTTAGGGTGTTCTGGGCTACACTCCGACACGACTTGTACCGCTTTTGGGGGTCTGACTTTTACCAACCCCCTAGGCCCGCCATGCGATGCTCATAGACGAACGGACCGAACTGTACGGATATTGTCACTGACAGGCTCAGTAGGGTGTCAGGATGAGTTCGCTCATCGACGTCCCTTTTTGTCAATAGCTGGTAACCCGTCACGTATGGCTAATACCTCTGACGTGCTAGTGGTTAAATCCACAGCCATAGTATTGACGAGTCTTTAGAGTCCCCCACACACAGTTACTCAAGTTTCGGGCGAAACGCTGTAGAGGCCGTATGGAGATATGGCAGGGTTCGATTAGATACGTGTGGTATTGCACGGATCAGGATCGGACGGTTAGTACTAAAGGCCGTATGGATATATGGCAGGGTTCGATCAGATACGTGCGGTATTGCACGGATCAGGATCAGACGGATAATACTAGCCGACTTTGGTTTAAGCCGGATCCTAGTATAGTACAGTGTAGATTTTGTCTCATTGCATTTGAATTTCGGTCGGAATACAAATGCGGGTGTGTATACACAGTATCGGGGTTTTCCTGTAATTTATTACGGGATCAGTTTTCTGGAGTTGCCGGTTTGCTTTCCGTTTCGGCCATATTTCTTTGTATCTTTCATTGGCCGAAGATTGGTGGAGGAGGGCTTATTTGCAATTGTGCAAATAAGCATTTGTGGAGGGTGGTCTTTGCATATTCTTGTGTCATGATAATTCTCCCACCCTTGACTTTCTTGAGTTCATGATTGCTTGACTTTTTGAAGCAATCATGGTTGTTGATTGGTTGGTGGAGTGTGGGCTTTGATTGTGATCATGTTTCTTGATAACATTTTTCCACTCTCTTGCATTATTCTTGTAGGGCTCTCACTCTCTCTCTCATTCTCTCCACTCCCACCTTGCATGGCCGGCCACTTCTTATGGGGGCTGTCCAAACAATTTGGTGTGGGGATTTTGGTTCTTTTCATGGTAGAAAAATCCCCAAGTTCATCTAGAAAAAGTTCACATTTCATTTCCTCCACCAAAGGCAACTCCATAACCCCAAATGAGACATGAGTTCTACACACATTCTACAGCAAACCTTGGGCACGTCGGCTCGCCAACTTTGTGCCCGAGTTGCCTCGGTCCAGAGGTGGGAGCCCGTAAAAGAAGCAGGCGACGTGGTGGAGATCAGAGATTCCGCGGGGAGATCGGGATGACGACGAGAAGACCGAAGGACACGGATCGCTCGGTATATCTCTCTACCCCCTCTCTAGATAGCTAGGACTAGTTTAATAGCACGATCCGGGTTTATAGTGCGCGGTGGTGCCGGTTTGAAAAGTTAAAGTAAATCACCGCTTCCGCATTCCGGCGTCGGATTGACGGCCGGGGCGCCGCCGTGCACTTACAGTGGTATCAGAGCCTCGCCATTAACCTAGTCTAGCTTTGGCTAATGTGTTTTACATTTCCGATCGAACAAAAATCCCAAAACCGCGTTTTCATGTACAATCAGTTTCTGTCGAAATTTTTTTGTCCCCAAAAATTTTTCAGGGTGTTGCAGAATGATGTGCAGAGAATCCTAAGAACACTGTAAAATTTTGGTGATATGATCTCTCCATATGACCGTGGAACCGCGTCCATAACCCCTATTTGGCCGCGGTTCCGCCGCAGGAATTTAGCTTCACTTCACCAATTTTTTGCAGTGGGCTTTTGGGCTGAAAATAGGGGTTTTGGTATACTTTGTTTGGGCCCAGAATTTCTGTGAGTGCTACAGTATTGCTTGGGGGCCCACTTGGTAAAATTTAATCGATCGGATATTTTAAACACATTTGTTCACAGTATTTACATTATATCTGCGACCGTGAATGTAACTTGATCGGTAAATCCTGTCTAACTGCTATAGCCCGGTTAGACGGATTTGCGAACGTGACATTCACGTTGATGTTCTGTGTTATGCTGTGATGTTGCGGATTGGTCGTGGGGGATAGCATGGTTGTAGTGGTAGTACAGTTTTGTTGTATTATGTACATTTGATATTGCGGGGCGAGCGTCCGACATGTGGACTGCCGTCACTGCCTGTTTGTATTATTATTTTGGGGCACGACCAGATTGCTGACGATGTACCCGTTGTATGTTTATTTTACTTTCTGTACTAGGATTACCCCAAGGAGGGGTGCACGGATAGCCGAGTTCTTGAGGGCAACAAGCCCGCATCTCATGGCATTGAGATAGAGGGGGCTTCGCTCTAGAATTGGCCGGCTATTCGCCGCACTCGTAGGGGGTACAGGTTGACCCAGGAGGGGTGCCCAAGTTACCGGATTCCGTGAAGTGCTGGGTGGTCCATTCACGTTGCTGAAGGGGTCTGCCTCGCTTCAGGATTTGGCGGGTAACTTTCCGCGCCCGTAGGGGTCTAGGATTTCATTGCACAGGCTATCCACACGACCAGGGGAACGTCGGGTTTCAGTAGTGGCTCTGTGAAACCCGGGGATCCCAGAGATCTGTATTGTTCTGTGATGCTGTACATTTCTGTGATGTTGCATTTTATCACGCCTTGAGCGAAATATTATATATTGATATATATATTAGTAGATGTTGTATATGTTTTGCATCCGCGCTAGTCCAGTCCCTGCTCTGTCGTTAGTTAGCTAACCTAACGGGTAATGACGGGACCCAGTGGCGAATGCGGATGGCATATACGTACATCATTATATTTCGTTCTTTGTGGTGTGATCAATTGATGGGACTGCGTTGATTCGGATCAATGCAAGTTAAAAACAAACATATTCTGATGTTGTTGGAACACTTTTCAAAAAGCTGTTATTGCAAGGACGTTCTCTTTTGTTTTGCATCGTGGTATTCAGTTGGAATATCCTGCTCCTCAGTCGACGAGGCAAGGGCCGAGATCCCTTCACCGGGAGTGACCCCTTGGACAAAAAGTTTGCGTCAGGGTATTAACTTCACTATAGCCGATTACTTTTGCTTTGCATCGTGGTATTCAGTTGGAATATCCTGCACCTCATTCTATGGGGAAAGAGCCGAGATCCCTTCACCGGGAGTGACCTCTTTAGCAATAGTTTTCGCCACTATATTTTTTAAAAAGCTATCCGGTTCCTTCAACGATATCAAGTTCTTTACATTAAAGGTTTTCTCCAGAAACCATTCGTAGCCCTCCGTCGTTTCATATGGGTGGTCAATAGTATTCAAGCTGTGTTTGTTGGCCAAAGTCAAAGCACAGTGTTTGGTAGCTGTTGGGTATTCATATGCAGCATAGATAGATGCGTTGGTTTGGGGCAGTCGTATAGCCTTGTTGGCCAAAGTCAAGAGCTTGTGCGGGTGGGCTCAAATTAACCTGGAGAATGACGGGTAGAACTTGACACGTGACTTATGATTTGTTGGCCAAAGTCAAGGTCATAAGAGCATGGGGCAGAAATCACATCAGGAGTTTCTAAAGAAACTGAAACTTGCCAGATATGCGCATACCTTCTGGAGTGTGATGATGTGAGCGGATTCCGTCACGTTATCATGCGATGATAGTTGGATCCCGATTCCCACTGATGAGTTGGTTTACTCCTCGGGTGATCCCGACTAGTTCTTCTTTCAGGTTTGGAGGAGAATTTGACGGTACAGTGGGAGGTTTCCAGATTAGATAAATTGGTAACCATTCTGATCTAGGTTAGAGTGCACGCTGAGTGTTTCTTTTCTCTCTCTCTTTGGCAGCAACCATTGACCCGACCCTAAGACTATAACTCAGTGACCAAGTTGACCGAACCTTCTTAAACACTGGCTTTTGGATTGCCAGAGTTGCAAACCTCATTGCCACTCCTACTTTTACCCTTTTCTCCAGGACACCCAGTATTACTACGAACGTCCACTTCCATTGGACAAAACCATCGTATGGTTATATACGAACTCGAAGGAATTTATTCGAGGATGGTTTCCGGTTCTGGAGAAAAAGAATAGGACTATTCAGTTGTCTTTTCCTTTTACCTTCTCTCAGGTTGCGAGTACTCCTTGGTTTAGGAGATAGTACACCTATTACACAAATTGGATAGTCTTCTTCCAAACCATAGGAAGGTGCCGAATGGTGGGGAATGAAGAAAACCAATTAGCATAACGATGGTGTGCAGAAGGTATTAAGTAAAGACATAACAAGGGATTAGTAAGAGGGCAAAGTAAATTGCGACTGCTATTCACGACCAAACCAAGTATTTCTTCGCCAATCCTAAATCACCTTTGTATTTCTCCAGGACACTCCGTATCACTACGAAGATCCACAGTTTATTGGATACTCCATCGTATGGTTATATACGAACTCGAAAGGAACTTGTTCCAGTTCGGGGATGGATTCTGGTTCAGGAGAAATAGGAATAAGGATTATTCGGTTGTCTTTCATCTTCACCTTCTCTCGCATTGCGAGTGCTCCTAGGATTAGGACAGTACACCCATTATGCTTATTGGATAGTCTTCTTCCAAACCATAAGCTGGTGCCGAACGGTAGGGAAGGAAGAAAACCATTTGGCCTAAAGGGGTGTACAGAAGGTAATGACTAAAGACATAGAAAGGGATTTGGAAAGATGGCAAAGAATTACACGGTTGCAGTTGTGAATCTGGATAATGGAAGAGGCATTACTAGGAATACCGGGATACCCCACCGAAACATTTCAATGTTTCAGTTTCACTGTGTACTGTTAAAAGAAAACTGATTTCCCAACTAGACACTTGCTCCAGGGTATGTATTTACCAGGTATGATTCTCATATCTGTATGGTTTTACAGATGATGAGTGGGAGTAAGTTATTTGGAATTAGGTGATCATCCTCATTATATCGGGATTCGTTGTAATCGGTGATATTTGAGGAAATCACCTGGGTTGTTTGCCGGTCGGCAGATATTTGGTTTTGAATATCCGCTGTTATGCACCAATTTCAAATCGATATATCTGTACGTCTATTTTGATAGAGTGAGATATACCTTTTTGAAATTATGTCTATGACATTTACCTATATCAGTGGATGGTTAGGTAAGGAGCATTAAACAGCGGTGTAATTCTTCTTAACCATAAGTACAGTTTTCAACCTGCGACACACAGGGAGTGAGTTATCAGACTCAAGGGACTTATACAGAGTATTGTATGTTGTCCAGCGTCCATGAGGACAGAGGGGTTGGTCCTCGTACTATATTCGGTTTACTTATGACTTCCCTAGTTTTTAGACAGGTGTTTCATGGAAACGCAGGGTCCGAATTTTGAGAAGTTATAGGTATTTGAATAAAGTAGAGAACCAGGTATTGCAAGTATCGGGATTCTTCAAAGTGATCGAAGATGTAGATACTTGTGTATGGTATTCAGTTGATAGTAACGATTAAGAGAACTTGCTTCTCTTTCAGGTTACTCATAATTGGAAGCATTCCTAAGTTGAGTAACGCTGATCGGCCTCTTTCCATTTAGTTGACATGCACTGGAGACAGCTGCATGATTTGAATCTGGTTCAATTAAATCAGTGCCTCTGGTTCTATATTGGATATAGAACAGTTCATATCTTAACGATGTTAAGGTACGGGGAGTTGTCCGGCTTATGCTTAAAACCAGACTCTGGATAACTCAAGGCATGTTTCTGTAATGGTTGTTTGTGGGTTGACCCAGGCTATGACGAGGGTTGACTTTCTACCATCTGGAAGATCGATAGTGATATTGTTCTTGACTCGCCACAGTTTTATTAAAAATGGATATTTTTTCAGAAAAACAGTAGTGGAAGTATGGTAGAACTGGAAGTGATTCCAGAACCACAAACGATTACTGAAGATTTCATAAGAACCTAAAGATTCAATCTGGTTTGACATTCCATTGGCCACTCCGCAGATAAGGTGGGTAACCTCAGGCACCCGAGAGGTACTCCGGTAGCCTCAAGGACGGTGACAGGGAGGTTCTTGTTTACCCACACTTGTCATTGCTGTTGTTCCAGACTGTGGGACCCGGCAGGAGGATGAGTATAGCGTCGTTCTAAACTTGCTTTAGAAGTGTACGTTTATATGACTCTGCCAGAGGGTTGTCGTAGTCAGTGGGAGCAGCGGAAGCATTGGTGGACAGGTGGCTTATGTCTGTTTATAGACTAAAGCAGATATAGCGGAGATAGATCATCTATTTCTGACGTGACAGTCATAGATTTGACTTCATCAGAATAGGGAATGGATCTGTTGAGAAGGTAGTAGGGTGTGATGTCATGGTATTTGGGTGACATACACAGAGTAGGAAGTGATATTCCTATACTACGATCGGTTATACTTTGGTCGTCACACAGTGGTTTCTCCACATTGGACTTGGATATTATATCAGACATTCTGGTTACTGGATCTATGGTTTTAGATCTAGATTTGGGTGGTTTCCCAATCTGGGTACTTAGACAGCATTTTAAGAGTATTTAGAATGGACGACTCCTGGCACGGTAGTGTACCTGCAGGTAATGGAGTCACCCTCTCTAAAGGTGTCTTACAGACTAAAGGGGAGATGGATGTGCATGATTGGCAGATCACTTGCTCAGGCAATTGAGTCAATCATGAGATGTCAAGTACCACACCAGATGTTGTTCTTGCACTAGATGCAATAAGTTGACATTGATCCAATCCTGGAGAAACAGTCGGAAGCAGTTTTAGAACATAAGTGGATGTTCTAGGGATATGATAACGACAGCCTCATTCGGGAGACAGTTATCATTCCAGGCTTCCAAGGTGACCTGGAGGACAAGGAGGTTGTCTGAGTTATAGTTTTTCCTTCTGACGAGGGGCAGTATTTTGGACAGGTGGTCCAAGGCAATACTGAGGGAGGCATGGCGCAGGATACTGATTAAGTTCAGTTGATGATACAGTTAAGAAGTTTGGATTTGGAGTTCATTTATGAGCTAGGTCCTATCAGACATCCAGACATATTCTAAGACAGGTATTGCTCATTTCGGGAGATGGGTTTCTCCGCGAACTTGAGATATAGAGAGACATAGAAAGAAACATCAAAGCGGATCCACTCACTGAGGCTCTTCCTTGAACGCAATAGGTTCGTAAACGGGATTTGTGAGACTGACTAGTAGAGGAGTTGGGTGTTCGGTATCACACGGGCTGTGAGTATGCGACATCGCAAGAATTAGCCTTGAGTGCAAGTGGGAGATTGTTGGAGATAGTGCCCTCAGAGTCAATTATTGGATCACAGGCATGTGATTGCAATGATTGAGGGAGGACCTATTCCGGTAGAACAGTCTTACTCAAGATGATAGTATGCTATCTGGTTTATCTTTATCATCGTGTACTGCTTTAGGTGACCTGACAGGTCACTATTGCACGTTGATAGAGCCCCTAGGATTCTTGCTTGACTGCCAGCAATATGAGGGCGATCATATATGTGGGAGCTGGTAGTCTATAAGCACATCCTTAAAAGGTCCCTAGTCGTGGGTGTTTCGAGACAGGGCATCGATACTCAAGAGTAGACTAGTGTATACAGTCGAGACCCCGACGAGGGGCGGTGGCCTGTCTCACAAGCCACTGGTGTCAGTTGGTTCACCTAAGATGTATACAGGTGCTCATTGGGTTATGAGTACACCGGACAGGACTCGCTGGGAACATGCTAGTTGGTCTTATACCTGACGTCAGATAGCAGTTCCTTGGTGACATGTGTACAGGTTAGTTCACCGACCTGAGGATCGTCATTTGTCTCGTGTGAGTTCCCACTGTGCTTTGATTACTACCCTACCACGCTCAAAGGAGACGTGCAAACAGGTTTTAGTTGGGTACAGTCTCGAGCCACATGGAGGCAGTGAGCGGATCTTCAGGGGTTCGTCTCTCCCGGTATTGGGGGTGAGGTCGCGCTGTGTCTAGGAGAGCCATTACACGAAGTCCTTGGCCAAGGCAGGAGATTTACTGGTAGGTATTCCAGTAGTATCTCAGGGTGTTCTGGGCTACACTCCGACACGACTTGTACCGCTTTTGGGGGTCTGACTTTTACCAACCCCCTAGGCCCGCCATGCGATGCTCATAGACGAACGGACCGGACTGTACGGATATTGTCACTGACAGGCTCAGTAGGGTGTCAGGATGAGTTCGCTCATCGATTTCCCTTTTTGTCAATAGCTGGTAGCCCGTCACGTATGGCTAATACCTCTGACGTGCTAGTGGTTAAATCCATAGCCATAGTATTGACGAGTCTTTAGAGTCCCCCATACACAGTTACTCAAGTTTCGGGCGAAACGCTGTAGAGGCCGTATGGAGATATGGCAGGGTTCGATCAGATACGTGCGGTATTGCACGGATCAGGATCGGACGGTTAGTACTAAAGGCCGTATGGATATATGGCAGGGTTCGATCAGATACGTGCGGTATTGCACGGATCAGGATCGGACAGATAATACTAGCCAACTTTGGTTTAAGCCGGATCCTAGTATAGTACAGTGTAGATTTTGTCTCATTGCATTTGCATTTCGGTCGGAATACAAATGCGGGGGTGTATACACAGTATCGGGGTTTTCCTGTAATTTATTACGGGATCAGTTTTCTGGAGTTGCCGGTTTGCTTTCCGTTTCGGCCATATTTCTTTGTATCTTTCATTGGCCGAAGATTGGTGGAGGAGGGCTTATTTGCAATTGTGCAAATAAGCATTTGTGGAGGGTGGTCTTTGCATATTCTTGTGTCATGATAATTCTCCCACCCGTGACTTTCTTGAGTTCATGATTGCTTGACTTTTTGAAGCAATCATGGTTGTTGATTGGTTGGTGGAGTGTGGGCTTTGATTGTGATCATGTTTCATGATAACATTTTTCCACTCTCTTGCATTATTCTTGTGGGGGCTCTCACTCTCTCTCTCATTCTCTCCACTCCCACCTTGCATGGCCGGCCACTTCTTATGGGGGCTGTCCAAACAATTTGGTGTGGGGATTTTGGTTCTTTTCATGGTAGAAGTTCATCTAGAAAAAGTTCACATTTCATTTCCTCCACCAAAGGAAACTCCAGAACCCCAAATGAGACATGAGTTCTACACACATTCTACAGCAAACCTTGGGCACATCGGCTCGCCAACTTCATGCCCGAGTTGCCTTGGTCCAGAGGTGGGAGCCCGTAAAAGAAGCAGGCGACGTGGTGCCCTTCCGGCGACGTGGTGGAGATCGGAGATTCCGCGGGGAGATCGGGACGACGACGAGAAGACCGAAGGACACGGATCGCTCGGTATATCTCTTTACCCCCTCTCTAGATAGCTAGGACTAGTTTAATGGCACGATCCGGGTTTATAGTGCGCGGTGGTGCTGGTTTGAAAAGTTAAAGTAAATCACCGCTTCCGCATTCCGGCGTCGGATTGACGGCCGGGACGCCGCCGTGCACTTACATATTTAGGGTTTGTGGAGATATTTTTGGGAGAGATATTTCCATGAGATATTTTCTTTACACAACCTTATATATATCTACTCACAAAAGAAATAAAACACAATAAGTTATTATGCTTGAGTTCTTGCTCTCTTGAGTTTTCTTGAGCTCACCATTTCCAACCCTAAGCATCTTCTTTAACCTCCACCCTATCTCTCTCATGTGATGAGAACCCTAGGGTGTTTGAGACAAAGTATTCTACTCATTCTCTACTTCATCTTGGTCATTTCTTTTAGCAGACTTGATGACCGAGTTGCCTCGGTATAGAGGCGGGAGCCCGTTTAAAGATCCGTTGACGTGGTGCCACCTCGATGAGGAGACAAGAGATCGGAGTTGCCGCGAGGAGCGTGGGATGATGGATAAAGACCGAAGGACTCGGATCGATCGGTATAGACTTTCTACCTCTTTACAGTTTGTTAGTTTAGCGTTAATGGCAAGATCCGGGTTATAGTATGCGATAGCGCCAGTTATAAAAGTTTTTGTTCCGCGTTTGGCGTCAGAATGATGGCCGAGGCGCTACCGTTGACTTACAACCATCACTAGAGTCCGGGATCTCGATGATCGCAGCGAAGGGACGTCAACACGGAGCTTTAGAAGTGAAGGACCAGATCTACAAAGGTTGTATTTTCATTCACTTCCTTTTGTAAGGTTAGATTACAAGTTTTGTTACCCTAGTTTTCTAGTTCGATTCGTAGGTTGATTGCTTAGCACCCCGTTGAAATTTTTGTTGTGGCATGAGTGATGCTTGCAAACCCTAGGCTAGGTGCTAAGGAATCCCAACATGGTATCAGAGCTTAACTAGAAACTTAGACGATGCTAAGATAACACAAAACCTAGAAACTCCGCAAAAAAATACGATTTTAGAAACCTTGAAAATTGCTCTCTGGAATTTTTTTAAAAAGTGACCTGAAAATTATTTAAGCAACTGCAGAGTGATGTACTAGAGATTATAAGAACACAGGTGGAATACGGGGGTGGGGGCTCGGAAAAAAACCAGCGACGATGCCATTTTTTCCGGCGACGTCGACCGTACTAGCTCCTTCCCTCCTCGTATTGCACCAGTGCTCTAGTCTTCATATTATGGGGTTTCTGGTATTGTTTATTTAGTCCAGATTTTCATGTGATGATAATTGTGTTATGGACTCTTTACGGAGTATTTTGTATTCGTATTTTTAGCATTGTATTGGTAACCTAAACCATGTTTAACACTTCGAACGAAATTCAAACTTCACCCCATGACCCCCTCTGAAATTTCCAAGTTTTGGAATTTTTTCCAAGTTAATTATATTCAATGTTCATGCAAGTAACTCTATGGACCCTCTAGAAGAACATAAACCTTAACTCAATTCTGTGCCCTCAGAACCGCGGTTTGAACCTTAGGGTTTGCCGTGGTCCCGCGGTGTCATAGGTGAGGCGTTGGTTTGACCCTTCTACGGCTGGATCATAGGTACTGTGGCATGTTTTGGGTACTTTAACTTCGCTCAAGTGTGGAGCTCATTGGGAGTTGTGGGGATTTGTTGATTCGATCGAAACGTTTAACATCGTCTAGTATATTGTGATACAATACTTGGAATCAACAACATTTGAATTTTATAAGTCTTGCAATTTAGTCTCATTTGATTGGTTGCCACGGGATTTTGATGTGATCAAAAGTTCGTCGCAATCACTTTGTGTATTCGGATACTCGCCGGGTAACATTACTAGATAGCCACGCCCCATAACACCGACCAAGTGACTATAGGAGAACTCCGTTGCTAAAAAGCATCCGTCCGGGTGCTCGCGGCCGCGGTGTTCCGCCTAAGTGCACTTCGTCGTCGGTATCGGGGGGTGCGGCCGTCTACTAAAGTTTCTGACGAGCATTCAATCGGAATGTCGGGAATCTTGTTGAATTGCCCGACTGATTATTGGAAAGTGTTTTCAATATTGAGACTAAAATGCGGGGTTTATAATTGCTAGGCATGTGATGTCTAAGGAATTCATTTGTTAGGCATGAAATCCGCAATATGAGATATTACGGGTTTATGATGTCTAAGGTTGTTGCGGATTCCAACTGTTGTAGTTTTCATTTTCTTTTCTGCGACCGTAAGTGTAATATGTGGGGTATCACCGGTTTCATTGCTATACGTCAACGACAATTGGGATACGTATATTTACTTACATTGATGACATGCGATGTTATGTGTTGCTGGATATGTTATATTGGATCGTCGTGTTTGAATAGCCGGGGGTTTTTATATGAGATGAGTGTTTTTCATTTTCATTCATGTAAAAACTTGTATGTAATATTCTTTTATTGGGGCACTTCCGGGTTGAGGAAGATGTCACCGTTGATGTATATTATTTACTTTTCCGCATTAGGTTAGACCCAAAGAGGGGAGCACAAGTAACCGGGATCTAGAGTCCAGTGGGAGACCATCTCGAGGAGTCGAGACTGGGTCTCCTAACTCTAGAATTGGTAGGGTTGCTTGCTTCTCTCATAGAGGTCTTGGGATGTGGGTTTGGCTATTCATCACGACCGTGGAATCCGTGTTTTATATAGGCTCAAAATAAAACACGGGCATCCTAGTATATCCAATATTTCATATGTTGTTTTTTGCTGCTTATCTGTGATGTGATCATGTGATTTGTTCAGATAGATACTGTATATAGTATATATGATATATTATATAGACGTTGCTTATGTTTTACACCCGCGCTAGCCCTGCCCCGCTCTGCCGTTAGTTACCTAACCTAACGGTGCATGACGGGACATCGAGGCGAATGCGGATGGCATAAGCATACGTTGTATTTATTTGTGATGTTTAGGTGACTTAAATGATGGGACATTCATTAATGAGATTAATGAAAGAAAATAAACCTAAAAGATGTTGTGGAATCGAATTTCAAAATTTAGGTACTCTAGTTGTTGCTTTGTATAGCGGTATTCCTTGTAGAATATCCAGCACCTCATTCGACGAGGAAAGAGCCGAGATCCCTTCATCGGGAGTGACCTCTTTAGCAACTGTAAGTCCACGTTGCTCACCCCGGTTCTTACGGGGAGGCGGAAACGGCGAAAAACAATGATTTGGCACAAGGCAACATGGACTCAAAAGCACGGATCTTTGCTAAACTAGAAACTAGTAAACAACTAGAGGCTATAACTACTATGCTGTAGAAAGTATACCTCATGAAACCGGTCCTTCGGGTCTTCATTCCGCTGTCCCGCTCATCCATCTAAGCTCCAAGTGTCGATCCGGACCTTGGGCACCCCCGCGGCCTTCTTGAGTCGAATACGATCCACCCGAGAGATGTACACCGAGCTCCACCTTGAGCCGAGGCAACTAGGGAAAAGAGATTGCTAGTCTAGAAGCCCTAGGATATGTAGAGGAGATGTATGGATGTGTTTGTCAAGTGGAATCCTTTTTCTCTCAACACATGAGATCAAAGGAAGAATCAAGAGGAGGAAGAAGGAGGAGCAACCATGGAAATGTTTCTCATTTCTTTTCTATGAGAGAGAATGAGAATGAACAAATGAAAAGCTTAACCAAGAGAAAACCCAACCATGGTTGCAATAATACTCATTTTCATCATTACTAATCTTATCATGATAAAGTTGATGGCACAAATGACATGACCATTTTCATAACAAAAAGGAAAAAGAAAACCAAAGAATACTTTAGACCTTTCAAGAAGATCCTTGTCAACTTTGGTCAAACGGTCAACAAAGTCAAGATGGTCAAATGGTCAATGTAATTAGCCATAACATAATTATCAATAAAAGGATTAGTAAATAATGTTTCCGGCTCATAATGGTTTTGACCGAACCAACTGTCAAAACCCTAATGAGGCACCTTCTCCTTCTCCACTCCGCAAAACTGTGCATACACACCCGCATCCGCATTCCGTAGAAAGCGAATGCACAGAAGACAAAACAAATCCATCTGTGCAATACTAGAATCCGGTTTAAACCAAAGCCCACTAGTATTGCCTGCCCAAACAACATACGCACAGAAGTGTATGCAAGTGATCGCAGCCCTGCCGTAAAACCATACGGCCTCTACACGTTTCGCCCAGTGCAGGGAAACTCTCTGTGTGGAACTCTAACAACTCGACACTACGCTGGCAGTGGGTTTAACCACAGACCGCAAGCGGCACTAGCTGTACGTAACGGTCCCCAGGTAGATGTCGACAAGAAGGCCGATGAGATAAACCCATCCGAACTCCTACTGAGCCTGTATGTGAAAATATCCGTACAGTCCGGTCTGTTCGTCTGATACATCGCATGGCGGGCCTAGGGGGGCGGTGAACGTCAGTCCCCAAATAGCGGTACAAGTCGTGTCAGAGTGTAGCCCAGAACACCCTGAGATAACACTGGAAACCTACCAGTATATCTCGCTTTCCCTGGACTACTTGTGTAATGGCTCTCCTAGACACAGCGCGATGTCAACCCCCAATACCGGGAGAGACGAATCCTGTCTAACCATCACTGCCTCCAAGTGCTTCGGGACTGCACCGAACTACTACCTGTTTGCACGACTCCTTTGAGCCGTGGTAGGGTAGTAATCTAAGTACAGTGGGAACACACTCGAGGCGAAGTGACAGTGTCAAGTCGGCGGACTAAGCTGTACTCATGTCACCTGGGAACTGATAACTGACGATAGGTATAATACCAACCAACAGTTTCCGACGAGTCCTGTCCAGTGTACTCGTAACCTAACGAGCACCCGCATACTATCTCAAGTACGACGTACTGACGGCTGTGGGACAGACCGTCTCCCCGCTGGGATGAGAAGCGCATACGCTAGTGTACTCCGGAGTATCGATGCCCTGTCTCGATAGTCCTACGACTAGGGACCTGTATAAGGATGTGCTTATGGATTACCCAGCCCCCACGAGTGTGAGTGCCATCACAACGCTGGTAATCAAGCAAAGATCCAAAGGGCTCTACTAATATGTATATAAGCGATATGCTAAACGAAACACATGCACATATTGAAGTAGAGACAAACCAAGTAGCATACTACCATTTTGAGCAAGATTGTCTATACAACTGTGAATATCCCAAGCTTCTATCAAGTAATATACAAGCTAGTATGATACAGTAATGGCCTCTAGGGCATATACACTAACAATCTCCCACTTGCACTAAGGCCATGTACTGGCGTATCGAACACCTATCATCTCGATCAGCCGCTCGAACTGAGTCTGGGGTAGGGCCTTCGTGAGTGGATCTGCTGTGTTGTTCTCCGTATTTACTCTCTTCACCTCGATCTCCCGGCGATCTACGATCTCCCTGATCGGGTGGTACCGCCTCAAAATGTCCCTGGACTTCTGATGGGACCTGGGTTCCTTCGCTAAAGTTATAGCGCCGTTGTTGTCGCAATACAGCGGTATTGGATCTACAATGGTAGGAACCACCTGAAGCTCCGTGAGGAACTTCTTCATCCAGACAGCTTCCTTTGCGGCATCGCAAGCAGCTATGTACTCCGCTTCCATAGTTGAGTCTGCAACGGTCTCCTGCTTGGAACTCTTCCAGCAAACCGCCCCTCCATTGAGGGTAAAGACATAACCCGACATGGACTTGGAGTCATCCTTGTCACTCTGGAAGCTGGAGTCAGCAAAGGCCTCGAGCTGGAGGTCTTTTCCGCCATACACCAAGAACATCTCCATAGTCCTTCTCAGGTACTTGAGAATGTTCTTTACCGCTATCTAGTGTTTCTCCCCTGGGTTCGACTGATACCGGCTTACAACGCTCAGTGCGTATGCTACATCTGGTCTGGTACATAACATCGCATACATTATAGAGCCTACCGCAGAAGCGTAGGGTATAATAGACATGCGATCCCTCTCCAAATCAGTCTTGGGAGACATCTCTTTGGAGAGGGTGATCCCGTGACAAGCCGGTAAATTACCGCGCTTGGAATCTTCCATACTGAATCTTTTCAGTATGGTGTCGATGTACCTTGACTGTGAAAGTCCCAACATCCTCTTAGATCTATCACGATAGATCTGGATCCCCAGAATATAGTTGGCATCGCCCAGGTCCTTCATGGAGAACCTCTGCGACAAGAATCCTTTCACTGACTGTAGCATAGGAATATCATTTCCTATTAGAAGAAGGTCATCCACGTACAAGATGAGGAATACTACAGTTCTCCCTACAATCTTACTGTAAATGCATGGTTCATCTGGGTTTTTGATAAAGTCGAATTCTTTGATAGTATCATCAAAGCAGATTTTCCAACTCCGCGATGCCTGCTTAAGTCCATAAATGGACTTGAGCAACTTGCACACTCTACCGCTGCTCCCACTCTGAATGAATCCCTTCGGCTGATCCATATAGACGCACTCTTCCAAATTTCCATTTAGGAAGGCTGTCTTTACGTCCATCTGCCAGATTTCATAATCGTGGAAGGCAGCAATGGCAAGAAGGATCCGAATGGATTTCAGCATAGCCACTGGAGAAAAGGTCTCGTCATAGTCCAAACCAGGTCTTTGACGAAAACCCTTTGCAACAAGTCTAGCTTTATAGGTCTCAACCTGCCCATCTACACCAATCTTCTTTCTGAAGATCCATTTGCAGCCTACGGGTTTTACCCCTTCTGGAGCAAAGTCCAAAGTCCAAACTTTGTTGGTGTACATAGACTCCATCTCGGCCCGCATTGCATCCAGCCATTTTACCGAGTCACCGCTCTGAATGGCTTGCTGGAAGCTAGTAGGCTCACCATAATTCATGGTGCAATCCTCTCTATCCCCGTCTATGAGAAAACCGTAGTATCTCTCGGGCGGATGAGACTGCCTACTACTCCTGCGGAGTGGCGCTGGGATGTCCGGTTCTCTTGAAACATCTGGTTCTTCCAAGCTTTCAGTAATAGCTTGTGGTTCTGGAATTTCTTCCAGTTCTACTACGCTCCCACTTGCTTCTTTTTCTAAAAACTGATGTTCCAGAAAGTGGGCATGACGAGAAACAAAAACCTTTTGTTCCTCTGCGTAATAGAAAAAATACCCCCTGGAGTTCTTTGGGTATCCCACAAACTTACACAGTACTGAGCGTGCCTCGTGCTTGTCCGCATGCTGCTTTTTTACAAAAGCTGGACATCCCCATATCTTCAGATACTTAAGACAGGGTTTCTTCCCACACCACATCTGATATGGTGTGGTAGGCACAGTCTTGGAGGGAACCTTGTTCAAAAGATATGCAGCTGATTCTAGTGCAGAACCCCAGAAGGATCGCGGTAACTCAGCCTTGCTCATCATGGAACGAACCATATCAAATAGGGTTCGTTTCCGCCTTTCCGATACACCGTTGTGTTGTGGTGTGTATGGAGGAGTAAGCTGAGAGAGAATTCCATTCTCTTTTAAGTAGCCCAGAAACTCGGCACTCAAGTATTCACCACCTCGATCAGATCTCAGTGTCTTGATACTTTTGCCTGTTTGTTTTTCAACTTCATTCTTATATTCCTGAAATTTCTCAAAGGCCTCGGATTTGTGCTTCATCAAGAAGACATGCCCATACCTAGAGAAATCATCTGTGAAAGTAATGAAGTATGAATAACCACTTTGCGCATGTGTAGACATTGGACCACACACATCACTGTGTATGAGTCCCAAGAGCTCGCTCGCTCGCTCTTTCTCCGTGTCCAGTGAACGGAGTCTTTGTCATCTTTCCCATGAGACAAGATTCACAAGTGGCATAAGACTAGTACTCGAACGGATCCAAGTATCCTTCTTTATGTAACTTTGTCAACCGTGTCTCATTAATGTGACCCAGTCTACAATGCCATAAGAAAGCCTGATTTAATTCCGGAGACTTTCTTTTAAGTGTGTTCTGGACACTGAAGACCTGAGCTTGATTCAATACGTATATACCGTATTTCAATGTACCTGACCCAATCAGTACTTGATTTAGGTGGATGTTTACTACATCGCTTACAAAAGTAAAATCATATCCTTCCTTAGAAAGTAAGGATACAGATATGATGTTACAAGTCGCACCTGGTACATAAAAACAGTCACGCAGAATCAATATCTGCCCAGTTGTCAGTCCTAGATGATATTCCCCTACGGATACAGCATACATGCTCATTCCGTTAGCAACCCTGAGAGTCATATCACCTTTCTTGATAACCCTGCGGTTTCTCAGAGCCTGTAACGAATTACAGATATGAGATCCTGATCCGGTATCCAATACCCAGGAAGTAGGGTTAACTGACATACAGTTCTCTATTACAAACACACCCGAAGCCGAAGCCACAACATGCTTCGAATTCTGGCTACTGGCTTTGCAAGCCCTGCAATCCTTCTGCCTATGTTCATTCCCGTTACAATAGGAACATCCATATTTTGCTACATCCAGTCCCGAAACTTCTGCCCTTCCCTTTCTTTCTACTTCCCTGGTTTCCTTCAGGGTAGTAGGTAGAGACTGTTGAACTAAGTCAGCATCTGACCCGTTCTTCAACGTGGTCTTCAGGTCCGCGAGCTCAAAAGAGCTGGTCTCTGTAAGGACGTTGCCCCCTACAGATGACCCGATAGCCAACCTCGCTGGAAGCAATTCGCTCGAGGTCTCATATCTTGCGATACGAGATTGCTCTCCATATAAAACTTTGTTATGGAGGAAGATAGAAGCTGAGTCCATCTTCTCGTGCTGCCTCTGGTATAAACCATCAACAGAGGCTAACACGAGGCACTTGGCTTTCGCACAGTTTTCTTCCGATGTCCTACGGATATCAATATCCGTGACAGGGAAAACTGGACCTGAGACGGCAGGGGTTGGATCAGTCAAGAGGTGTCCCATCTTGTCATGGGCAATGGACATCTGGACAGACCTTTGCCAATCATAACAGTCAGATTCAGTCATTTTATTATCTAGATGTAACCTAGGTGCGGTCACAGGGTCGCTGCAATTAAGAGAGAGAGAAGAAAACACTTAGCATGATGTTCTTGCAAGTTTAGATTGGTTTTTAATTTATCTAAACAGGATGGCTCCCACTGTCTCTCGAATCCCTCCTCAAACCATATGGAAGAATTAGTCAGGACCAATCTCACCGTACAATACTTGCTTAACCGTTCAGCCAGGCCAGTGTCGGTACTTCGAGGGAGGTTTTCCAACGCTTTCGCGAAGTTCCTTAATTAAGTAACCTCTTTTCCTGTAAGTCGATGTAGTACACCCCAGTACTTATGGGGAGGCGGAATTTTCAAAAACGATCAAGTTTAAACAACGAACATCGACTAACCGCTTGAATCGAAGCTAAACAAATAATAACCAAACACATAGCTAAACTAAACTAAAGTGTTAAGGGATTATACCGATCGAAACTAGTCCTTCGTCTTTGTGTCCTCCTTTGTTCTCCTCGGCCTTCTCTAGGTAGTAGACGATCCACCCGAGAGCGAAACTCCAAGCTAAACCTCTAACTTGAGGTAACTAATCAACTTTGATTGCTAATCAAAGATGGAAGGATGATATAGAATTAAGGTTATGGATGCTTAAGTCTAACTAAACCTTTGTTCTCAACACATGAGGATTAAGGTTAGTATCTTGAAGATGAGAGCTTGAGGAGAGAGAATGTGAGATAAGATAATGAGAGAAGAGAGAGAGTGTATCATAATATTATGAAGCATTCTTATTTTTCAATAATGAATAAAAAGAAATGAATAAGCATGCTTCATGAAATATCTAGTGGTGATTCATTAGCATGAGTCATTAAGCAATAAATGTGCATTAATGAAATGAATGAATCACCACCATGACTCACTCTCTTATCCAAAAGAAACCTCCTTAGTCACATCTTCTAGAAGCTTCTCGAGTAATTACGAGAACGCCCCTCCGATCCGTAAAAATACGGAAAAACTTTAGACTGTAAAAATCCAATAACCGGATACCAGTAACTGGCTTAAACCAAAGCCGACTGGTAAAAACTGTCCGAAAGTCGTACGCGCGTAAACGCACGTATGCGTCCGAACCCTTTGTCGCAAAACCATGCAACCTCTATATCGTTTCGCCTGGAGTAGGAAACTCTCTGTGTGGGACTCTAGAGACTCGACTACTACGCTGGCAGTGGGTTTAACCACAGACCGCAAGCGGCACTAGCTGTACGTAACGGTCCCCAGGTAGTTGTCGATAAGAAGGCCGATGAGTAAACCCATCCGAACTCCTACTGAGTCTGATGTGACAATCTCCATACAGTCCGGTCCGTTCGTCCAAGACTATCGCATATCGGGCCTAGGGGGCGGCAAGCGTCAGTCCCCTAATAGCGGTATAAGTCGTGTCGGAGTGAAGCCCATTACACCCTGAGAAACTACTGGAACCTACCAGCAAATCTCGCTTGCCCTGGCCAGGGACTTTGCGTAATGGCTCTCTGACACAGCACGATATCTACTCCCAATACCGGGAGGGACGAATCCTGTCTAACCGCCACTGCCTCCAAGTGCTCGGGACTGCACCCAACTGCCACCTGTTTGCACGACTCCTTTGAGCCGTGGTAGGGTAGCAATCTAAGAACAGTGGGACACACTCGAGGCGAAGTAGCAGTGTCAAGTCTGCGGACTACGCTGTACTCATGTCACCTGGGAACTGTTTACTGACGACTGGTATCAAACCAACCAACAGTTCCCTGTGAGTCCTGTCCGGTGTACCCGTAACCTAACGAGCACCTGTATACTATCTCCAGTACGACGTACTGACGGCTGTGGGACAGACCATCTCCCCAACTGGGATGAGAAGCGTACACACCAGTCTACTCCGGAGTATCGATGCTCTGTCTCGATAATCCAACGACCGGGGACCTGAATAAGGATGTGCTTGTAGACTACCCAGCCCCCACTAGTGTGACTGCCATCACAACGCTGGTAGACAAGCAAGATCCTAAGAGCTCTATCAATACGTACACTCACATATTAAGATAGAAAAACCAAGTAGCATACTACCATGTTTAGCAAGACTGTTATATACATGTGAATATCCCAAGCTTCCATTCAGTAATATACAAGCTAGTATGATACAGTAATGGCCTTCTAGGGCATAAACACTAACAATCTCCCACTTGCACTAGGGCCATGTACTGGCATATCGCAGACCAATGATCTCGAGCAGCCTCTCGAACTGAATCTGAGGAAGGGCCTTCGTGAATGGATCAGCAATGTTCTCTTCTGAAGCAACTCTCCGAACCTCGATCTCCTGACGATCAATGATCTCCCTGATCAGGTGATACCGCCTCAAGATGTGTCTGGACTTCTGATGGGACCTTGGTTCCTTCGCTAAAGCTATAGCTCCGTTGTTGTCGCAATACAGAGGTATTGGGTCAACTATGGTAGGAACCACCTGAAGTTCTGTTAGGAACTTCTTCATCCAGACTGCTTCTTTTGCGGCATCGCAAGCAGCTATATACTCCGCTTCCATCGTCGAGTCAGCAACGGTGTCCTGCTTGGAGCTCTTCCAGCACACCGCCCCTCCATTGAGGTTAAAGACATAACCCGACATGGACTTGGAATCGTCCTTATCACTCTGGAAGCCGGAATCAGCAAAGGCCTCCAACCTGAGGTCTTTTCCGCCGTAAACCAAGAACATCTCCTTAGTCCTCCTCAGGTACTTGAGAATGTTCTTTACTGCTATCCAGTGTTTCTCCCCTGGGTCTGACTGATACCGGCTTACCACGCTTAGTGCGTAAGCTACATCTGGTCTGGTACACAACATCGCATACATTATAGAGCCTACCGCAGAAGCGTAGGGTATAATAGACATGCGTTCCCTTTCCAAATCAGTCTTGGGAGACATCTCTTTGGAGAGGGTGATTCCGTGACAAGCCGGTAGATTACCGCGCTTAGAATCTTCCATACTGAATCTTTTTAGTACAGTGTCGATATACCTGGACTGCGAAAGTCCCAACATCCTCTTGGATCTATCACGATAGATCCGGATCCCCAGAATGTAAGAGGCATCACCCAGGTCTTTCATGGAGAACCTGTGTGACAAGAATCCTTTGACAGATTGTAGCATAGGAATGTCATTTCCTATCAATAGAATGTCATCCACGTACAAGACGAGGAATACGACACTTCTGGCCACAACTTTACTATATATGCACGGTTCATCTGGATTTTTGATAAAGTCATATTCTTTGACTGTCTCATCAAAGCAGATGTTCCAACTCCGCGATGCCTGCTTTAGTCCGTAAATGGACTTAAGCAGCTTGCATACTTTCCCGCTGCTCCCACTCTGATTGAAACCCTCTGGCTGATCCATATAGACGCTTTCTTCTAAATTTCCATTCAGAAAAGCCGTCTTTACGTCCATCTGCCAGATTTCATAATCATGGAAGGCAGCAATAGCAAGAAGGACCCGAATGGATTTGAGCATAGCCACTGGAGAAAAAGTTTCGTCATAGTCCAAACCAGGTCTTTGACGAAAACCCTTTGCAACAAGTCTAGCCTTATAGGTTTCCACCTGTCCATCTACACCAATCTTTTTCTTGAAGATCCATTTGCATCCTATGGGTTTTACCCCATCTGGAGCAAAGTCCAAAGTCCATACTTTGTTGGTGTACATGGACTCCATCTCGGTCCGCATTGCATCTAGCCATCGTACCGAGTCGCCGCTCTGGATGGCCTGCTGGAAGTCAGTAGGTTCATCATCATCTATGATGCAATCCTCTCTATCCCCGTCTATGAGAAAACCGTAGTATCTCTCAGGCGGACGAGACGGCCTACTACTCCTGCGGAGGGGTGCGGGAATGTTCTGTTCTTCTTGAACCTCTGGTTCTACCAAACTTTCAGTAGCAGTTTGTGGTTCTGGAATTTCTTCCAGTTCTATTTCGCTCCCACTTGATTCCTTTTCTAAAAACTGATGTTCTAGAAAATGGGCATTACGAGAAACAAATACCTTCTGTTCCTCTGCATAATAGAATAGATATCCCCTGGAGTGCTTTGGATATCCCACAAACAAACACTTTACTGATCGTGCCTCGAGCTTGTCCACATGCTGCTTTTTAACAAAAGCTGGACATCCCCAAATCTTCATATGCTGAAGATGGGGTTTCTTCCCAGTCCACATCTGATATGGAGTGGTAGGCACAGTCTTGGTTGGAGCCCTGTTCAGAAGATATGCCGCTGATTCTAGCGCATAACCCCAGAAAGATCGCGGTAACTCAGCATTACTCATCATGGATCGTACCATATCCACAGGGTTCGATTCCGTCTCTCCGATACACCGTTATGCTGTGGAGTGTACGGAGGAGTAAGCTGAGAGAGAATTCCTTTCTCTTTTAGGTAACCTAGGAACTCGGCACTCAAGTATTCACCATCTCGATCAGATCTAAGTGTCTTTATACTTTTGCCGGTTTGGTTTTCTACTTCATTCTTATACTCTTGGAATTTCTCAAAAGCCTCGGATTTATGTTTCATCAGATAAATGAATCCGTATCTTGAGTAATCATCCGTGAAAGTAATGAAATAGAAAAAACCACCTCTCGCATGTGTAGACATTGGACCGCATACATCACTGTGTATGAGTCCTAAGAGCTCGCTCGCTCTTACTCCTTGTCCAGTGAATGGAGTCTTTGTCATCTTTCCTTTGAGACAAGATTGACAAGTGTCATAAGTTTGATATTCGAACGTGTCCAAATATCCTTCTCTATGCAACTTAGTCAACCTTCTCTCATTGATGTGACCCAGTCTACAATGCCATAAGAAAGCTTTATTTAAATCTGGAGACTTTCTTTTTAGTGTGTTCTGGACATTGAAAATTTGGAGTTGGTTTAACACATATATGCCGTTATTTAGAGTACCGGACCCAATCAAACCATGATTAAGGTGGATGTTGACAACATCTCTTACAAACGTGAAATCATAACCTTTATTTGATAACAAGGAAACTGATATGATATTACACGTTAAGCTGGGTACAAAATAACAGTTATGTAAAACCAAAATGTGTCCACTTGTCAATCCTAGGTGATAATCCCCGACGGACGCAGCTCCCACGCTAGCTCCGTTAGCAACCCTGAGGATCATATCACCTTCCTTCAGCACTCTACGGTTTCTCAGTGCCTGCAATGAATTGCAAATATGAGATCCTGATCCGGTATCCAATACCTAGGAAGTAGAGTTGATCGACAGACAATTCTCAATTACAAACACACCTGAAGTCGAAGCCACAGCTTGCTTCGGTTCCTGGTTCTTGGCGTTCCACGCCTTGCAATCCTTCTTCCAGTGCCCTTTCCTGTGACAATGGAAGCACTCATCCTGGCCAACTATCGGTACTGCAGTCTTTTTCTTTCCCTTCCCTCTCACCTTACTAACACCTCCTCTAGGTTTGGGTGCGGCCTTCTTCTTCCTTCCTTTGGCCCTAGCCTTGGACCCGGAAGAAGATGCACCGCCAACAAACATAGCGGGTGTTTCCCTTGCCTTCTGCAAGGTGCCCTCTGCACTCCTTAACATGTTCAGGAGTTCCGCAAGTTCAACTTCTTTTCCTTGAAGATTGAAGTTGAGGATAAACTGGGCGTAGGTGGGAGGAAGGGACTGGAGAACAAGGTCTGTATAGAGCTCATTATCCAAAGTCGTCCCAAGGTCTGCGAGCTCTTCTATATAGCCAATCATCTGTAGGACATGTTCACCTACCGATGACCCGACAGCCAACCTCGCTCGAAACAATTTCTTTGAGGTCTCGTATCTTGCTATACGAGATTGCTCTCCATAAAGTTCCTTTGTATGGAGAAATATGCCATCTAAGGACATATCCTCGTGCCTCCTCTGATGTTCATTGTTCATCGAGGCAAGCACGATGCACTTGGCTCTCGCGCAATCTAAATCCCAGGTTTTGCGGATTTCCTTATCCGCATCACTGGATTTGGGACCAGGGACAGCAGGTGCCGTAGCGGTGAGGATGTACCCCAATTTGTCGTAGGTCAAGGCCATCTTGACATTCCGCAGCCAATCTTTATAGTTTGGCCCCGTCAGTATATTTTTCTCTAAAATTAACTTAAGTCCAGTCATTTTCAGGGTCGCTGCAATTAGGAGAGAGAGAAGAAAACTCTTTAGCATGATGCTCTTGCAAGTTTAGAGTGGTTTTTAGTTTATCTAAACTGGATGGCTCCCACTGTTTCTCGAATCCTTCCTCAAACCATAAAAGAAGAATTAGCCAAGACTATTCTCGCCGTACAATACTTGCTTAACCGTTCAGCCAGGCTGGTGTCGATACTTCGAGGGAGGTTTTCCAACGCTTTCGCGAAGTTCCTTAATTAAGTAACCTCTTTTCTCTGGGGGCGTAACCCCGCTGACACTTTTCTGGACACCTACTAGGTTTATAGCATTGATCGTTAAGCGACGAATATCCTGATAAGTAGCATATACTCACAGTAGGATCGGGATCCAAATATCATCGTATGATAATGTTGAAGGAATCCTACCAACATTCATCAAACTCCAAATGGTATGCATCTCTTTGCAAATTTCAGTTTCTTTAGAAATTCCCGATATAAGTTTTTGCCCCATGCTCTTATGACCTTGGCTTTGGTCAAAATGTCATAAGTCACATGTCAAGTTCTACCCGTCATTATCTTGTCAATTTGAACCCATCCGTATATACCCCTGACTTTGGTCAAATGGTAATACGACTGTCCCAAACCAACTCATCTATCTTATGCAACAAATGAAAACCCAGTAGCTACCAAACACTATGCCTTGACTTTGGCCAAAATGCATAGCTTGAATACTACTGAATACCCAAATGAAATGACGGAAGGCTACGACTGGTTTTGGCGAAACCGTGAACGTAGTGAACTTGATATAACCGAAGGAACCTGATAGCTTTTAAAAGGAGTGGTTAAAGCTCCGCATTTAAAAATATCTGTTTTAAAAATAACCGAGTGGTTTCTTTTAAATTGTTCCAACGATTTAAACTTTGGTTTGTTTTACTTTGCATTATAGATAATGCGTCCCATCATTAACCTATCATTGCAGAAAACAACGAAAATACAACGTCCTCTTATGCCATCCGCATTCGCCACGGGGTCCCGTCATCACCCGTTAGGTTACTTAACTAACGACAGAGCGGGGGCTGGGCTAGCGCGGGTGTAAAACATAAGTGGCGTCTAAATAGCTATCATAAATATAGATATTTTACATTCGTCTGACGCAATGATATTCATTCCAGAACACAGATAAACAATATTGGATTTGCAAGCAATCTGTATTTCTTTTGAGCCTGCAAGAAAAGACAGATTACACAGTTGTGATGAATAGCCGTTACCCCACCCTCGACCCCTACGGGTACGGCAAACTACCCACCCGGCAGTCTGTGTACCCCACCTTGGGTCAGTCCTAGGAGCAAAAACAGTAAAAAGAAATAATACAACGGTGGCTACGACCGCAACCTGGAAGTGCCCCGCAAAAAAAAAATATTACAACAAATTACATTTACAACAAATGAATTAAACAAATAACCCATTGCTAACCCCGGCTATACACCACAACAGTCCAATACAGTTTATATGCACAAACAGATATAACCATTTCAGAAATGTGCAACCCCCTGCCAACCGACATACTAGCAGTTGGGGGAGGTTTACGAACACATTAAACAATCACAGATATAATCCAATACGCAAATACTGTACAATTCGATCGAATAAACAACATCAATATTGCTCCAAAATCTGCTCTGTTAAACAGTAACCTGAGCAATAATTAAATATTCCAGAAAACACTAAATATCACAGGGGACCCACACAAAAAATTTGGGATCATGACTCGGCAACTCGGCGGCGGAACCGCGGCGGATCGGTGGGATCCGCCGCGCTTCCGCGGCGCTTTAGCCGAGTCATGGGCCCAATTTTCTTGGGTGTTCTCCTGGACCCATGTCAAGCTTTCTGAACATCCCTGAAAAATTTTAGGACATCATTTTGGATTCGACAGAAACTGATTTTTATTAGGGTTTTCCGGCTTCGTTTTTCCGTTCGAAATTCGTACAAATTTGCAACTAGGTTATTTATTGTTTAGCGAGGCTCTTATACCACTGTAAGTCGATGTAGTACACCCCAGTACTTATGGGGAGGCGGAATTTTCAAAAACGATCAAGTTTAAACAACGAACATCGACTAACCGCTTGAATCGAAGCTAAACAAATAATAACCAAACACATAGCTAAACTAAACTAAAGTGTTAAGGGATTATACCGATCGAAACAAGTCCTTCGTCTTTGTGTCCTCCTTTGTTCTCCTCGGCCTTCTCTAGGTAGTAGACGATCCACCCGAGAGCGAAACTCCAAGCTAAACCTCTAACTTGAGGTAACTAATCAACTTTGATTGCTAATCAAAGATGGAAGGATGATATAGAATTAAGGTTATGGATGCTTAAGTCTAACTAAACCTTTGTTCTCAACACATGAGGATTAAGGTTAGTATCTTGAAGATGAGAGCTTGAGGAGAGAGAATGTGAGATAAGATAATGAGAGAAGAGAGAGAGTGTATCATAATATTATGAAGCATTCTTATTTTTCAATAATGAATAAAAAGAAATGAATAAGCATGCTTCATGAAATATCTAGTGGTGATTCATTAGCATGAGTCATTAAGCAATAAATGTGCATTAATGAAATGAATGAATCACCACCATGACTCACTCTCTTATCCAAAAGAAACCTCCTTAGTCACATCTTCTAGAAGCTTCTCGAGTAATTACGAGAACGCCCCTCCGATCCGTAAAAATACGGAAAAACTTTAGACTGTAAAAATCCAATAACCGGATACCAGTAACTGGCTTAAACCAAAGCCGACTGGTAAAAACTGTCCGAAAGTCGTACGCGCGTAAACGCACGTATGCGTCCGAACCCTTTGTCGCAAAACCATGCAACCTCTATATCGTTTCGCCTGGAGTAGGAAACTCTCTGTGTGGGACTCTAGAGACTCGACTACTACGCTGGCAGTGGGTTTAACCACAGACCGCAAGCGGCACTAGCTGTACGTAACGGTCCCCAGGTAGTTGTCGATAAGAAGGCCGATGAGTAAACCCATCCGAACTCCTACTGAGTCTGATGTGACAATCTCCATACAGTCCGGTCCGTTCGTCCAAGACTATCGCATATCGGGCCTAGGGGGGCGGCAAGCGTCAGTCCCCTAATAGCGGTATAAGTCGTGTCGGAGTGAAGCCCATTACACCCTGAGAAACTACTGGAACCTACCAGCAAATCTCGCTTGCCCTGGCCAGGGACTTTGCGTAATGGCTCTCTGACACAGCACGATATCTACTCCCAATACCGGGAGGGACGAATCCTGTCTAACCGCCACTGCCTCCAAGTGCTCGGGACTGCACCCAACTGCCACCTGTTTGCACGACTCCTTTGAGCCGTGGTAGGGTAGCAATCTAAGAACAGTGGGACACACTCGAGGCGAAGTAGCAGTGTCAAGTCTGCGGACTACGCTGTACTCATGTCACCTGGGAACTGTTTACTGACGACTGGTATCAAACCAACCAACAGTTCCCTGTGAGTCCTGTCCGGTGTACCCGTAACCTAACGAGCACCTGTATACTATCTCCAGTACGACGTACTGACGGCTGTGGGACAGACCATCTCCCCAACTGGGATGAGAAGCGTACACACCAGTCTACTCCGGAGTATCGATGCTCTGTCTCGATAATCCAACGACCGGGGACCTGAATAAGGATGTGCTTGTAGACTACCCAGCCCCCACTAGTGTGACTGCCATCACAACACTGGTAGACAAGCAAGATCCTAAGAGCTCTATCAATACGTACACTCACATATTAAGATAGAAAAACCAAGTAGCATACTACCATGTTTAGCAAGACTGTTATATACATGTGAATATCCCAAGCTTCCATTAAGTAATATACAAGCTAGTATGATACAGTAATGGCCTTCTAGGGCATAAACACTAACATTTCCCTGTGGGCGTAGCCCCGCTAACACCTTTCTGGACACCTACTTGGTTTAATGCATTGATCGTTAAGTGAGAAAATTCCCGAGGAGTAGCATATACTCACAGTAGGATCGGGATCCAAATATCATCGCGTGACAAAACTGAAGGAATCCTACCAGAATCATCACACTCCAAATGGTATGCAGCGCTAGCAAGTTTCAGTACTTTTGAAACTCCCGATGTGGATTTTTGCCCCATGCTCTTATGACCTTGACGAAGGCCAACATATCATAAGTCACATGTCAAGTTCTACCCGTCATTATCCAGGTTAATTTGAACCCACCCGTACATACCCTTGACGAAGGCCAAAATAGTAGTACGACTGTCCCAAACCAACGCATCTATCTATGCTACAGATAAATATTCAGCAGCTACCAATCACTATGCCTTGGCGAAGGTCAAAATACATAGATTGAATACTACTGAATATTTAACCGAAATGACGGAGGGCTACGAATGGTTTTGGCGAAACCGTGAACGTAGTGAACTTGATATAGTCGATGGAACGAGATAGCTTTTAAAAGGAGTGGTTCAAGCTCCGCGTTTAAAATGCTGGTTTTTGAAAAGACCCGAGTGGTTTTTAAAGTGTTCCAACGACTTTTACTTGGTTTATTTTCTTGCTTTAGTCCTTTTAATGCGTTCCATCATTTAATCCTACCATTGCAGAAAACAACCAAAATATGACGTACGCTTATGCCATTCGCATTCGCCACGGGCCCCGTCATCACCCGTTAGGTTACTTAACTAACGACAGAGCGGGGGCTGGGCTAGCGCGGCTGAAAAACATAAGCAACGCCTAAATAGATATCATATATAGATATATAGCAATGATAGCCATTACAAATCACTGATGAACACTTTGGATATACTAGGAATCCGCGATTCGTTCGAGCCCGCAACGAAAAACGGATTACACAGTCGCGATGAATAGCCAAACCCCACCCTAAACCCCTACGGGTGCGGCAAACTACCCGCCAAGTACCCGAAGCGAAGCAACCTCCCTCAACACCGTGAGTAGGCCACTCGGCAATTCGAGATACCCGGTAGTTTGTGCACCCCACCTTGGGTCTATCCTAGGAGCAAAAACAGTAAAAAGAAATTATACAATGACGGCTACAACCCCGACCCGGTTGTGCGGCCAAACAAATAATATTACATCAATTTACAAATTTTACAATGAATGAAAGAAAAAGAAACTCTCATCTCACACCCATTCCCGGCTATTCATCCGCGACAATCCACCGAGTTCATATACACAAACCATCAACATTACAGATCACAGATATGTATAACCCCCACTAATCGACGTATAGCGATTAGCGGACGTTCAATACATATATCACATCACAAAAAATATGCATTAGCCAAAGTCTACGGAATATCGATCAAAATACGGATTTTTAACCACCCCAAAAGTCAATTTGCTCTCTGGAAAATCTGGGTAGAAAAAACATGTATCAAAAATCCCAAAACAGCCAAACTAAAATACTGCACAAAATCCGATCCAGTGCCGAGTCAAAACGGCGGCGGAACCGCGGCAATAAGCATGTATTTGCCGCGGAACCACGGTCGTTTAATCGATTCACTGGATCGTTTTTCTGCAGTGTTTTCACAAAACCCTGAGACGATTTTTCATATATTTTAAATCACATTTTGAGCAGTATGAAAATCGACAGAAACTTGAGGTTTTGCGGACGTGTTTTGCGACTCTTTTTTTCAATCGATATTCTAAACACTTTGATAACTTACTAGTTTATGTTTAGCTAGGCTCTGATACCACTGTAAGTCCACGTTGCTCACCCCAGTTCTTACGGGGAGGCGGAAACGGCGAAAAACAATGATTTGGCGCAAGGCAACATGGACTCAAAAGCACGGATCTTTGCTAAACTAGAAACTAGTAAACAACTAGAGGCTATAACTACTATGCTGTAGAAAGTATACCTCATGAAACCGGTCCTTCGGGTCTTCATTCCGCTGTCCCGCTCGTCCATCCAAGCTCCAAGTGTCGATATGGACCTTGGGCACCTTCGCGGCATTCTTGAGTCGAAGACGATCCACCCGAGAGATGTACACCGAGCTCCACCTCGAGCCGAGGCAACTAGGGCAAAGAGATTGCTAGTCTAGAAGCCCTAGGATATGTAGAGGAGATGTATGGATGTGTTTGTCAAGTGGAATCCTTTTTCTCTCAACACATGAGATCAAAGGAAGAATCAAGAGGAGGAAGAAGGAGGAGCAACCATGAAAATGTTTCTCATTTCTTTTCTATGAGAGAGAATGAGAATGAACAAATGAAAAGCTTAACCAAGAGAAAACCCAACCATGGTTGCAATAATACTCATTTTCATCATTACTAATCCTATCATGATAAAGTTGATGGCACAAATGACATGACCATTTTCATAACAAAAAGGAAAAAGAAAACCAAACAATACTTTAGACCTTTCAAGAAGATCCTAGTCAACTTTGGTCAAACAGTCAACAAAGTCAAGATGGTCAAATGGTCAATGTAATTAGCCATAACATAATTATCAATAAAAGGATTAGTAAATAATGTTTCCGGCTCATAATGGTTTTGACCGAACCAACTGTCAAAACCCTAATGAGGCACCTCCTCCTTCTCCACTCCGCAAAACTGTGCATACACACCCGCATCCGCATTCCGTAGAAATCGAATGCACAGAAGAAAAAACAAATCCATCTGTGCAATACTAGAATCCGGCTTAAACCAAAGCCCACTAGTATTGCCTGCCCGAACAACATACGCACAGAAGTGTACGCAAGTGATCGCAGCCCTGCCGTAAAACCATACGGCCTCTACACGTTTCGCCCAGTGCAGGGAAACTCTCTGTGTGGGACTCTAAAGACTCAACACTACGCTGGCAGTGGGTTTAACCACAAACCGCAAGCGGCACTAGCTGTACGTAACGGTCCCCATGTAGATGTCGACAAGAAGGCTGATGAGATAAACCCATCCGAACTCCTACTGAACCTGTATGTGACAATCTCCGTACAGTCCGGTCTGTTCGTCTGATACATCGCATGGCGGGCCTAGGAGGGCGGTGAACGTCAGTCCCCCAATAGTGGTACAAGTCGTGTCGGAGTGTAGCCCAGAACACCCTGAGATAACACTGAAAAACTACCAGTATATCTCGCTTGCCCTGGTCAGGGACTACTTGTGTAATGGCTCTCCTAGACACAGCGCGATGTCAACCCCCAATACAGGAAGAGACGAATCCTGTCTAACCGTCACTGCCTCCAAGTGCTTCGGGACTGCACCCAACTACTACCTGTTTGCACGACTCCTTTAAGCCGTGGTAGGGTAGTAATCTAAGTACAGTGGGAACACACTCGAAGCGAAGTGACAGTGTCAAGTCGACGGAATAAGCTGTACTCATGTCACCTGGGAACTGATAACTGACGATAGGTATAATACCAACCAACAGTCCCGACGAGTCCTGTCCAGTGTACTCGTAACCTAACGAGCACCCACATACTATCTCAAGTACGACGTACTAACGGCTGTGGGACAGACCGTCTCCCCGCTGGGATGAGAAGCGCATACGCTAGTCTACTCCGGAGTATCGATGCCCTGTCTCGATAGTCTTACGACTAGGGACCTGTATAAGGATGTGCTTATGGATTACCCAGCCCCCACGAGTGTGAGCGCCATCACAACGCTGGTAATCAAGCAAAGATCCAAAGGGCTCTACTAATATGTATATAAGCGATATGCTAAACGAAACACATGCACATATTGAAGTAGAGACAAACCAAGTAGCATACTACCATTTTGAGCAAGATTATCTATACAACTGTGAATATCCCAAGCTTCCATCAAGTAATATACAAGCTAGTATGATGCAGTAATGGCCTCTAGGGCATATACACTAACAGCAATAATTAGCAGATGCTACAACCTTCGGTTTGTCTTTTGATTGCTTTTCTAGTTCTTGCTTTGCATAGTGGTATTGTGAATATCTTGTACCTCATTCGACGAGGAAAGAGCCGAGATCCCTTCACCGGGAGTGACCTCTTTAGCGAAACTAGCAAAAGCCTCAAAAACACTCCATTTAAAACCATTTGATTCTGCAACGAGATCAAGTTCAAAGCGTTAAAGGTTTTCTTAAAAACCATCTGCAGCCCTCCGTCATTTTAGGAAGTAAATTACTTAGTATTCGTGCTATGTCGACCATAGCCGAGGCGTAGTGTACGGTAGCTAAGTGATGTCTTCCTACACAGTATATGATGTGATTAGGTAGGATAGTCATGTGACTTTGTTGACCTTAGCTAAGGGTCATGTGGGTGGGTCTAATTAATCACGAAATGACGGATAGAACTTGACCAGTGCTTATGATTTGTTGACCATAGCCAAGGTCATAGGTGCTAGGGGTAAAAACCATTATCGGGAGTTTCAAGTGTTGAAACTTGCAATGAGATTGCATACCTTCTATATGATAGTTGGATCCCGATACCTACTGCGAGTAATTTTTACTCCTGGGAGAGTTTTGTACTTTACAATTAGCCGATCAAGTAGGTGTCTAAAAAGGTGTCAATGGGGTTACGCCCATGGGAAAATGAGGTTTATTTTAATTAGGTCCGTGCGAAAGCACGGGGAACCTCCCTTAAAGTACCGGCACTGGTCTGGCTGAAAGATTGGCGAACTTGTAGAGTGTAATTAATCCCGGCTAGTCTTTACTTTTAGGGTTTGAAGGAAGATTTGATCAAAACAGTGGGAGCCATCCTGATTAGATAAAATAATAACCAATCTAATCTTGCAAGAGCGCACGCAGAGTGTTTTCTTCTCTTTCTCTCCAGGTAGCGACCATATCATGGCTTAATCAAGATAATAATATGGATGTATTGACCAAACCCGCTTGTTATACTGAGCTGGGGAACGTTGGTCCCGCTCCAACTTATAATTGTTATAAGACCGAGCAGGAATTAGGGGAATACCAGGATTCCCATGCCGCCCAAACGAATAAAGTACATGATTATGCATCTTCTTCGGGTGTGTTCATTACATAGAACTGTTTCTCAGTATCCTCTATGTTCTGGGTATTTGATACCGGATCAGGATCCCAAATATGTAATCTGTTACATGGGCTATAGACTAGGTAGAGAACTGAGAACGGGTGATAAAGTTTCAAGAGTTGAAAAAGGTGCAATTGTTGCAGCCAAGGTGTTGGCAGTTATCATCCTGTATTACCAAATACATTGATTTTGAACGAATGCTATTAGATACCGAACCTGATATACAACATCATATCAATCTCTTTATTTAGTGAAGAAGGATATAATATTGTATTATTGGATAATGTTTTGAACATTTCCTATATCAAGTATTGATCGGTTCAGGCACGTTATCTAAAAGCATATACATTCTAAATCAAATCACAATTCTTAACGTACAGAACACACACAAGAGGAAGAGTTCAGAAATGAACGAATCCTTCTTAAGGCATTGTAGACTAGGTCATATCAATGCGACCCGACTAGCTAAGTTACATTTAGATGCATATTTAAATCAGTTTGTATTTACATCTTGTGAAACTTGCCAGTCGTGTCACAAAGATAAGATGACCATAGCTATATTTACTTGAAACAGAGAAAGGGTTAGTGAACCCTTGGGAATGATACATAGTGATGTATGAAGGTCCCCAACCTATATATGCCAGGACTGGTTCTTTATACTTCCTTATATTAACTGATGATCTCTCAAGATTCGGACACATGTTCCTGTTAAAACACATGTCTGAAACTTTTGAGAAATTCAAAGAATATAAGATAGAAGTAGAGAACTAAAACCAGATAAGTATTATGTCCTTTGATGTGATCAGGGAAGAGGATACTGAGCCATGGAGATCCTGGACTATTCTAAAGGAGAATGAGATTCTCCCTTAGCATTACTCCTCCGTATACACCACAGCACAACGGTATATCGGGGTGGAGCAATCGCACCCTATTAGATATGGTGTGCTCTATGATGAGTACTACTGAGTTACATGTTTCCTTTTTGGGGGTTATGCACTTGAGAAGCTGCATACCTATTGAATTAGGTTCCAATCAAATCAGAGCCTACCACTCCATATATGATATGGTATGGGAAGAGCCCATCTCTTAAGTGAGTTAAGATTTGGGGTTGTCCGACCTATGTCTAAAAACAAAATCCAGACAAGATCGAGGCAAGGTCGGTTCTGTAGAACTAGAAGGAGTTCCAGCTATACTAACTACAGCTGATGATTTGGTAGAACCAAAGGATTCAATAGTCCCCAACGAACCTCAGCCTCTCCGCTGATCTAGCAAGGTTCCTCATCCGCATGAGAGATACTTCGGTTTCTCGATGACAGTAGGAGCGAGGATTGCATCATAAGATGATGACCCAACTAATTTCGAGCAGGCCATCAAGAGTGGGGACTCTGTAAGAATGGCTGGATGCTTAGCGATCTGAGATGGAATCCATGTACACCAACAAAGTATGGACTTTGGCTGCTATATCTGAAGGGTTAAATCCCCATCAGGAGCAAGTATATCTTGAGAAGATTACTTGGTGTAGATGGAAAAGTTGAGACTTTCAAAAATAGACTTGTTAAAGGTTTTTGTCATCGACCAGGCGTGGATAATGATGAAACCTTTTCCAGTGGCTGTGCTTAAGTCCATCCGGATCCTACTTGCCATTGCTACATACCATGACTACGATATCTGATTGTTGGGTGTCATGACTGATTTTCTAAATATTGATTTAGAAGAGAGCGTCTATAAGTACACAGCCATAGGGCTTCGTAAACAGTGGGAGCAGCGGAAACATGTGCAAGTTGCTTTACAGGTTAAAGCAGGCATCGCGGAGTTGGAACATCTGTTTTGATGTGGTGGTCAAAGAGTTTGACTTCATCAAAATAGTAGATGAACCTTGTATATACAAAAAGGGTAGTAGAGAGTAAGGTGGTCACCCTCGTATAGTACGCGGACGACATACTCTTGATAGGAAAAGAGTTTCCTATGCTACGTACGGTCAATCTCCTCTTATCACATTGATTCTCCATATAGGATCAAAGTGATACCTCCTAAATCCTGGGATTTGGATCTATGAGATAGATCTAAATGGATGTTAGGATTTTCACTAGGTGTAGTGAGATGGTATTGTTAGGTCCACGTTGCCCACCCCGGTGCTTACGGGGAGGCGGAAAACATAATAAAAATTGGATTTTTATCGACTTAGGCAACATGGACCGAGCTTGTGAGGATCTTTGCTAAACGAAAACTAGCTAAAGCAAACTTACAACTAGCTAAGTTGTAGAAAGGTTATACCTTGAGCTCGAACTCCTTCTCTCCTTGCTCGCCGGAATGGTAGAAAGATGTCACCTTGCTTGTCTTCTCCCGTCAAAGAACGATCCACCCGAAAGCCTCGACCTTTAGCTTCAACTCCAAGCTAGGAGTAACTAGAGTGCAAAAAATGCTAAGACTTGAACCCTAGAAGAGAGTAGAGAAGATCAAGTGAAGGTTTTTCTCAAGCTTTTTGTTTCTCAACACATGAGAGGGAGAGAGCTTGAGGGAGAGGATGAGCAAGAGAGAGAAATGATATGAGATAATCAATAATTAGTGAGCCATTCTCACTAATATGTGTGTAATATTTTAATTCCATAATTAGCTAGAAAATTGTCATGGTTTAATCAAGAGGTGACCATTATCATTTCAATATTAATGCAAATTGCAAGGATCAAAGAGCATCTTCCAATTAAAATGATTATGGTCAAGTTGTCAACATGGTCAACAAGTCAATGAAGTCAAATGGTCAACAACAACAACCATGCACAATAATTAAGCTAATTATCAATTAACAATAATACACACAAAAACAATAGGGTTAATAAAATGACAATAGTCATTAACCCTAAACAAGGTCCTCTCCCTCAATCTCAAGCAACTGTGCATACGCACCCGCATTCGTGATCCGAGGAACACGAATGCACTGAGAAAAACCAATCTCAAATCATATACTAGGATCCGGCTTAAACCAAAGCCCACTAGTATAAACTGTCCGGACAGCAAACGTGCACAAGTGCGCGGATGCGAACGAACCCTGTCGCAAAACCATGCGACCTCTACTCATTTTGCCTAAAGGCGAATAGCTCTCTTTGTGTGACTCTAAAGACTCGACACTACGCTGGCAGTGGGTTTAACCACAGACCGCAAGCGGCACTAGCTGTACGTAACGGTCCCCCGGTAGATGTCGATAAGAAGACTGACGAGGTGAACCCCATCTGCACTCCTACTGAGCCTGTATGTGACAGTCTCCGTACAGTCCGGTCTGTTCGTCTGATACATCGCATGGCGGGCCTAGGGGGGCGGTGAACGTCAGTCCCCTAATAGCGGTACAAGTCGTGTCGGAGTGTAGCCCAATACACCCTGAGATAACACTGGAACCTACCAGTAGATCTCGCTTGCCCTGGCCAGGGACTACTTGTGTAATGGCTCTCCTAGACACAGCGCGATGTCAACCCCTAATACCGGGAGAGACGAATCCTGTCTAACCGTCACTGCCTCCAAGTGCTTCGGGACTGCTCCCAACTACTACCTGTTTGCACGACTCAGTAGAGCCGTGGTAGGGTAGCAATCAAAGAACAGTGGGAACACACTCGAGGCGAAGTGACAGTGTCAAGTCAGCGGACTAAGCTGTACTCATGTCACCTGGGAACTGATAACTGACGATAGGTATATTACCAACCAACAGTTCCCGACGAGTCCTGTCCAGTGTACTCGTAACCTAACGAGCACCCGCATACTATCCCAAGTACAACGTACTAACGGCTGTGGGACAGACCGTCTCCCACACTGGGATGAGAAGCGCATACGCTAGTCTACTCCGGAGTATCGATGCCCTGTCTCGATAGTCCAATGACCAGGGACCTGTATAAGGATGTGCTTATAGATTACCCAGCCCCCACGAGAGTGATCGCCATCACAACGCCGGTAATCAAGCAAAGATCCTAAGGGCTCTACTAATGCGTATAGGTGATAAATAAACACACATGTACACATTAAAGCAGAGACAAACCAAGTAGCATACTACTATATTGAGCAAGATTGTCTGTACAACTGTGAATATCCCAAGCTTCCATCAAGTAATATACATACTAGTATGATACAGTAATGGCCTCTAAGGCATATACACTAACAATCTCCCACTTGCACTAAGGCCATGTACTGGTGTATCGAAGACCTATCATCTCGATCAGCCGCTCGAACTGAGTCTGGGGTAAAGCCTTCGTGAATGGGTCCGCAGTGTTGTCCTTTGTGTCCACTCTCCGTACCTCGATCTCCTGTCGATCAATGATATCCCTGATCAGGTGATACCGCCTTAAGATGTGCCTGGATTTCTGATGGGACCTTGGTTCCTTCGCTAAAGCTATAGCCCCATTGTTATCGCAATACAAAGGTATTGGGTCAACAATGGACGGAACCACCTGAAGTTCACTAATGAACTTCTTAATCCAGACCGCCTCTTTTGCGGCATCGCTTGCAGCAATGTATTCAGCTTCCATCGTCGAGTCTGCGACGGTATCCTGCTTGGAACTCCTCCAACATACCGCCCCTCCGTTGAGGGTAAACACAAAACCCGAGACGGACTTGCTGTCATCTTTGTCACTCTGGAAGCTTGAATCGGTAAAGGACTCGACCCTGAGGTCTCCATTACCGTAAACCAGGAACATCTCCTTAGTCCTTCTCAGGTACTTGAGAATGTTCTTCACTGCTGTCTAGTGGTCCTCCCCTGGGTCTGACTGATACCGGCTTACCGCGCTCAACGCGTAAGCTACATCTGGTCTTGTACATAGCATCGCATACATTATAGATCCTACCGCCGAAGCGTAGGGTATAGTGCTCATGCGAACCCTCTCCTCGTCAGTCTTAGGAGACATCTTCTTGGAGAGGGTAATTCCGTGCAATGCGGGTATATTACCGCGCTTGGAACCCTCCATACTAAATCTCTTTAGTACGGTCTAGGAACCTTGATGGAAGCTTGGGTGATGCCTCCATACTAAATTTTGAGTTTCATTTTGTGGTCGCTGAATTTCTTCCAGTTCTACCGAACTCCCACTTGTTTCTTTTGCAAGAAATTGCCACTCTAAAAAAGTGGCATGGCGAGATACAAACACCTTTTGTTCCTCGGTGTGGTAGAACAGATATCCTGCGGAGTTCTTAGGATATCCCACAAATTTACATAGAACTGAACGTGCCATAAGTTTGTCCGGATTTTGTACTTTTACATAGGCCGGACAACCCCATATCTTAATGCCTTTAAGATACGGATTCTTACCATTCCACATCTCGAACGGTGTCTTAGGCACAGATTTAGACGGAACATCGTTCAATAGATATGCAGCTGTCAATAGCGCATGTCCCCAAAATGAAAGAGGTAACTCGGCATTACTCATCATGGAGCGAACCATATCCAGTAGGGTACGATTCCTCCGCTCCGAAACACCGTTGTGCTGTGGTGTATAAGGAGGAGTAAGCTGAGAGAGAATACCATTCTCTTTTAAGTAATCTAGGAATTCCGTGCGTAAGTACTCCCCTCCCCTGTCAGACCGGAGGATCTTGATACTTTTGCCTGTCTGGTTCTCTACTTCGTTTCTGAATTCCTTGAATTTCTCAAAAGCTTCAGATTTGTGTTTCATCAGATACACATATCCGAACCTAGAGAGATCGTCAGTGAATGTGATGAAGTACGAGAACCCACCCCTTGCATGTATAGACATCGGACCGCATACATCACTGTGTACGAGTCCCAAGAGCTCTGCTGCCCTTTCTCCATGTCCGGTGAACGGAGATTTGGTCATCTTACCTTTGAGACAGGACTGACAAGTTTCATAAGATGAAAACTCGAACGCATTCAAGAGTCCATCTTTATGAAACTTACTCAGTCTTTTCTCTCCGATATGACCAAGTCTACAATGCCACAAGTAGGATTCATTCGTATCTGAATTCTTCCTCTTGCGTGTGTTTTGTATATTGAGAACTGTATTCTGATTTAGAACGTAGATACCATTACACAGTGTACCCTCTGCAACCAGTACCTTATGAAGGTAAATGTTCATGATATTCTTTTCAAGAACAAAGTTATATCCATCTTTATCGAGTAAAGACACTGATATGATGTTGCAAACCATGGAGGGTACATAGTAGCAATCGTTCAAAATCATAGTCTTGCCATTTGGCAATACTAGGTGATATTCACCGACGGCTGCCGCATAAACTTGTGCTCCGTTCGCTACTCTGAGCGACATATCACCCGGTGCAACTTTCCTACTTTTTCTCAGTCCCTGTAATAAATTACAGATATGAGATCCTGATCCGGTAGCAAGTACCCAGGAGGTAGGGCTGACCGTAAAACAGTTCTCAATTACAAGAACACCTGAAGTAGATGCAAAACCATGCTTCTTCTTCAACTGGGTATCCTGGAAGTCCATACTTTCCTCTTTCCCATTCTCATACTCATGACTGTTGTCACAAGTTAGAGCTGAACCAACTTTCCCCAGTCCCGAATAAGAATTCGGATCGGTCAAGCGATACATTTTATTATCTTGATTAGGGCGTGAAAAGGTTGCTGCCTGGAGAGAGAGAAAAGAAACACTCAGCGTATGCTCGTGCAAGATTAGATTGGTTTATTAATTTATCTAACCAGGATGTTTCCCACTGTTTCCTCAAATCCTTCTTAAAACCTTTTAAAAGAAGAACTAGCCGGGTTTTAATTCACGTCACAATACTTGCTTAACCTTTCAGCCAGGCTAGTGTCGGTACTTCGAGGGAGGTTTTCCAACGCTTTCGCGAAGTTCCTTAATTAAAGAACCTCTTTTCCCTGGGGGCGTAACCCCGCTAACACCTTTCTAGACACCTACTAGGTTTATAGCATTGATCGTTAAGTGAAATAATCTCCCGAGAGTAAACCAACTCATCAGTGGGATCGGGATCCAACTGTCATTGTGTGATAACCTAGATGGAATCCACTCTAGTCACCACACTCGAGAAGGTATGCTAAATCTGCAAGTTTCAGTTCTTTTGAAACTCCCGATGTGGTTTTTGCCCCTAGGATCCAAATGACCTTGACTGAGCCAACATATCAAAAGATCCTAGTCAAGTTCAACCCGTCATTATCTTGACTGCATTAGACCCACCCGTACGAGTCCTTGACTGAGCCAAAATGACCGCACGACTGTCCTAACCAATCACTTTGTATCCTACGGAAAAATATTACATAGCTACCGTTCACTACGCCTCGGCTGAGCACGAAATACGTAGCACGAATACTAAGCAATATTAATCCGAAACGACGGAGGGCTACGACTGGGTTTTGGCGAAAACCCGTTAACGTAATGAACTTGATATCGTTGAAGGAACGTGATACACCATTTTGAAAATATAGTGGCGAAAACTTTTGCTAAAGAGGTCACTCCCGGTGAGGGGATCTCGGCTCTTTCCTCGTCGAATGAGGTGCAGGATATTCCAAACTGAATACCTCGATGCAAAGCAAGCATAATCGACTATAGTGAAGTTATTACCCTGACGCAAACTTTTGTCCAAGGGGTCACTCCCGGTGAAGGGATCTCGGCCCTTGCCTCGTCGACTGAGGTGCTGGGCATTCACAACCGAATACCGCGATGCAAAACAAAAATGAACGTCCTTGCAATAACAGCTTTTTGAAAAATTGTTCCAACAACGTCTTTTAGGTTTATTTTCTTGCATTAGTTCTTTTAATGCGTCCCATCATTTAATCCTACCATTGCAGAAAACAACCAAAATATGATGTACGCTTATGCCATTCGCATTCGCCACGGGGCCCCGTCATCACCCGTTAGGTTACTTAACTAACGACAGAGCGGGGGCTGGGCTAGCGCGGCTGTAAAACATAAGCAACGCCTAAATAGTTATTATATATAAATATATAGCAATGATAGACATTACAGATCACAGATGAATACATTGGATATACTAGGAATCCGCAATGCGTTCGAGCCTGCAACGTAAAGCGGATTACACGGTCGCGGTGAATAGCCAAAACCCCACCCAAGACCCCTACGGGTGCTGCAAACTAGCCGCCAAGCACCTGAAGCGAAGCAACCTCCCTCACCACCGTGAGTAGGCCACTCGGCACTTCGAGATACCCGGTAGTTTGTGCACCCCCTCCATGGGTCTATCCTAGGAGCAAAAACAGTAAAAAGAATTATACAATGACGGCTACAACCCCGACCCGGTTGTGCGGCCATACAAATAATATTATTACATCAATTTACATGTACAAATGAATGAAAGAAGAACAACGCTCATCTCACATCCACCCCGGCCATTCACCCGCGACAATCCAATCCATTCATATCCACAAACCAATAACAATCACAGATCATGTATAACCCCGACTAATCGTCTTATAGCGATTAGCCGACGTTCAATACATGCAAGCATTACAGATATAACCGATGTAGTTAAAGTGTAGTGAAGTTCCGAAAAATACGGATTTATAGGCCCCCAAAAGTAAATTTTAGTTCTGGAAAATCTGGGCACATTTAACATATCCTAAAAATCCCAAAACCAACACAGAAACACACTGCACGAAAAACGATGCAGAGAAGACGACAAACGGCGGCGCTTCCGCGGTACATGCCTACCTCGTGCCGCGGAAGGGCGGCGGTTTGAACGAAACACTGTACCGTTTTTCATGGGTGTTCATACAAAACCCTGAGCCGAATTTACAAGTATAAAGTTTTTCATTTAGAGCAGAAAAAGTTTTAACAGAAACTAGGGTTTTGCAAAAGTTTGGTTTTTGGATTTTCCGGTTTCGAAACTTCGTTACACTTCACTACCTAGCTAGTTTGAGTTTAGTTAGGCTCTGATACCACTGTTAGGTCCACGTTCCCACCCCGGTGCTTACGGGGAGGCGGAAAACATAATAAAAATTAGATTTTTATCGACTTAGGCAACATGGACCGAGCTTGTGAGGATCTTTGCTAAACGAAAACTAGCTAAAGCAAACTTACAACTAGCTAAGTTGTAGAAAGGTTATACCTTGAGCTCGAACTCCTTCTCTCCTTGCTCGCCGGAATGGTAGAAAGATGTCACCTTGCTTGTCTTCTCCCGTCAAAGAACGATCCACCCGAAAGCCTCGACCTTTAGCTTCAACTCCAAGCTAGGAGTAACTAGAGTGCAAAAAATGCAAAGACTTGAACCCTAGAAGAGAGTAGAGAAGATCAAGTGAAGGTTTTTCTCAAGCTTTTTGTTTCTCAACACATGAGAGGGAGAGAGCTTGAGGGAGAGGATGAGCAAGAGAGAGAAATGATATGAGATAATCAATAATTAGTGAGCCATTCTCACTAATATGTGTGTAATATTTTAATTCCATAATTAGCTAGAAAATTGTCATGGTTTAATCAAGAGGTGACCATTATCATTTCAATATTAATGCAAATTGCAAGGATCAAAGAGCATCTTCCAATTGAAATGATTATGGTCAAGTTGTCAACATGGTCAACAAGTCAATGAAGTCAAATGGTCAACAACAACAACCATGCACAATAATTAAGCTAATTATCAATTAACAATAATACACACAAAAACAATAGGGTTAATAAAATGACAATAGTCATTAACCCTAAACAAGGTCCTCTCCCTCAATCTCAAGCAACTGTGCATACGCACCCGCATTCGTGATCCGAGGAACACGAATGCACTGAGAAAAACCAATCTCAAATCATATACTAGGATCCGGCTTAAACCAAAGCCCACTAGTATAAACTGTCCGGACAGCAAACGTGCACAAGTGCGCGGATGCGAACGAACCCTGTCGCAAAACCATGCGACCTCTACTCATTTTGCCTAAAGGCGAATAGCTCTCTGTGTGGGACTCTAAAGACTCGACACTACGCTGGCAGTGGGTTTAACCACAGACCGCAAGCGGCACTAGCTGTACGTAACGGTCCCCAGGTAGATGTCGATAAGAAGACTGACGAGGTGAACCCCATCTGCACTCCTACTGAGCCTGTATGTGACAGTCTCCGTACAGTCCGGTTTGTTCGTCTGATACATCGCATGGCGGGCCTAGGGGGGCGGTGAACGTCAGTCCCCTAATAGCGGTACAAGTCGTGTCGGAGTGTAGCCCAATACACCCTGAGATAACACTGGAACCTACCAGTAGATCTCGCTTGCCCTGGCCAGGGACTACTTGTGTAATGGCTCTCCTAGACACAGCGCGATGTCAACCCCCAATACCGGGAGAGACGAATCCTGTCTAACCGTCACTGCCTCCAAGTGCTTCGGGACTGCTCCCAACTACTACCTGTTTGCACGACTCAGTAGAGCCGTGGTAGGGTAGCAATCAAAGAACCGTGGGAACACACTCGAGGCGAAGTGACAGTGTCAAGTCAGCGGACTAAGCTGTACTCATGTCACCTGGGAACTGATAACTGACGATAAGTATATTACCAACCAACAGTTCCCGACGAGTCCTGTCCAGTGTACTCGTAACCTAACGAGCACCCGCATACTATCCCAAGTACAACGTACTAACGGCTGTGGGACAGACCGTCTCCCACACTGGGATGAGAAGCGCATACGCTAGTCTACTCCGGAGTATCGATGCCCTGTCTCGATAGTCCAACGACCAGGGACCTGTATAAGGATGTGCTTATAGATTACCCAGCCCCCACGAAAGTGATCGCCATCACAACGCCGGTAATCAAGCAAAGATCCTAAGGGCTCTACTAATGCGTATAGGTGATAAATAAACACACATGTACACATTAAAGCAGAGACAAACCAAGTAGCATACTACTATATTGAGCAAGATTGTCTGTACAACTGTGAATATCCCAAGCTTCCATCAAGTAATATACATACTAGTATGATACAGTAATGGCCTCTAGGGCATATACACTAACAGGTATCAATCGATCCTGGGGAGTGTTGGATATATGTATGCCCTAGAGGCCATTATTTGATAGTGGATGTATTTATACATGTATATATACATATTCAGTGTACATTCTTGCTCGACATGATAGTATGCTATCTGGTTCTTCTTTATCTGACATGTTGATTTGATCATGTTTTTATTCATTCATACATGTTGATAAAGCCCTGAGGATATAGGCTTGACTACTGTGATTATGATGGAGATCATACTAGTGGGACATCTGTAGTTTATAAGCATATCCTGAAATGTCCCTAGTCATAGGTGTATCGAGACGGGGCATCGATATACCAGAGTAGACTAGCGTATATGATACTAGACCCATATGATGGGCGATGGATGTTCCCACATTCATCGATGTTTGACATCGACATCGTATACGGGTGCTCAGTGGTGACTGGGTACACTGGACGGACTCGCCGAGAACTCCTATATGGAATTATATCTATCGTCGGATAGCAGTTCTCAGGTGACACTGGTGCAGGTTAGTCTGTAGACCCGAGATCATCATAGAGTCTTGTGTGTTCTCCCACTGTATTTTGATTACCACCCTACCACGGTTCTACTGAGTCATGCAAATAGGTGGCCGTTGGGTACAGTCCCGAGACACACGAAGGCGATGAGCGATAAGAGGGGTTTCGTCTCTCCCGGTATTGGCAGTTGATGCTGTGCTGTGCTCGATTGGCTATATCAGTAAGTCCCTGGCCAGGGCTGTTGAGATTTACTGATAAGTGTTATCAGTAGTTTCTCGATCTGTTATAGACCTTTCATCGGCACGACTTATTGAGTTATTGGGGTCGACGTTACCATCCCTAGACTCGATATGCAGCATATCTGATGAAGAGACCGGACTGTACGGTAGTGTTGCCGGTTGGCTCGACGGGAGTTGTAACAGGTTCGCTTGTTTTCTTCTGATCGCTCAATACCCGGGTGGCCGTTACGTTTAGCTGACCGCTTGCGGCTTGTAGGTATTTGATATGATCATTACCTACTGCCGGCGTATTGACGAGTCTTAGAGTCCCACAAAGAAGCTTCCTGGCTCAGGCAAAAAGATGTGGTGTGCATATGAGATATGCGCGGGGACCCGATTAAATACGGATATGTGATACCGTATATTAATCGGGCATTTTCTATTGGTCGGGTCGTATGTGATATGACCGGTTTGCAAAATCAAGTGTTGATTTAACAAATGACTTTTAGATTAATTCTTTAATCAAACTCTTTTCTATTTTGTATGCATACATGTATGCACATGATGATGTGCATGGATACATACATGCATACATAGTATCATGGTTGTTGATACAAGTTGGTGGCAATGCAAGACTTACATTGTAGAATTATCTATTTATTTTTCATTTTGTAAAAAGGAAAGGATAATTCACAAGAGGTTAATGTTTATCATCTTTGACCATGCTTCAACCACTTATTAACCTTGAGTTAATTATCCTTTTACCTTTTAACTCATTTTGAAAAAAGATCTAGATAATTCTAACCATGGTTGAAGTGAGAAGGAATTTAGATATATTATTCTTTTCTCATTTCAATTATTCACTCTCTCATCTCTTTTCTTTTTGTGAGAAAGCAAAGCCACCATCTTCTTCTTCCTCTCTTGATCATTTTCTTAAGTGAGTTAATTAAAAGAAAGAGTTTTGATCAAAGAATACAAACCACATCATCATACTACACACATCTAGCCGGTTTGTGTAGGGTGTTTGCTCTACTCCATTGATACATCGAGTAAAGCAAGGAGCTTTGGGCAAAGGAGCTTCGGGTGGATCGTCGTGGACTTAGAAGACCTCAAACGAACCTTTTTTCCAACTCTCAAGTGGCCAAGGAGTCTAGCGTAGGGAGATACAAAGGTTGTACTCTCAAAACCCTAGCCTTTATTACTTGTGTTGTTGTTCATGTAATGAAACCCTAATTTTCTAGTGATGATTCTTTGTATGTTCACATAGCACCTTAAAAATTTGATTTTGAGACATGCGATACTTCCAAACCCTTCATGTGGTGCTAGGTAAACCTGACATTGGTATCAGAGCCGACCTAGAACTTTAGGCGACAGTTTAACGAAGTTAAAACTCCGATCGAATCAAAAATACGGTTTTTTGGACCCTTTCTGGACAATTTTTGAAACTGTGTAAATTTCAGAATTAAAAATACGTAAAAAATTCAGCAGGGAATTTTAAGAAACACTGTAAAAAACGAAGCCCTAATTTGAACATTGCGCTGCGGAACCGCGGCCAGAGCTTGGTTGGGCCGCGGATTCGCGGCCGTACAGGAGAGTTGTGGCATCATTTTTATACAGTAATCTTCCTACCTGCTTGTATATATTTTTGGGTATTTTTAATCTGATTCAAGTGTTGAATGTTCTGGGGATGGTTTTGGATTCGGTGATTCGATCGGAATTTTAATCTCGTGCCTTTTTCAGATAATTTAGAAAGTATTAAAAAGTTCGAACGGATATCATTAACTCACTTTTTCCCGACATGAAAAATTTTCAACTGTTGAATCTTTTCTCGAGTTTAAATCTTTCGAAAATACGTGCAAGTTTTATGGTGGACCCTCTAGAAGACAAGAAACCTTAACTCGATTATGTGACCGTCTTGAACTGCCTTTTGAACCTTAGGGTTTGAGGCAGTACGGCGTGCCACATGTGAGGCGTTGGTTTGACCCTTCTATGGTTGGACCGCTACTACTGTGACACATTCCGGGTTTTTTGAACTCCGCTCAAGTGTTGAGCTTTAGGAAATTTTGGGTATTTGATTATTCGATCGAAATGTTTAATACTGTCTATTTATCTGGAATGTGATACAATATGTGGAATTCATATAGTTAGGCATGAAATGCGAAGTATGTGATATTTCGAATTTACGATGTCTAAAGAGAATGTGGATTCCAAATGTTGTAGTTTTACACTTTCTTTTCTGTGATCGTAAGTGTAGTATGTCGCATATCGCCGGTTTCGTTGCTATACATCAACGACAATCGGGGTACACATACTTACTTACGTTGATGATATATGATATTATGTGTTGCTGAGATATGATATGCAGGATTGTCGCGATTGAATAGCTGGGGTTTTTTTTATGTGAGATGAGAGTTTTATTTTCATTCATGTAAAATTCAAATGTAATGTAATATTCTTTTATTTGGGGCACTTCCGGGTTGAGGTTGATGTCACCAGTGTTGTATATTATTTACTTTTCCGCATTAGGATAGACCCAAGGAGGGGAGCACAAGTGACCGGGTTCTGGGGTTCAGTGGGAGGCCATCTCGAGGAGTCGAGACCGGGTCTCCTAAACTCCAGGATTGGTAGGGTCGCTTGCCGCTCTCGTAGGGGTCTAGGGGTGTGGGCTTGGCTATTCATCGCGACTGTGGAATCCGTATTTTCTATTGTTGGCTAAATACTAAATACGGTCGTCCTAGTATATCCCACATTATATCTATGTTTCTGCTGCCTGTGTTCTGTGATATCTGAGAAGAATGATATATTATATATGAGATATATAGTAGACGTTGCTTATGTTTTACACCCGCGCTAGTCCCGTCCCGGTATGCCGTTTGTTAAGTAACCTAACGGTGCATAACGGAACATTGCGGCGAATGCGGATGGCATAAGCGTACGTTGTATTTTCGTTTCTTTTCTGTGATTGGCTTAAGGACTTAAATGATGGGACTACATTAATATGATTAATGTAAAGAAAATAAACCTAAAAAGATGTTGTAGATTCGGATTTGAAAACCACTCGGCTCTTTATGAAAAAACTATATTTCAAAACTGCGGAGCTCAAGCCACTACTTTTGAAAACCATTTTGATTCTACGACAATATCAAGTTCAAAGCGTTAAAGATTTTCTTAAAAATCATCCACAACCCTCCGTCATTTTAGGAAGTAGAGTACTTAGTATTCGTGCTACGTTTGTTGACCTTAGCAAAGGCGTGGTGTACGGTAGCTAAGTGATGTCTTCCTACAATGCATATGATGCAGATTAATTAAGACGGGCATATGACTTTGTTGACCTTAGCCAAGGGTCATGTAAACGGGTCTGATTAATCAAGAAATGACATATTGAACTTGACTAGTGCTTGTGATTTGTTGACCATAGCCAAGGTCATGAGTACTAGGGATAAAAATCATATCGGGAATTTCAAGTGTTGAGATTTGCAATGAGATTGCATACCTTCCATATGATGGTTGGATCCCGATCCTACTGTGGGCAATAGTTGCTCCCAGGAGAGTTTTGCAGTTTACAATTAGCTAACTCATTAGGTGTCTAGAAAGGTGTTAACGGGGCTACGCCTCTGGGAAAACGAGGTTTACTTTAATTAGGTCCGTGCGAAAGCATAGGGAACCTCCCTCAAGTACCAATACTGGCCTGGCTGAACGGTTAGCGAAGTTGTAGACTGTAATTAATCCTGGCTAGTTTTCTTTTTAAGGTTTGAAAGAAAAACTTGATTAAAGCGGTGGGAGACATCGATTAGACAAGATAATAACCAATCTGATCTTTGCAAGAGCTTTCGCTGAGTGTATTCTTTTCTCTCTCTTAATGGCAGATACCAATGACTGGACTCAAGCTTCTACTAGATAAAAATAAACTGAATGGGACCAATTATAAAGACTAGCTGAGGAATATGAAAATAGCCTTGACTTATGATAAAGTATCATATGTCCTCACGGCTTCAGCCCCTCCCGTCCCAGGTCCAAAATCGTCAGTTGCGGACAAAGAAGTCCGCAAGACATAGGACGCTGACTGTGCCACGGCCAAATGCCTCACGCTTGCATCGATGGACTACACACATCAAAAGCAGCATGAGAATATGGACATGCAAGCCATATTCCTCCATACAAAGGAGTTGTATGGAGAGCAATCCCGCGTATTACGATACGAAGCATCAAATAAATTATTTCAGATGCGAATGGCCCCTGGCACATCAGTAGGAGACCATGTTCTGAAGATGATAGCTCTCATAGAAGAGCTTGAGGACCTTGGATGGACAATGGACAATGAACAATATACGGATATTATTCTACAGTCCCTCCCCTCCACCTTTGCTCAATTCATAGTTAACTTCAACATGCACAACATGGAGAGGGAACTACCTGAACTCCTTAATATGTTAAGGAGTGCAGAGAGCACACTGAAATCAGTGAAAACTCCTGTTTTGAGTGTTGGGCAATCTTCTTCTTCTCGCCCAAAGGCTAAGGCCAAAGGAAAGAAAAAGAAGAAGCCCACCAATCCTAAGGGTGGAGTTAAAAAGGTTAAGGGGAAGGAAAAGTCCAAAGCTAGAGAATCGGGGAAAAGGGAATGTTTTCATTGCCACAAAACATTGTTGGAGATAATGCCCTCAGAGTCAATTATTGGATCACAGGTACGTGATTGCAATGATTGATGGAGGACCTATCCCGGTAGGACAGTCTTACTCGAGATGATAGTATGCTATCTGGTTTACCTTTATCATCGTGTACTGTTTTAGGTGACCTGACACGTCGCTATTACACGTTGATAGAGCCCCTAGGATTCTTGCTTGACCACCAGCAGTATGAGGGCGATCATATAAGTGGGAGCTGGGGTCTATAAGCATATCCTGAAATGGTCCCTAGTCATGTGAGTTTCGAGACAGGGCATCGATACTCCATAGTAGACTAGTGTATACAGTCGAGACCCCGACGAGGGGCGGTGGCCGGTCTCACAAGCCACTGGAGTTGGATCACCTAAGATGTATACAGGTGCTCATTGGGTTATGAGTACACCGGACAGGACTCGCCGGGAACATGCCAGTTGGTCATATACCAGACGTCAAATGGCAGTTCCCTGGTGACATGTGTGCAGGTTAGTTCATCGACCTGGGGATCGTCATTTGTCTTGTGTGAGTTCCCACTGTACTTTGATTACTACCCTACCACGGCTCAAACGAGTCGTGCAAACAGGTTTTAGTTGGGTACAGTCCCGAGCCACATGGAGGCAGTGAGCGTATCTTCAGGGGTTCGTCTCTCCCGGTATTGGGGGTGAGGTCGTGCTGTGTCTAGGAGAGCCATTACACGAAGCCCTCGGCCGAGGCAAAGAGATTTACTGGTAGGTATTCCAGTAGTATCTCAGGGTGTTCTGGGCTACACTCCGACACGACTTGTACCGCTTTTGGGGGTCTGACTTTTACCAACCCCCTAGGCCCGCCATGCGATGCTCATAGACGAACGGACCGGACTGTACGGATATTGTCACTGACAGGCTCAGTAGTGTTGTCAGGCTGAGTTCACTCACAGACATCCCTTTTAGTCAGTACCTGGTAGCCCGTTACGTATTGGCTTATACCTCTGACGTGCTAGTGGTTAAATCCACAACCAAGGTGTTGACGAGTCTTTAGAGTCCCCCACATTCTGTTACTCTGCTTTCGGGCGAAAGGTTGTAGAGGCCGTATGGAGATATGGAAAGGTCCGATCAGATACGTACGGTATTGCACGGATCAGGATCGGACAGTTTGTACTATTGGCCGTATGGATATATGGCAGGGTTCGATCAGATACGTGCGGTATTGCACGGATCAGGATCGAACAGATATTACTAGCCGGTTTTGGTATAAGCCGGATTCTAGTATAGTACAGTGGAGATTTTATCTCATTGCATTTTGTATTTCGGTCGAAATACAGATGCGGGTGTGTATGCACAGTATCGGGGTTTTTCCTGTAATTTATTACGGGACCAATTTTCTGGAGTTGCCAGTTTGCTTTCCGTTTCGGCCGATTTCCTTTGTTCCGTTCATTGGCCGAAGATTGGTGGAGGATGGCTTATTTGCATTGTTGCAAATAAGCATTTGTGGAGGGGGTCTTTGCCTATTATCATGTCATGATACTTGTCCCATCATTTGACTTCATAAACTCATGATTGCTTGACTTTGTATATCATCATGGTTGTTGATGATGGGGTTGGTGGTAGGTGGTTGAGTGTGGGTTTTGATTTGGTGATCATTTCCTTTTGCATGATAGCCTTCTCTCTCTCTCCATGGTATTAGGGGATGGCTTTTTCATTCTATCATCTCTCCCCTCTCATTCTCACTCTCCTCTCTATTATTATGGCCGGCCAAGCACGGAGGAGGGGTTGCCCATTTTTGTAGTGGGGATTTTTGCTCTCTAGTTGCTAGAAAAATCCCCAAGTTCCTCCACATAATTCTTGTATCATCCCTCCACCAAAATGGCACCTCTATGAACCCCAAATGAGACACAAGTTCTATTATACATTCTACAGCAAATCTTGGGCACGTCGAGTAGCCGGCTTCGTGCCCGAGTTGCCTCGGCATTGAGGTGGGAGCCCGTAAACGATGTAGGCGATGTGGTGCACTTCCGGCGACGAGGACGAGACGGGACATTCCGTAGGAGATCGGGACGACGACGAGAAGACCGGAGGACTCGGATCTGTCGGTATACTTCTCTTCCCTTTCTAGTTAGTAGCTTAGACTTGTTAATGGTTACGATCCGGATGTTTAGTGCGCGGTGGTGCCGGTTTGCTAAGTCCGCAAAATTAAAGTTTTTCACCGCTTCCGCATTCCGGCGTCGGATTGACGGCCGGGGCGCCGCCGTGCACTTACAAACAGGACATTGGAAGCGCAACTGTATGGAGTACTTGAATCTCAAGAAGAAGCATGGGGATGCTTCCGCTTCAGGTGTGTTTGTGACAGAAAACTGTTCTTCAATAAACTCTGCTTCCTGGGTATTAGATACCGGTTCAGGTTCTCACATTTGCAATTCTATGCAGGGGCTGAAAAATAGCAAGGTTTTGAAGACAGGTGACCATACTCTCCGCGTTGGAAATGGTTCCAATGTACATACAGTCGCAGTGGGAGAGGATCACTTGGGGTTGCCATCTGGGTGTATATTGGTTTTGAACCCATGTTATTTTGTACCAAGTATGCTATGTAATATAATATCTGTTTCTTTGTTAGACAATGAAGGATATAACTTTATATTGCAGAACAATGTTATGAACATTCACCTGAATCAAATGTTGGTTGGGTATGGTATACTTAATAATGGGATATACGTCCTAAATCAACACACAGTTTTTAGCATACAACACACTAATCAAAGAAAACTTTCAGAAATAAATGAAGATTTTCTTTGGCACTGTAGACTTGGACATATTAACGAAACAAGACTAAACAAGTTACACAAAGATGGATATTTAAACTCCTTTGAATATAAATCTTATGCGACTTGCCAGTCTTGTATCAAGGGTAAAATGACCAAAACTCCGTTTACCGGACACGGAGAAAGAGCTACCGAGCTCCTAGGACTCATACATAGTGATGTATGTGGGCCAATGTCTACACAGACTGGAGGCGGTTTTTCTTACTTCATTACTTTCACTGACGATTTCTCTAGATTCGGTCATGTATTTTTATTAAAGCATAAGTCCGAAGCTTTCGAGAAATTCACTGAATATAAACAAGAAGTAGAAAAACAAACCGGCTTGAGTATCAAAATGCTTCGATCAAATCGAGGTGGGGAGTACCTCAGTACAGAATTTGCAAACTTCCTAAAAGAGAATAGGATTCTCTCTCAGCTCACTCCTCCTTACACACCACAGCACAACGGTGTGTCTGAACGACGGAATAGGACCCTATTAGATATGGTCCGATCCATGATGAGTGATGCTGAGTTACCTGTCTCATTTTGGGGGCATGCATTGGAGACTGCAGCGTTTCTTCTGAACAGGGTTCCAACTAAAACCGTGTCTACTACGCCATATGAGATATGGCATGAAAAGAGACCATCTCTTAAGAGAATTAAGATTTGGGGTTGTCCGGCCTATGTTAAAAAGCAGAATCCGGACAAACTCGAGACACGGTCGGTCATGTGTAACTTTGTGGGATATCCAAGGAACTCTTATGGATATCTGTTCTACCACAAGGAGGAACAAAAGGTGTTTGTTTCTCAGCATGCCACATTCTTGAAAAAAGAGTTTTTTACAGATAAAGATGATGGCAATGTGGTGGATCTAGAAGAGGTTCTAGAGACACAAACTACAAATGACGACTTAGTTGAACCGGCTATTGCAATAGAAACTGAGGAACCTCGGCCACTCCGTAGGTCTGGTAGGACTTCTCGCCCACCGGAGAGGTACTACGGTTTCCTCATTGATGGTGACAGAGAAGACTGCATCATGGAGGATGATGATCCTACCAGTTTTCAGCAAGCTATCACGAGTGGAGACTCTGTGAAGTGGCTGGATGCCATGAGATCCGAAATGGAGTCTATGTACACTAACAAAGCATGGACTTTGGACGTTGTACCCCCTGGGGTAAAACCTGTGGGGTGAAAATGGATCTTTAAAAGAAAGATTGGTGTAGATGGGCAGGTAGAGACCTATAAGGCAAGACTTGTGGCGAAGGGTTTTCGTCAAAGACCAGGTTTGGACTATGACGAGACTTTTTCGCCCGTAGCCATGCTTAAATCCAATCGGATCCTACTTTCCATTGCTGCTCACTACGACTATGAAATCTGGCAGATGGACGTTAAAACGGCATTTCTAAATGGAGATTTAGAAGAATGCGTTTATATGGATCACCCAGAGGGCTTCATTGACAGTGGGAGCAGCGGGAAAGCATGTAGATTGCTTAAATCCATATATAGGTTAAAGCAGGCATCACGGAGTTGGAACATCTATTTCGATGATGTTATCAAAGCGTTTGATTTCATCAAAAATCCAGATAAACTTTGTGTTTATAAGAAGGCTGTAGGAAGAGTTGTCACATTCCTCGTATTGTATGTGGATGACATTCTTCTGATAGGAAATGATATTTCTATGCTACAGTCGGTCAAATCTTTCTTATCACTAAGGTTCTCCATGAAGGACCTGGGTGATGCTACATACATTCTGGGCATAAGGATCTATAGGGATAGATCCAAGAGGTTATTGGGATTGTCCCAAACCAGGTACATCAACACCATCCTAAAAAGGTTTAGTATGGAAGACTCCAAACGGGGTGCCTTACCCGCTTACCATGGGGTCACTCTCTCCAAGGATTCTTGCCCAAAGACCGATGAAGAGAGAGCTCGCGTGAGCATTATACCCTATGCTTCGGCAGTAGGATCTATAATGTATGCGATGTTATATACACGCCCAGATGTAGCTTATGCACTTAGTGTTGTAAGCAGGTATCAATCCAACCCAGGGGAGAATCACTGGATAGCTGTGAAGAACATTCTTAAGTACTTACGAAGGACTAAAGAATTGTTCTTGGTGTATGGTAATGGAGATCTCCAAATGGAGGCCTTTACCGATTCGAGCTTCCAGAGCGATAAGGACGACAACAAATCTATCTCAGGGTCTGTATTTACCCTCAATGGAGGGGCGGTAATTTGGAAGAGTTCCAAACAGGTACCGTTGCAGACTCTACGATGGAGGCTGAGTACATTGCTGCGAATGATGCCGCCAAGGAAGCCGTCTGGATGAGGAAGTTCGTCTCGGAGCTAGGAGTAGTTCCAACCATTATTGATCCAATACCATTGTATTGTGATAATAATGGGGCTATGGCGTTAGCCAAGGAGCCCAGGTCCCATCAGCGATCCAGACACATCCTCAGGCACTTTCATTTGATCCGGGAGATTGTAGATCGCCGCGAGATCGAGATTAAGAGAGTAGACACAAAGAATAACGCCGTGGATCCACTCACCAAGGCCCTCCTTCAGCCGCAGCATGAACGACTTTTTGAGATGTTGGGTATGAGATACGCCAATAACTGGCCTTAGTGCAAGTGGGAGATTGTTGGATATATGTATGCCCTAGAGGCCATTATTTGATAGTGGATGTATTTATACATGTATATATATATATATATATATTCAGCGTACATTCTTGCTCGACATGATAGTATGCTATCTGGTTCTTCTTTATCTGACATGTTGATTTGATCATGTTTTTATTCATTCATACATGTTGATAAAGCCCTGAGGATATAGGCTTGACTACTATGATTATGATGGAGATCATACTAGTGGGACATCTGTAGTTTATAAGCATATCCTGAAATGTCCCTAGTCGTAGGTGTATCGAGACGGGGCATCGATATACCAGAGTAGACTAGCGTATATGATACTAGACCCATATGATGGGCGATGGATGATCCCACATTCGTCGATGTTTGACATCGAGATCGTATACGGGTGCTCAGTGGTGACTGGGTACACTGGACGGACTCGCCGAGAACTCCTATATGGGATTATATCTATCGTCGGATAGAAGTTCTGAGGTGACACTGGTGCAGGTTAGTCTGTAGACCCGAGATCGTCATAGAGTCTTGTGTGTTCTCCCACTGTACTTTGATTACCACCCTACCACGGTTCTACTGAGTCGTGCAAACAGGTGGCCGTTAGGTACAGTCCCGAGACACACGAAGGCGATGAGCGATAGGAGGGGTTTCGTCTCTCCCGGTAATGGGAGTTGATGCTGTGCTGTGCTCGATTGGCTATATCAGTAAGTCCCTGGCCAGGGCTGTTGAGATTTACTGATAAGTGTTATCAGTAGTTTCTCGATCTGTTATAGACCTTTCATCGGCACGACTTATTGAGTTATTGGGGTCGACGTTACCATCCCTATACTCGATATGCAGCATATCTGACGAAGAGACCGGACTGTACGGTAGTGTTGCCGGTTGGCTCGACGGGAGTTGTAACAGGTCCGCTTGTTTTCTTCTGATCGCTCAATACCCGGGTGGCCGTTACGTTTAGCTGACCGCTTGCGGCTTGTAGGTATTTGATATGATCATTACCTACTGCCGGCGTATTGACGAGTCTTAGAGTCCCACAATGAAGTTTCCTGGCTCAGGCGAAAAGATGTGGTGTGCATATGAGATATGCGCGGGGACCCGATTAAATACGGATATGTGATACCGTATATTAATCGGGCATTTTCTATTGGTCAGGTCGTATGTGATATGACCGGTTTGCAAAATCAAGTGTTGATTTAACAAATGACTTTTAGATTAATTCTTTAATCAAACTCTTTTATATTTTGTATGCATACATGTATGCACATGATGATGTGCATGGATACATACATGCATACATAGTATCATGGTTGTTGATACAAGTTTGGTGGCAATGCAAGACTTACATTGTAGAATTATCTATTTATTTTTCATTTTGTAAAAAGGAAAGGATAATTCACAAGAGGTTAATGTTTATCATCTTTGACCATGCTTCAACCACTTATTAACCTTGAGTTAATTATCCTTTTACCTTTTAACTCATTTTGAAAAATATCTAGATAATTCTAACCATGGTTGAAGTGAGAAGGAATTTAGATATATTATTCTTTTCTCATTTCAATTATTCACTCTCTCATCTCTTTTCTTTTTGTGAGAAAGCAAAGCCACCATCTTCTTCTTCCTCTCTTGATCATTTTCTTAAGTGAGGTTAATTAAAAGAAAGAGTTTTGATCAAAGAATACAAACCACATCATCATACTATACACATCTAGCCGGTTTGTGTAGGGTGTTTGCTCTACTCCATTGATACATCGAGTAAAGCAAGGAGCTTTGGGAAAAGGAGCTTCGGGTGGATCGTCGTGGACTTAGAAGACCTCAAGCGAACCTTTTTTCCAACCCTCAAGTGGCCAAGGAGTTTAGCGTAGGGAAATACAAAGGTTGTACTCTCAAAACCCTAGCCTTTATTACTTGTGTTGTTGTTCATGTAATGAAACCCTAATTTTCTAGTGATGATTCTTTGTATGTTCACTTAGCACTTAAAAATTTTATTTTGAGACATGTGATGCTTCCAAACCCTTCATGAGGTGCTAGGTAAACCTAACAGGGAGAATCACTGGATAGCTTCCAGGGAGGTAAGGATGACTGAATGTCAGTCGCAGGCATTGTCTTTACCTTCAGTGGATGGACGGTATATTGGAAGAGTTCCAAGCTAGATACCGTGTCAAACTAGACGATAAAGGCTTGTGACATCGCTATCAAAGATACTACCAAAGAGGCAGTTTGGGTGTATACAAGTTCATGAGATGAACTAGGTTCCTACCATTGTGTGACAATGGAAGTGTGGCTTTGGCCTAGGAACCCCGGTCCCATCAGTGACCCAGACATATTCCAAGGCAGTATCACCTGATCCTGGAGATGGCTGATCTCCAGGGGATCGAGGTTAGGAGAGCAGACTCAGAGGACAACACGGCGGATCCACTCACAAAGGCCTTTTCCCAAAGAGAGACTTTTATGGGATGGTTGAGTATGAGATACTACAACCACTACTATATGATGGCCCTAGTGCAAATAGGAGATTGTTAGTTTTATGTATGCCCTAGAGGCCATTACTGTACATGAGATGTATATTGTAGTGGATGCTGGGACATATATAGGGAGGAATTTCTTGCTCGACATGATAGTATGCTATCTGGTTGCTCTTTATCTTAACATGTATACTTACTGTCTCTCTGTTACATGTTGATAAAGCCCTTAGGATGTGTACTCGACTTCCAGGATTATGATGCAGATCATACTAGTGGGGCCTGGGTAGTCCATGAGTACATCCTTCAATGTTCCTAGTCATGGGAATATCGAAACGGGGCATCGATATTCCAGAGTAGACTAGCGTATATCTTCTCGACCCATGTGATGGGCGATGGATAATCCTATAGCCATTGGTGTTTGACATCAGAGATGGTATGAGGGTGCTCAGTGGAGACTGGGTACACTGAACGGACTCGCCGAGAACACCCAGATGGTATTGTACCTCACGTCAGATGGTAGTTCTCTGGCGACACTGGTACAACTTAGTCTGTTGACCCGAGATCGTCATAGATTCTTGTGTATCTCCAACTATGATTTGATTTCCACCCTACCACGGCTCAACTGAATCGTGCAAACAGGTGGTTTTTGGGTACAATCCCGAGTCACATGGAGGTAATGAGCGATAGGAGGGGATTCGTCTCTCCCGGTATTGGGGGTTGATGTTGCGCCATGTTCGATTGGCCATAACTAGAAATCCCTGGCCAGGGTTGCTGTGATTTACTGGTAAGTGTTATCAGCAGTTTCACGAACGTTATGGACCATACATCGGCATGAATTATCAAGCTACTGGGGTCTGACGTTTACCACCCTTAGGCGAGATATACGACATATCAGACGAACAGACCGGACTGTACGGTAAGTGTTACTGATTGGATTAGCAGGAGTGTGAGCAGGCTTGCTCTTTGATCTTCTGATCGCTCAATACCCGGGTGGCCGTTACGTTTAGCAGACCGCTAGCGGCTTGTGGGTGACTGATATGATCACCACCTACTGCCAGCGTATTGACGAGTCTTTAGAGTCATACACAGAGGTTTCCTGGATCAAGAGAAACGAAATATGAGCGCATATGTGATATGTGCGGGACCGAGAATAATACCAGTATGTGATACTGTATTCTATTCTCGCGATTTGTATCATCGGTCGGTTATATGCGATATAGCCGGGTTACCAAATCAAGTGTTGATTCGATATATTGATACACTAGATATTAGTCGGTTATATGCGATATGACTAGATCATTAAATCAAGTGTTGATTTAATGATTTAATGTATAATTATATATTTGATATATTACTTTACTTTAACTAGTATTGGTTCACTTAAGATAACATTTTCTCACTTGATGTGCATAATGTATATATGATGTATAATTGTGTACATGTTTGTATCATGCTTGATGATACATGCAAACATGGGTGGGTGTGTGACATACACCATGTTTATTTATAATTGTGAGGGTTTTTATTTATTTTAAGTATTTCAAAATGCTGTCATGGCTTGAAGCTTCATGAAGGTTCAAGCATCTTTGACAAAATCCACACACTTTGTTTTACTTAAGATATTTTTTAAACCAAACCATTATATTAAACCATGGTTATGTCTCTACAGGAGTTAGTGGATGACACTAACTCACCCATGGTTGCATTATGATAATGATCTTCACTTATTATTCTTTTCTCATTATTCTTTTCTTGCTTCTTCTTCTTCTTCATCAAGAAGAAAACCTTGCTAGAATTTTTCAAGTGAAGAAATAAAGTGAGAAATCAAATTCCAAAGTGAACCTACTTCCTATTTCATCATCCTCTACTACTTGCCATTTAGTTTAGGGTGTTCTCTTCACAAAGTTTTTGACCTAGTGAAGATGGAGTTTGAGTTTGAGTCTCCTCGACGTAGATCATCTTCGGCCTCGAAGACAACGAGCTAGCCCGTTCATTTCTCCGAGGAAACCATCACTAGAGTCCGGGATCTCGATGATCGCAGCGAAGGGACGTCAACACGGAGTTTTAGAAGTGAAGGACCGGATCTACAAAGGTTGTATTTTCATTCACTTCCTTTTGTAATGTTAGATTACAAGTTTTGTTACCCTAGTTTTCTAGTTCGATTCGTAGGTTGATTGCTTAGCACCCCCTTGAAATTTTTGTTGTGGCATGAGTGATGCTTGCAAACCCTAGGCTAGGTGCTAAGGAATCCCAACAGCTACCCCCGGGCCTACGACTCAAAGCATCAGCTACCACAATCGCCTTGCCACGAGTAATAAAAGATCTCATAATCGCAATCCTTCACAAGTTCCATCCAACGACGCTGTCTTAAAATCAGATCCCCCTACCGTAAGATGTACATTAGCTCTGGTGGTCTATGAAAATCTGACACGACTCTCCGTACAAGTAGTGTCTCCAAATCCTCAGCGCAAGACCACCGCGGCCATCTCAAGATCATGAGTGGGATAATCCTGCTCGTGCTTCTTCAACTGTTGGAAAGCATATGCAATAACTCTAGCATGCTGCATCAAAACACAATCGAGCCTCACTCGCGAAACATCACAGTAAATAACAAAGTCGCCCGATCCAGAAGGCAAAGATAGAACTGGTGCAGTCGTCAACCGAGTCTTCAACTGCTGAAAACTCAGCTCGCATGCCACAGTCAAAAGAAAAGGAACCCCTTCCTAGTCAGTACGGTCCGTGGTGCAGCGATACTCAAGAGATCCTGCACGAAACGGCGGTAAAAACCAGCTAAGCCTAAAAAGCTGCGGACCTCTGTCACCGATACAGGTCTGGGCCAAAGCTGTACGGCCTCGATCTTCCTCAGGTCCATACGAATACCGTCTCCCGTAACCACATGACCTAGGAAGTCAACACTATCAAGCCAGAAGGAACACTTCGAGAATTTAGCAAACAGCTGGTGCTCTCTCAATGTCTGCAAAGCCATCTTCAAGTGTTGTTCATGTTCCTCTCGACTCTTGGAATAGACCAGAAATGTCATTAATAACACAATAATAAACTGGTCGAGGAACGGCCTGAAAAATCTGGTTCATCACATCCATGAATGCTGCTGGGGCATTGGTGAGTCCAAACGACACCACCAAAAATTCATAATGCCCGCAGCGCGTACTAAAAGCAGTCTTCGGAATGTCATCATCCCGAACCCGCAACTGATGATAACCTGATCACAAATTAAACTTAGAAAAGTGTCCCGCACCCTGGAGCTGATCAAACAAATCGTCAATGCGAGGTAAAGGGTGTCTATTCCGCACTGTAACTCGGTTCAATTGATGAAAAATCAATGCACAACCTCAACTGCCATCCTTCTGCTTGACGAACAGAACAGGAGCTCCCCAAGACGAAACACTTGGACGTACAAGTCCTCTAGCAAGCAACTCTCTCCCTAAGCTCTGCCGGCTTATCGGGAACAACGTCGGGAAACTCTCGCACGATAGGAACCCGGTCCAATGAATCAACTGTGGCTCCGGTATCACGAATAGAAGCTAAAAATCCCCGACATCCTCTCCTCGAATGTCGACTAGCGAAAAAGGCTGAAATCAAACTGTGAGGGACGGCACCACGGTCCCCCAGCACAAAAAGAACTGGCTCGCCGGGAAAAACCAAACGTGACTGTCTCCTCGCGGCAGTCCACAGACACATAGCACATAGCTAACCAGTCCATGCCCAGGAGAACGTCAAAGTCCAACATATCTAGAAGGATCAAATCAACGGACGAATCTCTATCTCCTATCCGATTGGCACATGACTGAAACACGTGTCGGGCAACAAGTGACTCACTAACAGGAGTAGTCACGATAAGCGGCTGATCTAGCAAACACGACTCTCGGCCCAGCTTCGGCACGAAGTGTGTATAAACATACGAGTGCATAGATCCCAGATTAAACAAAACGTGTGCATCAAAAGAGCATACGGAATAAGTACCTGAAAGCTCTGCATTGGACGCCTGCGCATCCTGATGAGTCGAAGCAAATGCTCATGCCTACCCCCTACCTGCAACTAGCTGTCCTCCTCCTCTTCCACCCTGTCCTCTCTGAACAAACCCTCCGCGGCCACGACCTCTCTGAACATAAGTCTAACGCGGATCAACAACAGGCGTAAAAGGCGACTCTCCCTGAGGTGAAGGTGGTAAGGTAACATATGGTACAGCTGTCCTTCTCTGGCGTACCATGGTACAATTCCTAACGAAGTGATGGAGACTCCCGCACCGGAAGCATCCAGATGATGACTGCTGACCCTCCTGGGGGTAAAAACTAAACAACCGACCTCGTCCTAAGCCTCTGCTACTCCCGCGACCTGAACGTAATCTGTCGCGGCGTCTAAACATTTGTCTCTGGGCTGATACACCTGTACGAGTCCTCCTCGGTTCCGGAACTTCCAAAGTCTCAGGAAGACGCTCCTCATCTAGTAGGGCTGCGTCCACTGCTGCTGTATACATGACACAATGTTGTGTGCTGATAGCGAGGAATAACTGGGTAACAAGAGTGGCAACCTCCTGTCGCTGCGATCAACTGGCCTCAACTAATGATCCCATCATCTGGCGCAAATCCTGCATATATGTTTCTAGCCTAGTGATACGATCTATCAAAGGCGAATCAATCTGCTCCTGTACAGCTTAAACCCATTCTAAACTAACTAGAATGCTTGGAAAACATAAACTAAACTAAATGGAAATGATTATACCTCATGGATGAAACTCAAGAGAGCCCTAGCTTCCCAATGTTATCAAAATCCCACTTTGCTTGGTCCATTGTATAGAGGATGAAGAGGTGGTCATTTTTTTTTGTGAAAGGGGTATAGGGTTTTGGCAAGATTTTTGAGATGATATTTGGGGTTGAAGGTGGAGGGAAGTGAGCTTGAGGAAGATGAAGAAGGAGATGTAAAATGGTGGGGGAAAGAGAATTGAGGCAGCCCCCCCTCTCTCTCTCACTTATTCTCACACTCTCTCTCTCCAAGCATGCTTACCCCTCATCATTATATCCCCCTTCTCTCTCTCCTCAATCATTTCTTTCTTTTCTCACCATAATAAAACCAACCCTAACCAAAACAACACAATGAATATGTCATGGTGCACTAACCATGAAAAACTGTAGAAACACGGATTTGGCTTAATCGCGATTAGCAGTGCACTAATCGGGTTTTTATTTAAACTGCATATAATTGATTTTTAAAAATGCTAAATCCTTTAAATATATTTTTAAATGAATAAATCATTTTAATCTCCAATTATTTCACAATTATTGGTATATATTTATACCCTTTTTCGAAAACCCCAATTTCGCAAATAGGCAGTTTTCAGGAAATATATTATTTTAATATTAAATTCCAAAAATAATATTTTATATTTTCTGAAATGTTACAAGTAATTGAAACTTTTGCCTGAAGCTTCTGGTTTGAAATCAGATCCCAAAACGAACATAATTCTTAACTAAAACACTAATTAAACACTAATTTAATACAATATGGGGTTTTAGTGTAATTTGGTGCAAAGACTTGGATTAAACGACACTAATAACACTTAGTTAAGCTAATCAAGCCATAAAAACCTTAACTTGACCTAATCTCGTCTTAAATATTAAAGTTTGCACTAATTACCATATAAGCACAACATTAAGCTTAAAACTAAAAGTTAAGCGAATTAAGTATTTGATTTAGGCTATTGCCTCAAGATGGTTGAGAAAGGGATTCAAACATGCTAGCATACATGGAGACTTGCTAAGAACCATGCTTGATTGCAAAAAGAGGAGAGTAGTTGTGAATTTTGGCAAGGATTTTGTGTTAAGCTTGTGGATTTTCTTTGACATGGAGGCTTAGCAAATGAAGAGGAGAAGAAGAAGATGAAGGGGAGAGGGGGCTGCTGCTGGCTTGAGGGGAAGAGAGGGGGGGGGGGGGAGAGAGTTCTCAAAGTCAAGGGCCACGCCTCATAAATACCCTCCCCCCCATGCTTCAATTTTCCATTTCATTTTCTTTATTTATTTCTTGAGTTTTTTTTGTTTTCTTTTTAAAAAGGAAACTAGACCCATAATGGAAATAAAAGGAAGGCATGCTATAATATTTAATGTTAAGTTGCCATGGTTGTAAAAACACAAATTAACGTTGGGTAAAATTGGATTAGTGCATGATTAACTAAAATTTTAGCTTAGAAATTAATAAATTAGCAAATAGATAATTAAGTGAACAATAAATTAAATGATAAGTAATAAAACACAATTATATAAATAATTATATATTTTCACTATATAAAAAAAAGATTTATTCCAGTCTATGTGGGATTAGCTATTAATGAAGATTTATGAAAAACATGCATTATCGCTAATTAACGCGAAAATAACCTAAACGAATTTTCAAGGCGTTACAACTGTCCTCAGATCAGTCATGTTCGGCTATTACATATATAGTGCCCAACACGAAAACAATGTGCTTAAGAGCAAAATCAGCCCCAAAAGGCGTATCCAATAATCATGTGCGTCTTGTGCGCATGGAAATCAAATCCAAATACAAGTGCCACAATATGCACAAAAGAAAAACTAAGTACAACGGGTGTGCACGAAAGCATCTGTCCAGTGCAACGGGTGTGCACGACAACAATATCAAGTGCATCTAGAGTACACGAAAATCTCAACCCAGTGCAACTAACATGCATGAATGAAAATCCCAATCGAGTGCATCCAGTGTGCACAAAATCACATCTTATATCATGCGCCCAACATGCGAGAAAATACAAATCAAGTGCATCCGTCATGCACAAATGAAATCTAAATCAAGTGCATCCAACATGCATGAATAAAATCTAAGTCAAGTGCATTCGTCATGCATGAATGAAATCCAAATCAAGTGCATCCAACATGCACGAATAAAATCTAGGTCAAGTGCATCCGGTGCGCACAAAATCCAACCCAAGCGCGTCAGGTCCATATAAATGCCCAGTGCGGTAAAGCGCACGAAAAACGAACGTCAAGTGCAATGCGCACAAAAACATAAATCTGGTAAAACGAATGCTCAAAAACAAAAATCGGCGCAACCAATGTACGGAGTATAAATCTAGTGCAACCAATGTACGAAATACCGATCTGGTGCAACCAATGCACAAAAATATAAATCCAGTGCAACAAATGCACGAAATATAAATCTGGTGCGACAAATGCACGAAATGAAAATCTAGTGCAACATATGCACGGAACACAAATCCGGTGCATCCAGTGCACGAAATACAAATCCGGTGCATCCTGTGTACGAAATACAAATCCGGTGCATCCAGTGCATGAAATAAAAATACAGTGCAACAAATGCACGACGTAAAAACCTAGTGCAACAATTGCACAAAATACAAATCGGGTGCAACAAGTGCACGGAAATGCATTAATAACTCAAATGCGTATAAAAACAACACCGAGTGTACCAAGGTGTATAAAATCAAAAACGCGTGCAACTGCATGCACAAAACACGTATCAATGCACTGCAAGCACATGTGAGCTATACCGAGTGCAAAAATCAAATCAAGTGTGTACCACATGCACAAATCCAATCAACTGTATGAAATCCACGAAATCATAAACATATGCTACCAAGGCACAAAATCGATATCAAGTTCAATAGATATGCACAAATCGCAATTCAACACAACTGTGTATAAAATATATATCAAGTGCAATAACTATGCACAAAATGTAAATACCCAGTAGGTGCAGCCATGGTGCACGCAAACAATATCATGAACTCAATTATCAAAACTCAAATCCAAGCGATACAAGCGTGATACTTGGATCATAAATGCAAATCGCAACAAATGACATTGAGGTACACCTCCTACAATGTCAAAAAAAAGTCGGTGTGCCCAAACTGGCAGAGCAAGAACATCCGCTTGCCTCCTACTCATGGTCTGGTGTCTCTGTCTCTGGGTCCTCATTTTCTCTGTGGATTACAAATCTCGAAATCCATCGGCTCGTCGGCCCGGTCAGGTGTACTAACGGAAACGATTCCGCTCTGACACTCCTCTGGTCATCTCTCGGCTAATTAGCATAACCACTCGTGAAGCAGCACATCACTGGCATCGGCCTCTGGCCCTCTGAATACACGCGACACAACTGATCCTGGGTGCAAACCTTATCGCAGCAGTGTCCTGGAAGGAACCTGCTTAGGGTCTCGTCCGATCTCGCCTATGCCGAACTATACAGAGGCTGGCACTCTTGCATAATCTTTTCTCGTTTTCTGGACATCTGCGTTCTAAGCACAACATTTCCTCAGGAACTGGCTATATCCCAATGCCTCTGTGTACATATCCGATCTCTAATCTCACTGGGGAGTAACAACAGTTCGTCAGCATCTTGCACGAACCTCTTGCTCCACTCGTCTTTATTATCGTCCACTTAGACATCACGTCATGTTATCTGCGTACTGCAATTGTTCTCGGGTATAGTCAATCCGGAATCTCTCACACGGACTCAAAATCGCAAAATCGATATCTTCATCACTATGTAGAAGATCTCTAGCCGAACACGTCCTCGGTAACTCGTCCCAACCATCGGAGGAATACTTAATACTCGTCCGTTCTCGATCAACTCACAACGCATCTGGGTGAGGTCCTCTATTCGAAGCTGGTCAACTTTCTGATCTCCTATCAGATCATCCAACGAACAACGTCATCTCTGGATCAATCTACTCTAGATCTGAATAAGATTCTCCACACTGGAAATCTTCAACTCAACTGAGCCTGCGTCGGCGTATCAAATTTGACAAATCACCTTCGTCTCTCAACTCAAGATAGACTAGCTATCATCTGTCGCATCTTTGCCGGAAAGCTCCAGCGATCTCAGCTCGTAAAGTCTGGAGGCGACATCCCATCAATCTCAGCAACAGCTGGGTCATCTGTCTGCATGGTAGACGGCATCACAAACTCTGAGGTAGGCTGTACATCAACAGTCCTCTCACAACAGGTGGCCTCTATCAGTGGCCCGATCAACTGGTGCAAAACCGAACACTCGCCTCAACAAGAGGTCACGACACAAATACTAAATCGAGACGTTCCCATGTCACCAGAAAACACGATGGTCAGTCCTTGTCCATGATGAGCTCGCCCTGACCGCATCACTAGCAGCAGCTTAATCTGTGCTCAAACCATGGTGACAGGAACCTCAAGCATGTATCAATGAAGATAATGTTAGTTATATGTATGCTCTAGAGTCCATTATTGTACATGTGATGTATATGTCACGACCCGAAAGGTACAGAACATGACCGGCACTTAAATTACGAAACGTCTCGAGGCGTACGTAATTTAAGTAAGCCAAAACCCAGAAATCAAAACCAAAGAAGCAGTAGAGTGAAGGAAAAACCAACTTAAAACAAGTAGTTTTAATAGCATAAACCGAATTATGCACATTAAAAACATCAAGTATTTACCGAAAATTTCGGCAGAGTCTCCTTTGTAAATACTGGCCCCTAAACGGGATACAACATGAATAGTATACGAAATCAATAAAAAGGCATCCCCAAGCGGTAGCTAGCTCTTCGTCAATCGACGGTCACAACCACACAAGCAATATAATATACAACGCCAAGGGCGAGAATCAAAACTCAAAAGGAAACTCAAAACAGCAAGAAAACCATAGAAATACAACGCGCGACTCTAAAGTCGAAAGAATAAACATCACTGGTCTCTATCTCTGAAATAAATACATGTTTGGTTGATGGAACTTCTAGATACAACAGAATAATAATATACAAGGTATAATGATGGGTACGATACCAATAAACCCACCTACTAGCAAGTCACCCGAAAGAAGCAGTGCCAGCAAAGCCGTAATGAAACCTGTATGGCAAAACCTGCAAGAAACTGTGGCACAACGGGAGTGAGTTGCTAACTCGTGAGTAGAAAAACATCTACGAACAGAAATCGCATGAACAACGCAATCCTAGGTCATAAGATCATAATATATCCTCAAATATATAACCTGCATCCTATAACAATGGCTAGGGTAAATATCTAACCCAAGTGTAATCCCATGTGCCCGTGTCAGTGCCTCAGGTAGCAATATATCATATGGATGATGTATGAATGCATGAAAACAGAATACATGTACTAAAGAAACTGCTTTCATAATTTAGTGAGATTTCCTTTGTATTTTTAAAATGAGGTATCATAAATGAAATCAGCATAACCAGTGTCTAGCATCGACACAAACATAAATCTCAATGTCTCAAAATCTCAGGCTCCGGCTATCCAGACTGGCCTGTATCATCAAATCTCAGTACCTCAATATCTCGAAATCTCAAAGTCTCAATCTCAACAACTAGGGCGCTGTCAGTCCAGACCGGCCCCTACCATCCATCTCAAGACCACGACGGTATCCTCCGGATATCCGACGCGTCGGGTAAAATCACCGGTAGGTATTCTCCCCCTGCCAGGCTCACATCGTCATCACCACATGCTTCTTGCCCCGGGGTACCTTACCGGGTCCACTATGTACCCAAAACGGTTCCTCCACTCCTCGAACTCGGGTCTCACATGTCGCTCTCTACACCGAGAAAACACATGGTGGATGCACTGAAATATCATATCAAGGGTAACCGGGTTTTTAAAACAATTACATATTCTCTTTTGAAATACCCGCAGTTCATTAAGGATCTTGGCTAAACAAAACTAACACAAAATCTACAAGTTCTAACTACTATGTAGAATGGTTATACCTAGGTCTTGAACTCCTTCTCTTCTTGTTGTTCTCCTCCTTACTTGCTCCTTGTAATAGTTTGTACGGCTCCTCCTCGTCGTCTCCTCTTTGTCGAAGATAGATCCACCCGAGGGTTCGAACTTGAGCTCCTACCTCAACCTAGAGGTAACTAAGGTACTTGGTTTGCTAAACCTAGAACCCTAGAAAGAGTAGAGAGTAGTCTTGGTGTTTTATCTCAAAGGAAAATGGTTCTCAACTCATGAGAGGGATTTTCCTTGAGCTAGAGGAAGAAGGAGAGCAATGGATGAGAGAGAAGATGCAAGTGAGAATGATACCATTTTACAACCATGCTCTCATAATTTAGAAAAATGATAATAACAATAATAATTAACAATTTATGATGGTGAGTTGATGAATGACCATTATCATTTCATTCATTAAATGCTTTTGCAAAGAATAAGAAGCATCTTTGAAAACAAATGATGATGGTCAACAAGTCCACTTTGGTCAACCGGTCAACTAAGTCAACAAAAGTCAAGAGTTCAACTCAACCATGGAACAATAATTGTTAACTAATATTATTAATCATATTTCATATTCTCATTAGGGTTTGGAAAAAGACAACAGTCAACTGTGCATACACACCCGTACCATAACCCTAATGAGAATCCTCTGCCTCTGCCTCAGTCAACTGTGCATACACACCTGCATCCGTGATCCGAGGAACACGAATACAATGAGGTAAAACTAACCCCAAAACATATACTAGGATCTGGCTTAAACCAAAGCCCACCAGTAATAACTGTCCGGACACCAAACGTGCACAAGTGCGCGGATGTGAACGAACCCCGTCGCAAAACCATGCGACCTCTACTCTGTTTTTCCCAAAGGCGAATAACCCTCTGTGTGGGACTCTAAAGACTCGACACTACGCTGGCAGTGGGTTTAAACACAAACCGCAAGCGGCACTAGCTGTACGTAACGGTCCCCAGGTAGATGCCGATAAGAAGACTGATGAGGTGAACCCATCCGAACTCCTTCTGAGCCTGTATGTGACAATCTCCGTACAGTCCGGTCTGTTCATCTGAGAGTATCGCATGGCGGGCCTAGGGGGCGGTAAACGTCGGTCCCTTAATAGCGGTACAAGTCGTGTCGGAGTGTAGCCCAAAACACCCTGAGAAACTACTGGTAACACTACCAGCAAATCTCGCTTGCCCTGGCCAGGGACGACTATGTGTAATGGCTCTCCTAGACACAGCGCGATATCAACTCCCAATACCGGAAGAGACGAATCATTTCTTACCGTCACTGCCTCCAATTGCTTCGAGACTGCACCCAACTACTACCTGTTTGAACGACTCAGTAGAGCCGTGGTAGGGTAGTAATCTAAGAACAGTGGGAACACACTCGAGGCGAAGTGACAGTGTCAAGTCAGCGGACTAAGCTGTACTCATGTCACCTGGGAACTGTTAACTGACGATAGGTATAATACCAACCAACAGTTCCCGACGAGTCCTGTCCAGTGTACTCGTAACCTAACGAGCACCTGCATACTATCTCCAGTATGACGTACTGATGGCTGTGGGACAGACCATCTCCCCTGCTGGGAAAAGAAGCGTATGCACCAGTCTACTCTGGAGTATCGATGCCCTGTCTCGATAATCCTATGACCAGGGACCAAAATAAGGATGTGCTTATAGACTACCCAGCCCCCACTAGTATGATCGCCATCACAACGCCGGTAGTCAAGCAAAGATCCTAAGGGCTCCATCAATATGTATTAGCGATATGTTAAAAGAAACATATACACATATTAAGATAGAAACAGACCAAGTAGCATACTACTATGTCGAGCAAGACTGTCGTAAACCCATATATATATCCAAGCCTCCAAAATGTATTATACAAACTAGTACTATACAATAATGGCCTCTAGGGCATACATATCTAACAATCTTCCACTTGCACTAAAGGCCAGTAATTGGTGTACCGCATACCCAACGTCTGCACTAAGGCCAGCTGCTGGCGTACCGCATACCCAATAGCTCAAAAAGTTGCTCGAACTGTGTTTGAGGGAGGGCCTTTGTGAATGGATCCGTCGTGTTGTCTTTTGTGTCCACTCTCCGTACCTCGATCTCCTGGCGATCAATGATCTCCCTGATCAGGTGATACCGCCTTAAGATGTGTCTGGATTTCTGATGGGACCTTGGTTCCTTCACTAAAGCTATAGCCCCATTGTTATCGCAATACAAAGGTATTGGGTCAACAATGGACGGAACCACCTGAAGTTCATTAATGAACTTCTTCATTCAGACCGCCTCTTTTACGGCATCGCTTGCAGCAATGTATTCAGCCTCCATCGTCGAGTCTGCGACGGTATCCTGTTTGGAACTCCTCCAACATACCGCCCCTCCGTTGAGGGTAAACACAAAACCCGAGACAGAATTGCTGTCATCTTTGTCACTCTGGAAGCTTGAATCGGTAAAGGACTCGACCCTGAGGTCTCCATTACCGTAAACCAGGAACATCTCCTTAGTCCTTCTTAGGTACTTGAGAATGTTCTTCACTGTCGTCCAGTGGTCCTCACCTGGGTCTGACTGATACCGGCTCACCACGCTCAGCGCGTAAGCTACATATGGTCTTGTACATAGCATCGCATACATTATAGATCCTACCGCCGAAGCGTAGGGTATAGTGCTCATGCGAACCCTCTCCTCGTCAGTCTTAGGAGACTTCTTCTTGGAGAGGGTGATTCCGTGCAATGCGGGTATGTTACCGCACTTGGAATCTTCCATACTAAATCTCTTTAGTACGGTCTCTATGTACCTGGACTGCGAAAGTCCCAGTAGTCTCTTGGATCTATTTTTGTAGATCTTGATCCCCAAAATGTATGAGGCATCACCCAGGTCCTTCATGGAGAACCGTTGTGACAAGAATAGCTTGACCGATTGTAGCATAGGAATGCCATTTCCTATCAAAAGAATGTCTTCCACGTATAAGACTAGGAACACGACAGTTCGTCCTACAATCTTCTTATAGATACAAGGTTCATCTTCGTTCTTGATGAAATCAAATTCCTTGATTGCCTCATCAAAACAGATGTTCCAGCTCCGCGATGCCTGTTTTAATCCATAAATAGATTTAAGTAACTTGCACACCTTCCCGCTGCTCCCACTGTCTACAAAACCTTCTGGTTGATCCATGTAAACGCACTCTTCCAAACAGCCGTTTAGAAAAGCCGTTTTTACTTCCATCTGCCAGATTTCATAGTCATGGAAGGCAGCAATGGCAAATAGGATCCGAATGGATTTGAGCATAGCCACTGGAGAAAAAATTTCGTCATAGTCAACACCAGGTCTTTGACGAAAACCTTTTGCAACGAGTCTAGCCTTATAGGTTTCCACCTGCCCATCCACACCAAGTTTCCTTTTGTAGATCCATTTGCATCCAACGAGTTTTACCCCAGGTGGAGCAATATCCAAGGTCCACACTTTATTGGTGTACATGGACTCCATTTCGGATTGCATTGCATCCAGCCACTTATCAGAGTCCCTACTGATAATGGCCTGCCTGAAACTGGTAGGGTCATCTTCTTCCAAGATGCAATCCTCTCGATCCCCGTCTATGAGAAAATCGTAGTATCTCTCGGGCGGATGAGAAATCCTACCAGATCTGCGGAGTGGCTGAGGTTCATCTGAGGTTATTGAATTCTGAGGTTCTGTCGGATTTTCAGTTTCAGTTTGTGGTCGCTGAATTTCTTCCAATTCTACCGTGCTCCCACTAATTTCTTTTGCTAGAAACTCCATTTCTAAGAAAACGGCATGCTGAGCAACAAACACCTTCTGTTCCTCGGTGTGGTAGAATAGATATCCATAACCATTCTTTGGATATCCTACAAACTTACATAAAACTGACCGTTCCTCTAGTTTATCTGGTTTATGCGTTTTGACATAAGCCGGACAACCCCATATCTTAAATCTCTTAAGATATGGCATTTTTCCATTCTATATCTCGAACAGAGTCTTAGGCACAGATTTAGACGGAACATCGTTCAATAGATATGCCACTGTCAATAGCGCATGTCCCCAAAATGAAAGAGGCAACTCGACATTACTCATCATGGAGCGAACCATATCCAGTAAGGTACGATTCCTCCGTTCCGATACACCGTTGTGCTGTGGTGTATAAGGGGGAGTAAGCTGAGAGAGAATACCATTCTCTTTTAAGTAATCTAGGAATTCCGTGCTTAAGTACTCCCCTCCTCTATCTGACCGGAGGATCTTGATACTTTTGCCAGTCTGGTTCTCTACTTCGTTTCTGAATTCCTTGAATTTATCAAAAGCTTCAGATTTGTGTTTCATAAGATACACATATCCGAATCTAGAGAGATCGTCAGTGAATGTGATGAAGTACGAGAACCCACCCCTTACATGTATAGACATCGGACCACATACATCACTGTGTATGAGTCCCAAGAGCACTGTTGCTTTTTCTCCATGTCCGGTGAACGGAGATTTGGTCATTTTCCCTTTAAGACAAGACTGACAAGTTTCATAAGATGAAAACTTGAACGTATTCAAGAGTCCATCTTTATGCAACTTACTTAGTCTTTTCTCTCCGATATGACCAAGTCTACAATGCCACAAGTAGGATTCATTCGTATCTGAACTCTTCCTCTTGCGTTTGTTTTGTATATTGAGAACTGTATTCTGATTTAGAACGTAGATACCATTACACAGTGTACCTTCTGCAACCAGTACCTTATGAAGGTAGATGTTCATGATATTTCTATCAAGAACAAAGTTATATCCATCTTTATCGAGTAAAGAAACTGATATGATGTTGCAAACCATGGAAGGTACATAGTAGGAATCGTTCAAAATCATAGTATTGCCATTTGACAACACTAGGTGATATTCACCGACGGCTGCAGCATTAACTTGTGCTCCATTCGCTACTCCGAGCGACATATCACCAGGTACAACTCTCCTACTTTTTCTCGGTCCCGGCAATAAATTACAGATATGAGATCCTGATCCGGTATCAAGTACCCAGGAGGTAGGGCTGACCGTAAAGCAGTTCTCAATTACAAGAACACCTGAAGTAGATGCAAAACCATGCTTCTTCTTCAACTGGGTATCCTTGGAATCCATACAATCCTCTTTCTCTTGCTCATACGTATGACTGTTGTCGTAAGTTAGAGCCGAACCAACGTTCCCCAGCCCCGAATAAGAATTCGGATCGATCAAGCGATACATTTTATTATCTTGATTAGGGCGTGAAATGGTTGCTACCTGGAGAGAGAGAAAAGAAACACTCAGCGTGCGCTCTTGCAAGATTAGATTGGTTTATTAATTTATCTAACCAGGATGGCTCCCACTGTTTCCTCAAATTCTTCTTCAAACCCTAAAAGAAGAATTAGTCAGGATTAATCGCACGTCACAATACTTGCTTAACCTTTCAGCCAGGCTGGTGTTGGTACTTCAAGGGAGGTTTTCCAACGCTTTCGCGAAGTTCCTTAATTAAATAACCTCTTTTCCCTGGAGGCGTAGCCCCGCTAACACCGTTCTAGATGCCTACTTGGTTTATAGCATTGATTGTTAAGTGAAATAATCTCCCGAGAGTAATCCAACTCATCAGTGAGATCGGGATCCAACTATCATTGTGTGATGACCTAGATGGAATCCACTCTAGTCACCACACTTCAGAAGGTATGCTAAATCTGCAAGTTTCAGTTTCTTTAGAAACTCCCGATGTGGTTTTTGCCCCTAACGGTTTATGACCTTGACTAGGTCAACAAACCATAAACCGTTAGTCAAGTTCTACCCGTCATTATCCTGATTGCATTAGACCCACCCATACGTGCCCTTAACTAGGTCAACAAGGCTGCATGATTGTCCTAACCAATCGCATTTGCAATGCACAGAAAAATATCATCTAGCTACCGACCACTACGCCTTGACTAGGTCAACAAACGCAGTACGAATACTAAATAATACCAATCCGAAATGACGGAGGGCTACGGCTGGGTTTTTGGCGAAAAAACCCGTTAACGTAATGAACTTGATATCATTGAAGGAACCTGATAACCTTTTTGAAAATATAGTGGCGAAAACTTTTGCTAAGGAGGTCACTCCCCGTGAAGGGATCTCGTCTCTTTCCTCGTCGAATGAGGTGCAGGATATTCCAAACTGAATACCTCGATGCAAAGCAAGAATAATCGACTATAGTGAAGTTATTACCCTGACGAAAACTTTTTGTCCAAGGGGTCACTCCCGATGAAGTGATCTCGGCCCTTGCCTCGTCGAATGAGGTGCTGGGCATTCATAACCGAATACCTCTATGCAAAACAAAAGAGAACGTCCTTGCAATAACAACTTTTTGAAAATTGTTCCAACAACGTCTTTTAGGTTTGTTTTCTTGCATTAATTTAATGCATCCCATCAATTAATCCTACCATTGCAGAAAACAACGAAAATATGACGTACGCTTATGCCATCTGCATTCGCCACGGGGTCCCGTCATCACCCGTTAGGTTACTTAACTAACGATAGAGCGGGGGCTGGACTAGCGCGGATGCAAAACATAAGCAACGCCTAAATAGATATCATATAGATATATACACATTCGTTAGATGCAATGATAGCCATTCCAGATCACAGATGAACACATTGGATATACTCGGAATCCGCGTTTCGTTCGAGCCTGCAACGAAAGACGGATTACACGGTCGCGATGAATAGCCAAAAACCCCACCCTAGACCCCTACCGGTGCGGCAAACTACCCGCCAAATACCCGAAGTGAAGCAGCCTCCCTCAACACCGTGAGTAGGCCACTCAGCACTTCAACGTACCCGGTAGTTTGTGCACCCCACCTTTGGTCTATCCTAGGAGCAAAAACGGTAAAAGAAATAGTATACAAAGGAGGCTACAACCTCATCCCGGATGTGCAGCCATACAAATAATATTACATCAATTTACATATTACATGAATTGAAAGATAAATAAAACTCTCATCTCACAACCCCCCAGCTATTCATCCGCGACAATCCAACGAATCCATATACACAAACCATCAAGATTACAGATCACAGATATGCACAACCCCCACCAATCGACGTATAGCGATTAGCCGACGTTCAGTGCATATATCACATTACAGATATAACCCATTAGCCAAAGTCTACAGAACTTCGATCAAAATACGGATTTGTAACCACCCCAAACACAAATTTGTTCTCTGGAAAATCTGGGCAGAAACAACATATTCTAAAAATCCCAAAACACCATTCTAAGAACACTGCAGGAAAAACGATCCACGGCCGAGTCAACTCGGCCGCGGATCCGCGGCAAGAAGCATGTTCTTGCCACGGTTCCGCGGCGCTTTGACCGAGTCAGTGGGTCGTTTTTCTTGTGTGTTCTTTAAAAACCCTGAGCCGATTTTTAGTGTATGTTAAAATATTTTTTGAACAGATTTGAAAATCGGCAGAAAGTTCAATTTTGTACGTGTTTTGCGGTTTTTTTTTCTCCGATCGAAATTCTAGATACTTTGCTAACATCCTAGTTTGTGTATAGCTAGGCTCTGATACCACTGTTAGGTCCACGTTACCCACCCCGGATCTTTCGGGGAGGCGGAATAGGTAAAAATCAAAAAAATTCCTTTTTTACCTATTCCGCCTCCCCGAAAGATCCGGGGTGGGTAACGTGGACCTAACACAAATATTCCCAAGTCAAGAGTGCGGATCAAACATCAATATATAACTCGTACGTAAATCCGTCGTACGGCATCCCAAATCTGGGTACGGGTCAATATCACATTCATCACATTATTCATCTGGTATCCTCTTTATCCAAGATCATAATCTGGGTACTGATCTATGTCTAGTACGATACTAATATCATCAATATAATCATGATCTGACCACTGATCGACAGTCTCGTACAAACCGATATCATCGGCACATATCATCATAAAGAAGTATACATCGCCCAATGCGGCCTATCATAAACATCCTAACATATCATATCTCATAACACGATCACATGTCGATCATTTCATTATTACCACTATTCATATGGTATCGTCGTCTAAAGATCCACTAAGACATCATGACGTATCTCAAATACGAATCCTGCTATATTACCGATCTCACGGTCTCAAATCAATCTCATCGACTCACCTCAAATCCCAAATACTATACCCAAATCCAGTATGTGAACCCATAGTCCTATACCCATGTGAACACATAAATACCTATTCCCGATAAGCACAAATGGAAGAAGAATGTATGCAAGTATGGGTGTGTGTGTGTGTGTATGTGGTGCAACCACTACTCTAGGGTTTCGCAACACTACACTAATCCAATCACACCAAATATCCATCTTTATCATCAAAAACATAAAACAATATATAATCAATATATGTGTGTATACGTATTCATATACATAACCACGAACTGCGGGGGTGTTGTACGCCATCCACCCGACTTCTCCCCGTAGATATAAATCTACTCACCTGGTCCTCGCTCGCCGGTGCCGACGTCGCCACGCGCTTGCTTGTCGTCTCGAAGTCCACAGGGGGTACCTACATATCATAACACACCGTATCGCATTAAAATCCGACTCATGACCAAAACGACACACGAATCCCACATTGATCAAAACCTATGGTTGCTTTCACAAATCAACCCAAAAACTCTCGACGTCGGCGTACAAACGCCGAACCATCGAGAAAAACCCAACCACACCCATTTACACATTCACAATCACTAATTATAATATGAAATAGGTTGCAATTCACAAAAACCTCAAACTCACTTTAAAAGCTATTTTTCCGAAAATCTAGCAAGCAAAATTAACCGTTTTAGTACAAAACTTGATATTTAAACAAATCTAGCGGCCACAATATCCACTAAACATTATAAATAAGTCATACAAACCCTAATTAGATTTTTAATCTCACTATCTTTCATTAACCCGAAATTCTAGTTTACAATTTTACCCAATTTTAACACTTTTAAAGCAACAATACATAATTCAACAACTAGACTAGGTTTCACACAACCTAAGGTGTTAAACTACTCATTATCATGTCAAAGACGTGATGAAACCCTTACCATATTTTAATTCTCAAATTATCATAATATTTAAAAAAAAACTAGTAAGCACTAGAATTGAAAATCGGCGCAACATTGCGGATTTACGATATAGCGATCACATCATCACACGATCAACCAAACTAACTTACTAGATATCAACAACACTCAATTTGACCCACTTGGGATGCTTCAAACCCTAATTAGAAATTCAACCCCTTTCTTGAATTTCATCACACAAACAACAACAACCAAATTAACACTTAATTAAATTTTCTTTAAGCAATAACTAACAATTTAACAAAAAGGTCAAGATCTTTATACCTCACAACCCATTGATCCAACTTGAAATCTAGCCCTCCAAATTGAAATCTTTGCACCAAGATCCATGCTAAAAGAGATAAGGGAAAATGGATAGGGCTTTGATTTGAATTTTAGCTTTGATTTTTTATGGAAATTGGTGAATTTTTTTGATGGAAAATGAGAGGAGAAGAAGGAAGGAGGGGTTGCTGTTGGGGGCTGGGAATTTTCGGCCAGAAATTGAGGGAGTGAGGAGAGAGAGGGAGGGGTTGAAAGTGGGGAGAAAATACAAAGTCCACACCTCTTTGACTTTCTTTCTTTTTCTTTTCTTTTCATTGTTTAAGTAATGAAAAGTGAGGTGATTGGAGAGAGAAAGAGAGGGAGGGCTGTCAAAAGGGGGCCGACCACTTGGGGAGAGGAAGAGAGGGTGAGGTGTGGGTGTGTGGATTAGGGAAAAAGATAAATGTATTACCCCAATTCCCATTAACACTAATTTCACTAATTAAGCCTTTTTTTCTTCGATATTTCAAAAACCGCTTTGGCAAACCATTTCATTTCAGAAACAATATTTTGCATGCCAGTTTAGTATGTCATGAAATATAAAATTTGTATCAACCCATTCCAATTTGTAATTTTCCCTAATTAAATGTATTAGTGACGGCTTAAAATAATATTAAAATAATTAATTTCGGAAAAAATTTCAGAAAATTTAAAATTTCACCGGTGGCTTAATAAACACCAAATACTAGTAATTACGTAGCTAGAATATGTATATTTAATTTTATAATAAAAATATTTGTATTTTGACTTTTTACAGAAACCCCCCTTATTTTACCGATTTTCCGAAATTTCACAGAAACGATTTTCAAAACGTTACAGTATATTATAGTGGATGCTTGGATATATATAGAGAGGACTTTATTGCTCGTCATGATAGTATGCTATCTGGTTGCACTTTATCTTAACATGTTGACTTATATCACTGTCTTATTATCACATGTTGATAAAGCCCTTAGGATGACTACTGGGACTATGATGGAGATCATACTAGTGGGGCCTGGGTAGTCTACAAGTACATCCTATAATTGTTCCTAGTCGAGGGTGTATGGAGATAGGGCATCGATACTCCAGAGTAGACTAGCGTATACGTATCTTGACCTATATGATGGGCGATGGATGATCCCACATCCATTGGTGTTTGACATCAAGGATAGTACACGGGTGCTCAATGGAGACTGGGTACACTGAACGGACTCGCCGAGAACTCCTTGTTGGTATTATACCTATCGTCGGATAACAGTTCTCTGGTAACACTGCTATAGGTTAGTCTGTAGGCCCGAGATCGTCATAGAGTCTTGTGTGATTCCCTCTATGCTTTGATTTCCACCTTACCACGTTCAAGAGGACGTGCAAAACGGTGGCTTTTGGGTACAGTCCCGAATCACATGGAGGCAATGAGCGATAGGAGGGGTTTCGTATCTCCCGGTATTGGGGGTTGATGTTGCGCTGTGCTCGATTGGCCCTAACTAAAAATCCCTGGCCAGGGTTACTGAGATTTACTGGTAAGTGTTATCAGTAGTTTCTCGAACCGTTATGGACCTCACATCAGCACGACTTACCGGTTATTGGGGTCTGACATTTACCACCCCTAGACTGGATATGTGACATATCAGACGAAGAGACCGGACTGTACGGTAGTGTTACTGATTGGATTTATAGAAGTTAGATCAGACTTGCTTGTTGATCTTCTGATCTCTCAATACCCGGGTGGCCGTTACGTTTAGCTGACCGCTTGCAGCTTGTTGTTGTTTGATGTGATCATCACCTACTGTCGGCATATTGACGAGTCTTTAGAGTCCTACATAGAGGTTTCCTGGCTCAGGAAAAACGGAGTAGCTCATATGCGATATGTACGAGAACGAGATTGATACAAGTATGTGATGCCGTATTCTATTCTCGCGATATGTGATATCGGCCGGTTCTATGTGATATAGCCGGGTTATCGGATCAAGTGTTGATTCGATGAAATAATATACATATATATATATATATATATATATATATGTATATATATATATTATGCTCACTTAAATATTTATTATTCTCACTTATGATACATTTAACATATATGTGATATATGTTTACTGTATTGTTTTCTATTGTTACATAAATATTATATATGTGATATATAATATTTTGACATGCTAGGTTATACATACAACAAGGATGTATGAGAATTATACCATGCTACATATAATGTTTGGGTTTAAATTCTTAAGTAATTCAAAAATGTGGAAATGAGTCATGGTGGAAGCTTCATGAAGCTTGCTGATAACCATTGATAAAGTCCACCCTTTTTGTTTTGTTTAAGATATTTTCTAACCCAACCATGACACATAGCCATGGTTAACTCTCTACATGGGTTAGGGTTTGACATAAACTAACTCATGGTTGCATTT